>CM076575.1:749251059-749599819 GCA_034641835.2 Pinus albicaulis | reverse complement strand
GAACTTTACCTATTTTTTCCACCTATACTAAGCCTTGCTTCCCCATTTTTGACCTCTTTTTGCTCTTTAATTATACCTAGTCCGGCTTTGTCATCTAATTTTGGCTAAAAAGAGTATCATAGGCCTAAGGTATGTTGAAAAAACATTAGAAGTGTCATTTTATCTAATTTTGAGCATTCTTTAAACTGGCTGTGTCATTATTGCATTAATACTCTAACTAGCCTTGGACTCATGCGCATATTTGCTAGATTCAAACAATTCCGCCAATCCTGCAGCCAGCTCATACAACCGAGATTCCTGCATCCATTCCGAATTTCCTGCAACCACCTCAAAATCCTGCAGTGAGATCGATGGTTAGCCATGATCCACTCATCCCCAGATCGAGTAAAGATATGGATTTTGAAGATAATTTGCGGTTTATGGATGCTGTCCTATCCACTATTCTGAATCATCTTTTGCAACAATCCTAACCTTCAGATTTTCTTTCGTGCCTACATGGGAAGACAACTTCATCCATGCAACGGAAATGGTCTAATCCATGCCTCCAGTCATGGATTAGACCCAACAACAATTTACTTTGTCAATTTGTATATGTATTATGGGTTGTAGGCTTAGTTTAGTAATCTGTTTTTCTCAAAGCCAAATATGGGCTGTCAGAAATGTATAAATCAGATGTAATTTTCTTGTACAAGGGAGAGAGTTTTTGGTTGGGTTGGAAGCTGCTGTTACAGAGCAATATATCAGACTATAATCGACTATTATTTCAGATTAATAAAATCGTTTATGTTCTGTTTATTTTCCTGAGAAACTTCTTTAATCTTTGAAGGAGTTGTGAGTGAGGGAGGGCCCCCTTCGCTCACAACTCCCGCAACAGAGTGTGTGTTTATTTCTGTTTTAATTATGCATTAATAATTTCCTGTAACAACTAGTGTTTCCTTTCTGTATTTCCTAAAACAAACTGTAGATTGGTTAAGTGAATTAATATTTTATGGTGATGAGCTCTTTTCATTTGGCCAATGCTTGGATTCATACTTTTTAAGTTTGACTCTTAATTGGGATTGATTTTTTTATCTTTCCTGCATCAGTATCAACAAACACAAGTGTTATAGAGGGATGATATATGCCGCTCCATAACCATTGCTGCAATAGTACTGATACAGGAAAGAAACATGAGTTGTTGATTGATGTTTGATCTTTATCTTTTCACGGTCAATATCAACAATCTTAAGTGCTATAGAGGGATGATATATGCCACTCCATAGCCTTTGCTACAATAGTATTGACAAAGGAAATAAGCATTAGTTGTTATTTGTATAATTAATTAACACTCGCCGTAATCAACCTGCATATACTGTGCACTGCATCTCATCAGTTTACCTTCCTGGGTTGACAATTGATATTGGAAAATTATACACATATAATTTGACTCAACATTTTGGTGCCATTGCCGGGGAGGTGCTAAGGGATGATACTGAAAGTGTTTTAGTTTTATTTTGTTGATTTTGTTTTCTTTTCAGGACTGGGGGAGTCGAAGTGCAAAGACGCAAGGAAAAACCTACGCACCCAAGAGGTCAGACACTCGCCCAAGTTGTGTCCTGATTGTTTGGTAAGTTTTTATTTTTATTTTGTTTGAATACTAGATGAATAGGGTCCAATATTTTCTATATTTTTCGTGGTTGTGTGAGAACCACTCCATTTACTAATACACTAGCAAGAACAAGGAAATCTGTAAGAAACAAGGCAGTAAAGAAGGAGGAATATGAACAAGAGGTCTGTAGTCCTGAGCAAGTTGACCTTTCTACATCAGAATCCTCTGTTGGAGAATCTTCTGTTGTCACCCATCTTGAATCTCCCCTTACAAGGAAGACCACATCTCTTCTCAGTGGTCAGCCTGAAGAAGAATTCATTGTAAATCCTATCAGATAACCAGAGTTTTAGACCATTGACTGTGAAGAATATGTAGCCTTCCAAGGTCCTACTCGTTCTTGGACTGACATGGCTCATTTAGAAGGCACTGATGAGAACGAGGAGAAACTTTTCACATTTGAATTTCCTATCAGAGAGATTGGGGGAGCCACTCAGGTGAAAAAAAATTCCTCCCTCAGCCTTGCCTAACTTTCGTGGTGCCTCTAGTGAATACCCTGATGCCTTCTTATTTGAGTTCAATGTACTCTGCAGGAGCTATGACTATTCTTCCAATGATAAAAAGCTGAAATTGTTTCCTAATACATTGAAAGATGCAACTCTCAGGTGGTTTATGGGGTTGGGATCAAACTCCATTGCAACTTGGGATGACATGAAGAAGTTGATTTTGAAAAAGTACCAGGATTACTGCAAAACGAGGGATCTCAGGAAATAAATCTTTGGCATGACCCAGAAGGAAGGGGAGAGCCTCGAGGATTTGGTGGAAATATTCCAATACAATTTACAGAGATCTAAGATGAATCAACTGGACAAAGAGACCAAGAGGACCATTTTGCTTAGGGCCATCAGACCAGAATATCTGGAGGTCTTAAATCTAATGGGTGCAGGTGATGTATTGAAGCTAAGATATGATGATGTGTGTGAGCTTTGTAGAAGATATTCAAGAGGAAACTCCAAGGTTGGAGGTGGACCAAGAGATCCTTCTTCCAAGATTGTAAAATCAGTTCCCGGAGCTGGAGTAACCAGAGATGAAATGGGTAATTTATTTGAAAATTTTAAAACTAATATTCTTAGCACTTTATCTTCACAATTGGATGTTTTTCAGGCTAACAGGATGAATTGGAGAAAGCCTTGGTGGTGTTCTGCTCCAAATGCAGGAAGAAACATGCTCTAAGGGAATTCCCTATTGATAGTATCGAGGTATGTTGAATTTGTGAGGCTGAGAATTCCACTGATCAATGTCCTTCTCTGCCTGAAATTAAGGCAACATACATAGCAGATCAAGGAGCTGTCAATGCAATTTATGCAATGGTACCTCAAAAACCATGGAAACCACGTCCTGTAGGTATGTCACAGTCAAATTTTCAATTTCCTTATGCTCAAAATCAGATGTTGAATGTTCCAAATGCACTGGCAGCCTTGGCCTCCTCAACAACCTTGGCAGGGGAACTATTCTTATCCGACTACACAAAGTTTCCCACATCAAAAATTTTATTCACAACCCACACCGCAATAAATGATATAACCACAATAACAACTTCAATTGACTCCTCCACCAAATCAACCTCGTCCCACGCAAATTCCTGCTCAAGCAGTATCTAACCCCAACAATAAAATCGTCCTATCTGCTCACAACATTGGATTGGTCACTTATCCCACTTTTCCTACCTACTGTATTGAATCCCATCCATTGCAGGAAGTTTCTGTCCCTATTTTACAGGAATTTCTTGTGTCTCTGCAGGAAATGCCTGTTCCTGTGTTACAGGAGCTCCCTGTACATTTGCAGGAATTACCTGTGCAGTTGTAGGAAATCAACCTTAGGTTGGGAAGAGTGGTGAATCAACCCAAAATAATTGAGGAGATTGTAGAGGAAGATACCTTAGAGATACTTGAAGAGGAACACGTGAACCAGCAAAATCATCTACCTCAAGGCCACAAGAACCTTCCTCATCTCATATAGTCCAACCTCCTTTTCTAGAGAGGTTGGAAATGGAAATCAAAGCAAAACAACCCAAATTTGATCTTGTATCTGAACTAAGAAACATGTGCATCAAGATCCCATTGCTGCAAGCAATAAAGGACATCCCAATATATGCTAAAACAGTGAGGGAACTATGTACCGAGAAACCAGGGAGAAAAAAGAAAGAACCCTCAACCATTAAAGTAGGTGGAAATCTTGCAAGTTTAATGTCTACCGGATTTGTTACTGAAAAATATGTGGATCCAGGAAATCTTATGGTTACCACCTTTATCAATGGATATCCCATAAAGATCACTTTGATTGATTTAGGTGCATCCATTAATGTGATGACTATGGAAACTTTGTTGCATATAGGATCCTTTGACTTGTTACCCACTCCTACCATGTTAGAATTAGCAGATAGGTCTAAGGTAAAGCTAGAGGGTGTTTTAGAAGACATTGTCATCGCATTAGATTCTTGGGATTATCCTGTACATTTTTATGTTCTTAAACCTAAAATTAACTTAGGAGGACACCCATTGATATTGGGGAGACCGTGGTTAGCTACAACTGATGCCTACATAGGGTGTAGATCTGGAAACATGAATATTACTCATGGGGTTGAAACAAAGCACATTAACTTGTACCCCCCTGCTAAACCCTTCTCGAGATCAGAAAACACACAATGGGTTGAAGAAGAGGAAGAATAAAATGATTCAGAAGGTACCTTACCAGTTTTAACAATAGCCCATGCCATGAGTCTTAAGGAAAATTCTGAAGAAGATCTGATAAATTTTTGTATTTCTAATCTTGATTTCCCGCAGTAGTTAGAAGGACAATCTAGTCATAATTTAGATATCATTACTGATCTGTAGGATTTTTATGAACATATTTCAGCTTCTGAATTACATTCAACCCTCTTATCTGCATTTCTTGCATATTCAATATCTGAATGGGGGAGTAAGGTAGTAGAAATTTTTCCTGAAAATCTTTAAACATTAATTCCGGCTTAACTCCTGAACAAGAAAAGCAATTAATAAAAACATTGAGAAAATTTTCAGACACATTTGCATGGGAATATATCGATATGAGAGGAATTCACCCAAACACATGCAGCGTAGCTTATAGGGAATTAAACAAAGCTACATTAAAAGATCATTTCCCTTTACCGTTTATAGACCAAGTACTGGACACTTTATTAGGGAAAAAGTACTTTTCCTTCCTAGATGTATTCAATGGATATAATCAGATTAGGATAGCTCCAGAGGATTAGGAAAAGACAACATTTACACGTCCCTGTGGTACCTATGCATAGAAAGTCTTACCATTTGGTCTATGCAATGCACCAACCACATTTCAGCAGGCGATCCTTGGTATTTTCTCTGATCTTTTGCATGATTGTGTAGAAGTTTATATGGATCATTTTACAGTTATGGGTGATAATTTTGAAGAAGATTTACTTAATCTTGAAAAAGTTTTGCAGAGATGTAGAGAAACTAATCTTTCTTTAAGTAATGAAAAATGTTTTATGATTATGACTGAAGGTATTGTTTTGGGTCATCATGTTTCTGCTGCAGGAATCAAGGTTGATCCAACAAATATTGAGGTTATTGTAAAACTACCCCCACCAACTAATCAAAAGGGAGTTAGAAGTTTTCTTGGACATGCAGGCTAATATAGGAGGTTTGTTGAAAATTTTACAAAGGTAGCCTCTCCATTATTTAAATTGTTGACTAAAGAACCTGAAATTTCATTGGAATGATGAATGTCAAGCTGAATTTGATAAACTCAAGGAAAAATTTTCTTCAACACCTATCTTCGAGGCCCAGATTGGAATTTGCCTTTTCATATTTCCACTGATTCCTCTGATTCAGCCATAGGAGCAGTATTGGGTCAAAAGGAGGATCCTGTCACCCATGCTATCTATTTTTTCAGTAAAAATTTAACTCCTGTAGAAATGAATTATACAGTGACCGAAAAAGAGTTCCTTGCTGTAATTTACACTATTAATAAGTTTAGAAATTACATCACATGTTATGAATTTTTTGTGCACACAGATCATTCTGCTATTCATTATCTCATGAATAAACCAATAACTAATGGAAAAATTACTAGGTGGTTGCTACTGCTGCAGCAATTTGACATCACGGTAAGTGGATAGGCCAGGAAAAGAAAATCAGGTAGCTAATTTCTTATCTAGGCTTAATCATGCAGGTGAGGATGTTCCTGTTAATGATAACTTTCCATATGAAAACCTGTTTTCCATCTCTGTTAAACCACCTTGGTTTGCAGACATGGCCAATTATCTTGCTACAGGAAAGTTTCCACCTTAATTTTCATCTAATCATAAAAAGAGAATCATTAGGAAAAGTGCTGATTATTCTTGGATTAGGGGAGATATTTTTTCACAGGAGCTGATTTGATCATTTGTAGGTGTGTCAGAGAATATGAGATCTATGACATCTTAAGAGCCTGCCATGATGAACCATGTAGAGGACACTTCGCAGACAAGTGGACAACTTACAATATCCTTCGTTCAAGTTATTACTGGCCAAACCTCTTCAAGGATGCAAAGGAGTATGTTCGAAAGTGTGATAGCTTCCAAAGAATGGGGCAACCTGTAAAATCAAATGCGATGCCTTTGCAGCCACAGGTTCTAGAACCATTCGAGAGGTGTGATCTTGACTTTGTAGGTCCCATCAACCCCCCATCCAAAGGTAAGAAGTATATTTTAGTTTGTACTGATTATGTGACAAAGTGGGTGGAGGCAAAAGCACTACCTAGAGGAATAGAAAAAGCAGTGGAAAAATTTCCTTTCTCTGATATTTTTGTAAGATTTGGAGTACCTAGGGAAATATTTACTGATCAGGGTGCTTAGTTTGTGTCTAAGCTTATGCAGGAAATTGTGCAAAAATATCAGATTACTCACCAGAAGTCCATCCCTTATCATCCACAGGCCAATGGATATGTGGAATCAACCAACAAGGTGCTGGAAACAATCCTTACCAAAACAGTTCAATTACATAAGAAGGATTGGTCTGACAGATTTCTTGAGGCCTTGTGGGCTTACTGGATCACATGGAGGGGTACCACTAGCTTTTATCCATATGAACTAGTGTATGGAAAACAAGTTTTGCTGCACATTGAATTTCAGATCAAAACCTTTAGAATGGCATCAGAATTGGGTATGAACTTTGATGAAGCACAACAACAGAGAATCTTGCAGCTCAACGAATTAGATGAGATTAGGCAGGATGCTTTTTAGCATACTAAATTTATCCAACAACAAAGGGCTAAATGGCACGACAAATACATAAAAAAGAAGCAGTTCAAAGAGGGAGACTGGGCATTGTTGTATGATTCTAAATTTAGAAAATTTAAAGGGAAATTTAACACACATTGGCTAGGACCCTATGAAATTGAGAAAATTTTTGATAATGGATTTGTTCGGATTAATACTATTGATGATGAGAATGTTACCTTCTTGGTGAACGGGCACAAACTCAAGCTATACCAAAAACCCCAATCCAAGGAGGAATTTGTGAAGGAAATTGTGAAGAAGAAAGAGCTGGAGATGGTAAGGGAAAGGATCCTTCCTTCCACTATCTCTTCCTGATTTTCCTGCCGATGCAATGAGCTCACTCTGTTCCTCCTCGTGCTCGATAAACTATGAGAGGAATGTCTATTTGGTATAGGTTTATTCCTTTTTCTGGGACAGAAAAGGAACCCCTTGGAGTCTTCTTTGTTAGTATTTTAGACTCTCTAAAATTGAAATATGGCGAGCATGGACTGCCCTGGGCTCATTAAAAACATAGGTCAGTAGATCCCTTGGGATCCTTTCAATAAATTTGTTTCTCCAGTTAATCTATGAATTTCTCGTGTTGGACTGATGTGGGATTTCTTAAGGCCTTTCTTCCAACAATTCTGGCCCATCGACGTCAACAAATTATCTTGGTACAGGATTAGAGCCTTGTCATGCCTTGAAGCTTGTATGCCCCAATGACATTCTATCTCACCAGTGGTAATGGAGAATCATTATGGCTTCTTTACTATTGGATCCTACAGGGGTTTCGACAACAAATCATATATTACACCTGATAGGATGCATCAGGGTACCTTGGTCCTCACTCTCATTAATGGTGACGGACCTCGCATTGGTTAACACTTGACCTCAATTACTGGTAATCCAATGAGCCATTGCACATTCGACATCGACACATTCATTCATGTGAAATGGACTGTACACAATGGGTGGGGAGAGTGGTTCCTGCAGATTCAGCTTCAATTCCTGCAGAATGTTCAACAGTTGCAGTTTTGACTTCTTGAAGAATGTTCATAGTTATTTTAATTCCTATAGAATGTTCATTAGTTGCAGTTCAGTTCCTGAAGAGTATTTAACAGTTATTTATGTAGAATTTTCAACGGTAGTATTTTTAATTCCTGCAGAGCATTCAAAAACCAGTTCTTAATTCCTACAGAACAATTGTTAGACACAACAACACCTGGATTTCCTGAAAAGACAAGAGAAAAGATAAAAAATCATTAAACAAAACATAGATTAAAATCATGTAATAAACTATTAACAGGTCATTATGTGGTTAAGGTTGTGGATTTTATGTCTGATGTAATAGGTTAATATCATTTCCAGAGCAGGCTACGTCATCAAGGACAGGACCATTGGAGGTAAGCGGTAACGTACAACCGGTGATAAGGGTATCGAGGTAAATGTATAATGACACATAATTTTTAATTTTTTTGCATATCTAAGGCTATGGTAACCCTTTACAGCCATGGGCCATTATGACATTAATCCCATGACCTGTCATCATTTCGTCGACAGTGTTTGTACTTTCGAGATTTATCATGCAGGTCGGATCATGATAGCAATCATGATCATGACCTGCCACCGAAAAAAGCTCCGTATTTTCTATTTATTTCCTCTCACTATCGAACTGTTGCATAAGTCTCGGACCACATTCCCGTAACCCGCATTTGCTCTGTTTTTCCTATCCGTAATTGCCCTGTGCATTTTTTTCCCCTACCTGTCCATTTTTCTCCTCTGCCATGACTAAGATTCGAGCCCCTGTCAGATTCGCGCCTCGGAGTCTCGCGTTGCTAGAATTTGATCCTCGTAGCAAGGCGAGAATAGAAAAGGCGGGATGGTTGCCTTTCTTTCAAAAGTTTAGCGGGCATAATTCTGAAGTAACCAAATCTTTTGCCTTGAACTTAAACGAGGACAAAGCACAGGTGGGGAACATCCAATTCAAGCTGACATAAGAACTGGTGGAAAGGGCATGTGGGATCTTGCAAGATGGAGAGCGGTGGTTTAAAAACCACCGCTTCAATAAAGACATGTGCACGACTTTCCTGCAGAAGGACCATTCGAACCCCGACTGGAGTAAGGGGATTCCGCAGGAATTCTTAAGGCATAAGTACCATAAGTTACTATTTTTCCTGCAGAAATAAATTACATGTGAAGGGCGGTTTGGCCTTGATTTCCTGTTTCATATCAGGCTCCTTGGAAAATTCCGGGAAAAACCTTTAAATTTTCCCTATTATTTTAAAATGTTGTTGATCAAGATGTCCTCAGTCGCAAAATAGAGGGTTTCCCACATAGAGGAAAACTTTTACCATCACGGGCTGGTAAAGATTATTCTGGTGGAGGTCTTGCGGAAACATGAGAAGACCTGGGAGGATTTTCTGTAAGAAAATCATTTTGTGGAGGATGAAGATTCTGACTCTTTAGGGGTCAAGGAAAAGAAACCCGCAGAGAAGCCGAAAAATAAACCACGGACACGTGGACCAAAGGTGGAAAAATATGACAAGGATGATGAAGTTGTGGTGACCGGTGAAACTTCTGGGAAGAGCTCTCAGTAGAAGGGGCCTTTGAGCCCTTCAAATCGGTATACCATAAGCCAAGCTGCCTAGTTGGCCATCAAGGATATAACAAAAGAAGGGGCACCAAATAAAAAGAAAAAAATAGAGAAGTCCTGCGGCCAGCCCAAGGGAAAATAAAAGGTGAACCCTGCTATAGTCATTAACAGGGACACTGTGTCCTTTCCAGATCCCTCACTGTAGGAAAGTCAGAATGAAGCCATGAAGTCGCAGGAGGATGTGAGCATGCCCCAATCCTCACAAGGGCGTAATGAGAGATAAGTGACCCCATTAAAGAAACAATCTTGACAAATTCTGGAGGAAACTATCAGAGAACTTACCCTTTCAGAATGGGTCTTGAAAGAAGAGAATGTGACTCTAAAAGAAAATAGCCGCAGGGTGCAGCAGGAGCACGAAGAGTGGCACGAAAAGGAAACCCGCATCATGAAAAAGAAGTAGGCCTAGATCGACCACCAGAAGAGGAAGACTGAGGAGTATAAAGGATAGATTCAAGCAGAATATAGTCGGGCTCAGTTAGATCAACTAGCTGTAGCCCAGGTGAAAAATTAGCTTTCCGTTGAAGACTGCTTCAGTTTTGCTTGCATAGGGACATGCAAGAGTTTTTGTGTGGGGGAGATGTTAAGTCTGAACTTTACCTATTTTTTCCACCTATACTAAGCTTTGCTTCCCCCATTTTTGACCTCTTTTTTCTCTTTAATTATACCTAGTCCAACTATGCCATCTCATTTTGGTTAAAAAGGGTATCATAGGCCTAAGGTATGTTGAAACAACATTAGAAGTGTCATTTTATCTAATTTCGAGCATTCTTTGAACTGGTTTTGTAATTATTGCGTTACTACTCTAACTAGCCTTGGACTCATGCTCAAATTTTTTAGATTCAAACAGTTCCGCCAATCCTGCAGACATCTCATACAGCCGAGATTCCTGCATCCATTTCGAATTTCCTGTAGATACGCCGATTTCCTTCAACCATCTCAAAATCCTGAAGCGAGATCGATGGTTAGCCATGATCCACTCATCCCCAGATCGAGTAAATATATGGATTTTGAAGATAATATGTAGTTTATCGACGCTGTCCTATCCACTGTTCTGAATCATCTTTTGCAACCATCCTAACCTTCAAATTTTCTTTCGTGCCTACATGGGAAGACAACTTCAGCCGCGCAATGGAAATGGTCTAATCCATGCCTTCGATCATGGATTAGACCCAAAAACAGTTTACTTTGTCAATCTATATCTGTATTATGGACTATAGGCTTAGTTTAGTAATCTGCTTTGTTCAAAGCCAAGTATGGGCTGCCATAAATGTATAAATCGAATGTAATTTGCTTGTACAAGGGAGAGATTTTTTGGTTGGGTTGGAAGCTGCTATTACAGAGCACGATATCAGAATGTAATCGACTATTATTTCAGATTAATAAATCATTTATGTTCTGTTTATTTTCCTGAGCAACTTCTTTAATGTTTGAAGGAGTTGTGAGTGAGGGAGGCCCCCCTTCGCTCACAACTCCCGCAGCAGAGTGTGTGCTTATTTCTATTTTAATTATGCATTAATAATTTCCTGTAACAACTAGTGTTTCCTTTCTTTATTTCCTATAACAAACTTTAGATTGGTTAAGTGAAATAATATTTTATGTTGATGAGCTCTTTTCATTTGACCAATGCTTGGATTCATGCTTTTTAAGTTTGACCCTTGATTGGGATTGATTTCTTTTATCTTTCCTGCATCAGTATCAGTAAACACAAGTGTTATAGAGGGATGATATATGCCGCTCCATAACCATTGCTGCAATAGTACTGATACAGGAAGCAACATGAGTTGTTGATTGTTATTTTATCTTTATCTTTTCACGGTCAATATCAACAATCTTAAGTGCTATAGAGGGATGATTTACGCCACTCCATAGCATTTGCTGTGATAGTATTGACACGGGAAAGAAGCATTAGTTGTTATTTGTATAATTAATTAACACTTGCAGTAATCAACCTGCATATACTGTGCACTGCATCTCATCGGTTTACCTTCCTGGGTTGACAATTTATATTGGAAAATTATACATGTATAATTTAACTCAACACATGGTAGCCTCTATGTGATATTCAGACAATGCTTGAAAATGGCAATAACATGGAAGAAGTTGAATCATTTTTTTGAAAAGAACTAGATCTTGTAGATCATGGAGCATCCTTGTTGAAAATTGATTAACCCTTGTCAATTATATAAGGATCAAATCTTTGCGAAGAAGAAGGCGAGGTAAGAGGTTTGTACAAATTGTCTTATATTGCAAGTCAAGATTATGATAAAGGGTCTAAAAATTAATTAAGGTTTTATAATATAAATATAGGGATTGTAGATCTTATGTTTTTGGTATCTAGGGTTTGTAAGCCCTATATGGGATTTAGATTAGAAATCCCTATAAAAGGTGAAAAAACCTAACCTTATTTTTTGGTTGTTCCCTCTATATAAACCCTAGCAATTGAAATAAATCATATAGGGTTTGCAGATAATATAGGGTATATGGTAAAACCTAGCAAGCGTGGAATATGATTTGACATCAAAACCCTAGGCGCGATGATTTCACTAAAAGTAAAAATATTATCAGGGATAAGATCAATGATTTTAGGCTTTGTATTTAAAAAACATAGGATTTCACGCCCTAAGATTCCATAGAAACCCTAGATTGAAAAAACTGACATCATGCTCTTTTATTTCTATATTGTGCTTGGTTGTACTTGTTGAAAATTGCAGGTACATAAAGGGCACAAGATAAGAATGATGAAAATCTAAGCAATGATGAGCATGATGGAAGGAGGTAATTGTAAGGACCCTAAAGGAATTAATACTAACATGCTCAATGATGATTAAAAGAGTAAGCATGCATCATTGCGTTTTTTAGGATAGTCTTGTTTTGTAGGAAGCATGGTATCATAGATAAAAGCACTTGATAGTAGAATGGCTAGAATTTACTTGTTTAATTTGCTTTGGGAAAGATCATATAGTTTAAAGAGAATAAGAGGAACAAGACCATATTGCATATTGTTGTTCATCCTAACATTTTCTAATATCATGTTTGAGGTGGTAATTTTGTAAAGAAGGATCATGAAGATCCTATAAGTATCATTGTTATGGAAGATTACTGAAGCAACATTATGATTGGTATATATTCCATCTAGTTGGAAATAATATGTATAAATGATGAAGGAATGCTAATGGTAAAGTTTTAGTATGATAGGCATAATGAAAGTCTTTGTATTATTGGAAAAGGAAACTTATCTTTGTCAGGTATAATAAGCAAGCTCAAGAGTACTAGATGATTACTTAAAAGAAAATCCTTCCATGTGGCTGCATGATGCTCGAAAGAAGTTTGGCATTCCTTGGAATGAATAGAGATCAAGACTCTCTCACAAAATTGCATAGTATATAATAATGTTGATCAACATCAAGTATAGTCTCCTGAAAACAAGAAGGGAGTTAACAATGACAACTCCAAGGAAGGTACAATAAGTTGATAATCAAGCTCGATACATGGGAACTCTGATTAAAATGAATGCATGAAGAAAGATTCATGTGGATATGGATCATGCGAAAGGATGTTTATCTCAAAGAATAAATTGATGCTTTGATGAGAAGGCCATCATGATAAGGTAAGTCTGATGTTGATATTTTGTTATTGGTTATCTCGTTAACATATTGTTTTGTTAACTGAAAGGATATTGTAGGAATACATAATGACAATTGAGATAAGTTCAATTGTATATGGTTTTGGAAATCATGTAGTCAATATGTTTGCATCATCTTGGGATTGAAAGGTAGTAGTATGAAGAGATAACCTGAAGTTGAAGTATGAAGAGATAACCTGAAGTTGAAGTTCATACAATGAAGATCCCTTTTAGAGGGGACTATATCTAAGCTCTACAATGATTGATTTGAAAAGAAACAACTAGCGATGATTGGCAATATGGAAAGTGATAGTATGAAACCTTGCCCTAATGAATTGGTTGTGAAAAAGGATGGCTCCATAATGCTCAGAAATGTCAAAGTTCACACATGATATGATTATGAAAAATGAGGAGCTCTGGTAGATGCTAATATCATGACCTCCACAGAAGAACAAGTAGCTAATGTTGGAAACATCTCCCTTATTGAGAGGGATCTTGGATTTATTTCCTTTGTGTGTGGGGGAATGAGTATATCCTCCATAGTTGAGAGGGAGTGATGATGGACATGATTCTCTACTTCATGTGTCATGTAATAGGCCAGGACTAACATATGTATGTCTAGTGAAGGCCATGGATAGAGAATGGGTTCTAGAGGATTGGGTAAGCATCTGAGACTGGTACACCTTGAGGATTTAGAATACAATATAGGGAAGTGGTTTCATAGACCGAAATTCTCTAAGGATTGGACAACTTATCCAAGACAAGAGTGGTTGAAGAGGACCGATATTCTTTGAAAATTGGGAATTCAAGAGAATAATAGTCTTAGAAGGACATACCCGGTGAAAATCTAGATGGGGTATGTGCCTTGAGAGGTAGTGTGGCGTCCCACGTAAATCCTCCTAGCATTGTACTCTAATATTGTTGAAATATAGAGTTTGTTAGTCAAGGCCTTACCGTGTTGAAAATATTGGTTATCATGATGTGATGTTGATGCTTAAATATGACATACCAATCTGACTCTTCTTATGAGAACTTTTCAAAGCGAGTACTGTCCTTGTACCAGTTGGACAATTATGAATACCTCCCTAGTTAAGAGGAATGTTGAAGAATGTAACAATTTTCATTCTTCATAATTGTCATTTGACTCAAGTCATGATGTAATCCTTGTGGATCTATCAAATGAAGAAAGAAAAATATACAAAGATCAAAAGGAAATTAGTTTTGTAAAGCATGGGTTTCATGCTCAAGTCTTTTGTCATTAGGTCAAGCATTCATTTAATTCTCCTATGGGTTACATGAGTCAAAGAGTCATTGTCATATTGTAAAAGAACTATTCATATATTATTAAGAAAATAAAATTTATTTCTAATATATGTGTCTAGAAGGATCCTAAGACCAAGTTGGCCAACCCACATGAAGTCAACCTAAGAAGGTTATCCGAGAATCTTAGAGAGGTTATATAAAGGAATAACTTCGACCTCTTTTGATATAAAATAAGCACACATATTTTAGATTCAATTTTCAATTGAAATAAAGCATGCAAAGGTCCTAAAAGGCTAGAAGAGACTAGCAAAGAAAGAACAAGCCCTAATATGTTCAAAAGTCTATAATATCTCTATAGAAAATCTCTCCACAGGTCTGAAATTGCAGGAAGGTATTGCAAACATTGTTTGTGAAACCTAAAGGCTATAAGAGCCTTGTTGTGAATAAAGTTTGCTTCAGTGCCCTTGGAGATCTTGTCCTACATTGTAGAAGAAGGTTTTGGTTGATCGAATTGTTTCTTGGTGGTAGTCTCGTGTATTGGTTTTGGTATTAGAAGTCTCCTTTGAATTGATTCTATACGAAGAGAAGTTATTTCTGGGGTTTTTCTCTGGCTTGGAGCCTATATTTGGTGTTTTATTGTGTTATTTTATTTTCATGT
This sequence comes from Pinus albicaulis, assembly GCA_034641835.2. Classification (NCBI taxonomy): domain Eukaryota; kingdom Viridiplantae; phylum Streptophyta; class Pinopsida; order Pinales; family Pinaceae; genus Pinus; species Pinus albicaulis. The sequence continues at coordinate 749,584,739 of CM076575.1, read as the reverse complement.
TTTATGGCAATTACTTGATGAAGGATGAAAAACATAATAACAAAATGCTAACAATTTCACAAGTAATTAATCATGCAATGAAAATATATTAATAAGATGAAAAAATATCGATTTCCAACAACCTAATATTCCGAAATGGGTCTTATTTTATGGGGGATCAAGGCTTATACTTGGATTGTTGGAGTCTATAATTCAATATAGACTGCGATGTCCCTCCAACTGTCTCTATTTGGGTTAAGTTGCCTTTCCTCCCACTACATTGTTGAAATGTCGCCACCTTTATAAGCATAGGAAAAACTCTAGGTAAATATATTGATAGAGCTAAATCCCATGAAGGTTTATTCTCATGTGCCTGAATCTATGTAGAGGTGGATCTAGATAAAGGCTTCCCAGTGAAAATAAACCTGAATTTGGATAATTGGACACATATACAGGAGGTTGATTATGACCACCTCCCCTTCAAATGAAAATTGTGCCATGAGTATGGCCATTTTGTATGAAACTAAAAATCAACACAAGATGAGAAACCCAAACAAGGAGATGTAGGTGAACAACGACAAGAAGCAAAGAGGAGAAGATGAGCACCTCGATAGTAGCAAACCCAACCATGAAAAAATGATCAAGTAGTGAACAAAGGGAAAGGCCTAATTTCCCTAAGGAAATCATGACAGTGTTAGAGAAGTAACCAACAAATGAGGAACAATAGGAGACAAGGAAACAACCTTGAAGCATTAAATATGGAGGTGGAGGAAGGAAAAATTTGCAACCAAACTCTCCTCCATCAGATCAATTGCAACAGAAAGAGGCTGGTTCGGAGAAAATTGATGAGAATATGTTGCCCTTGGAAGACCACTAGAATCAAATGAATAAAGAATACCCATCGGTAGAGGAGGAAAAATTCCTTTCTCCAAGCGACACTAAAGTTGGCTCAGTCCTTGCCAACTATGGGGATAAAAATTTGGAGGCTCAAAAAGAAAGATAAAAATAAAGATAACATAAAAAATTTGGAAGGGAAACAAATAAGGAAGTAAGAATGGAAAAAAACTAAAAAGGATAAGGAATTGGGCACCCAAGGAATTATGGAAGCCCAAGTTCAAGGACTCAAAACCTATGTAAAATGGAATAAAGTTGCTCTTTCCCAAGGGGAAACTCATACACGTAAAAAATGATGAAGGTAATCTCCTGGAATTGCAGGGGCTTGGGATGCAAAAATAAATGGTAGATGCCAAGTCATTAATCAAACAAGAAAGGCCTTTAGTGGCCATTCCACGGGAAATAAAAATGGAGGACCAGGAGCCCCTCTAAAGACAACATAAGTTTTGAAATGGATAATATTAGCAAGTTCAAGAGGCACCTCAGGAGGTTTGTGCACAATGTGGAATTCCACACAACTCGAGATGTTGAACCATTTTTCAACACTACATTGGTTGGAAATAAAATTCAATCACATTCCCACAAATCAGGAATGGAAAACTATACATTTTTATATTCTAGTTCATTTCAAGGAGAAGCAAGATTATTGAGCCTCCACAATGGCATTAGAAGACAATAATTAAGATAAAATTTCATTTTGGGACGATATTTCAATACCACTCCACATAAGTATGAAAAAAGGGGGGATCTTAAATCATAGATAAATTCTAATAGAACATGGAAGACCTCATTCAAACTTTTAATCTAATGGATATCACACCCATCAAGCACAAATACTTACTGAATAACAAACACTTTGGGATAGGGCATATTTTTTCCCTCATGGATCAGTTCTTTATCTCTGGCTCTTTCCTATCTCATAATGTAATCACCCAAAACTATATCCTCCCTTGGAGCGGATAGGATCACAGACCAATAGAGATCGATCTAACTGAGGGCATAAGTTATGGGCCTATCCCCTTCAAATTCATTGCAGTGTGGATTCATAAATCAGGCTTCATTAATCTAGTTGCCATAACTTGGGGATAATGGGTTATAGGAAACCATATCAGGATTTGGGAAGAAAAAATCAAAAGGCTAAAGGAGAATATCAAAATCTAGATTAAATATTTAAGGATAGAGTGTTAGGAGGTAATTCAAGAGTATAAGGAAAATATGGAGAGGATACAATTTACAGTGGAGGAAATCCCAACAGACCACATTCTATTACAAATAAAGAAAAAGTTGCTTACAAAATACCACTGTCTCCTAAGAGAAGAAGAAGAAACATAGAGGCTCAAATCAAGAAGCATATGGTTATAGGATGGGACAAGAACACAAAGTTATTTCATAATCACGCTAAAATTAGATATTATAGATAATGATAAGTGGGAACCACATAACAAACTTCTAACAAAATAAAGGAAGAGATTGTTCATCACTCTCAAGAATTGTACAACGAGATTGTGATCTCCTAAGTGGAAGCTGCAAACTTCTTACTTGACCATGTAGCCAAATTGATTTTAGCTGAAGATAATCAATGGATCACATTTCCTCCATTGGAAGAAGAAATAAGAAAGTAGTGTTCTCCTTCAATCCAGACAAATCCCCATGACTAGATGGATTCTTAATTCACTTCTATCAATTATTTTGGGATGTGATTAAATATGATTTACGTAGGCTGGTGAGATACTCTTTAAAGATGAATTATATGGGAGGAGGAATTAATACCTCCTTTCTAGCATTGATCCCAAATGAATCTAGTCCATCATCTTTTGCACGCTTCCTGCTAATTTCCCTCTACAATGTTTGTTACAAGATCATCTAAAAAATATTAGCTTGAAGGCTCTAAAAATTTCTTCCAAACATTATTTGTGAAAACCATGGTGGGTTCGTTCCTCAGAGGAAAATATTAGATAACATAGTTATAGTTCAAAAAGCCATTGACTTGATTCAGAGTCACATAGATAAGGGAATGATCGTCAAGTTGGATATGGAAAATGAATTTGATAGATTCAGACACTCCCTTTTTAAAGTCATGTCCAAATTTGGATTTGATAACAAATTTATATAATGGGTGGCCTTGTGTAGTAGTTCCCCATAGATAGCTCCACTAGTAAATGGTAGATTATATTGGTTCTTTAAAATATCCTGGGGGATTTGACAAGGATGTCCATTATCACATTTAATGTATATACTAATGGATGATACTCTTAGTTAAAGGCTAGAATATGAACGAAGAGTAGAATGGCTCCCAAGAATAAGATATGTTATAGGAGTTAGAAGTATCAATCATTTTTTTTTTTGCATATGACACACTTCTCTTAGGTGGATCCTCAACAATATTAACTAGGCGATTTAAGGGGGTGAATAGCCATTTCCTGCTAGTATATGGAGGGAAAATGAATTAAGATAAGTCCCAAATATGCTCTTAGAATATCTCACTAGCCAAGTAGAGACAAATAAGTGGAATATTAAGATTCCAAATGGTGGGAACATTGAACGATTACAAATATTTGGACATCCCATATGCTTGAAAGCCCACTATCAATAGGCTTGGGTGGGAATCCTATACAAAGTTAAAAACAAATTTAACATCTAGCGAGAAATATGGCTTAATCTCGCAGGTCGTGTTAGGGTCCTATAATAATATGATTCATAATTTTGAATTGAATTTGATTAGTCTTGTATTATGTACATACTTTTCTTTCTGCAAATTTTTTTCCCATGTTAGAAAAATAAATAAATGTAAAGAGGGTAAAAGTCCTAAAAGAAAAATCAAGGGACTAGAAAGAAAAAAGATAAAAAAGAAGAATATAGAAAATGAACCCCAAACAAAAAAGAGATAAAAATAAATCAGGAAAGTGATGCAAATTCAAATTCCACTACTTTTTACTTCACTTTATAAAATAAAGATTGTGTGCAGCTTGTCTAATTTGCCACAATCCATGAAGGTCAAACTGCTTAATCTTGACCTTTCATGCTGATAGATAGCGAATAAAGATCTAGCCAAACAGTTTAATCTTGGCAGATCACTAGTTAGGTAGAGAATAATAAGGAACTCATTAGTTTAATCTGAGCCCTTTGAAGAAATAAGGTTAGAATTAGATAATTTGTTGTTAAAATAAAAATGAATAAGGGTCTGCAAGCTCAAATGCACCCACAAAAATGAAGAAAAAATGTTAGGATAAGCTGATGGGTGGGTAGAAGAAATTTTTACAATGCATGGATAGTAGAAATTGGTCATTTCATTTACTAATTTCCCTTCAAAATCACTCCCCTTGTAAAAATACCCCTTCCCCTTCATTTTTATTCTTTCCCCTTACTTCACTCTTTTTCCCTTGAAAAAAATCCATTTTCCTAAGTTAAAATGCATATCTTCCTTTGGAAAAGTAAAGTCCCTTTAACTACTTTCCCTTTATTTAAAAATACACCAAAAACCCAAAAAATTACTTTATCCTAAGTCTAAATGCTTAAATCTATATGTTGGGACCCACTATGTAAATATTCATTCCTGATATAAAATTTACGTTAAAACTTAGTGTATTTAACCCTCCCCCACTCATTTTACATTTCATTATTAACATTTAACTTTATATATTAGCTCCTGTTATATCTTTTAAACCCGTATTATGTTAATTCCTTTATATTTGTATCCCAACCCATATTTTAAATTTAATACAAGGTTTAATTTCCCCACATATGATATATCTTGGGCCCACTATGTATTAAAACCCCATTATGTATTATTGCCCTGCCTATTATAAAGTTCCACCTTCCCTAACCCTATTGGTTCTTTATTTAAACCTATATCATATATCAAAACTCTACCATATAACTTATAAGCAAATATAATCAATCACATCAAATATCCCGGGCCCCAAGCCTATCAATCCTGACACATCCATCGCATCCTCCCAACCGTCGAATCTTAACTGACCAGATATGAGGGCTCATATTCCTTTTCACATCTCCGATAGACCTACCTTTAACTACACCCCAACCTTGCGAAATGCGTGGTTTGTGGAACTCACCTCCCTGCTATGTGGCCAATTTTTATTTAATCGCATCAATCCGAACTTTACCACTTACCACTTTTCACTCATGCGAAAACAACTCAGCGGTTTCTCCTAACCGTTGTCAAACCACCTACCCATTTGAATTGACCGTGCATTCAATGATATAGTCATTGTTGATTAAAATGCATATAGCCGCCCTTTGCACCCCTTTTTACCATTTCTGTTACATTTTTCTGCAGAAGAGCTATTCCAGACAGAAAAATTTGCTATCGACTCTGTTTTTAAATCCAAATTCAAATATAATTCACCAATTTGATGCTACGACTGTTGCAGAAGTCATCTAAAGCACTATTAAAGACCAACAAAGCCTCATAAATCCTTCTGCTGCCTCAGAACCCTTCTGCAAATCAGTATCCTCATTTTATCTAGGCATTCCTCAAAGAAAAGGCATGTTTCTTGATCTAAAAAGAAAGTAATCAGTAATTGAATTCAAATAGAAGCCTTTGCAGACTAAAGGAAAGCTTCTGTGCCTTCAATCCTTTCCTACAGACCCTAAGGTGTCCTTTTGCAGAAATTTGATGTCCTGAGATTTCTTTTTGTCATAGAAAGAATATTTTGATTAATTAAATCCTTTAGAAACCATATGCAGACCTGAAGAAATCCCAGTAGATTCCCAAACCCTTTTCTGCAAACCCCGGATATATTTTCACAGAAATTCTAAGGTATGAAATTGCTTTAAATCACATAAATTGAAAATTTGATAAATTAAACCTTTGAAGATTAGAAGATAGACCCATGTTTTATCCGAAATCAGTCTACAAACTATTATAATCTTTCTGAGGTGCTACCATGGGCCTAAATCAGTTTTTCCTAAGTCAAAGATTAATCAATTGAAGAAATTAACAAAACAATGGCTTCCAAAAGCATTGCATTTGTCAATCCTCTACAACCCCTAGTTGTAGATGTAGAACACATTCCTTTAGCTGATAGAGACTTCAATATTAATGACACAATCATTGAATTTAACCTTCTTGAGCTCCACTGCTGGAGCCATGAAAAATACATAGGTCACGCTGATGGAGTTTTTATTTGGGAGTCTAATTTACCAAAGTATGTTGTCCCACATACCTTCCAATGCCCAGAAGTGATTAGACTCCGTCAATATTGCTATTTCCATGACCAGAGAGCCATAATAAACTCTGAAAAAGAAATTATGTTTACCATTACTGCTGAGTCAATTAATCAAATGCTCCAGATCCAATCAAGACCAGATGAAACCCCTTTGTCCATTGAGGATCTTACACAGTTGTATCTGAATCTGGACTTCCCCAAAAGGTTCCAGATAGTCCAGACTTTCATGCCTTCATCTGTATAAATTCCCAAGATAAATCCTCCTTACCATCTGCAAAATTCTCTGAAAGAACCAAACATATCATTAGCATGTTCTCTTTTATTCTTGGTTATTTTATAGATGAGCATGTTGATGTTGCAGTACTAGGTTTTTTGTCTACTTTCACACCTGGTTAGCCTCCTGCTACCATTTTTAATTTTTCCAAATAACTTGCTGATAATATGCATGAACAGTTGGTCAACATGTCTTCTGAAGGTGTTTTCAAGTATTCCTCAGTCCTATTCCACATGTTTTTATACTTTAAGTCTGAGAAATTTTCCATCAACCTTCAGAATATTGATGTTGAAGGAAACCCACAGTCAGTCATATTTTGGACTCCTTTAATAGGAAAATACTCCACATAGTCCACCTATACTGAGTTTATTGATTCTTTCATTCATCCTAAAGTAAATTTGATGAACAACAACATGTAGCCCAGAATCAATGAGGAAATTAAGAAGGTCCTACAGTTGTCAGAACATAATAGGACAGAATATTGTTACTTGTACCAAAACCATACAAAGATAAGGGTATATGGATCAAATCTGATTCCATATAGATTGCCCAATTACCTCCCAATGAGGTTATTTTCCCTTGAGTACATAAGAAAGATCATTAATTCTGATGCAATCAATTTCTTGGTAGCAAAGAAGAAGACACAGTTCAAAATAAAGAATCAGGTTGGCCCTTTCATTTGTAACAACAGAGATGCAGGTCTAGAGGCTAAAAAGTATTTACAGGAGTTTAAATTCAGTAAACGTTTTCTATGGTATTATGATCCTCTAGGAGTAATAAGTAAATTGAGAGTTAATGCAAAATGACTCCTTATGTACATAAGAAGAAGCCATATATCGAGAAATTCTCCAATTAGTTTGAATGGTTGGAGAACACCTTGACAGAGGCAGAGTATCAAGGTGATACTAGTCAAACCTTGCAGGCTCTAGCCCAAGAAGATAAAAGTTCAAAGAGAAACATAGAGGAAGGATCATACACTGCAGAGACAACTACTGAAACCAAATTTAAATTGATGTGCATGAAGAAGCCTAAATTAAATCCTGTCAATGAAGAAGTGAAAACAATAGAAGTGACACAGATACAACAGCAAAGGAAAATGCACCTCCTATAGTGATTGAATAATAACATCAACCTTCAACTTCAAACACTTAGCTTATTAAGAAGAAACACAGTGTTGAAATGTCATCTTCTAGAAAACTAGCAGAGAAGGAGATGGACATTATGCAGCAATATAGAGAGATTAATATGAGAAATGAAGCTTTGAAGACTGATACATACAACGATTATTGGAAAGAATCACCCTGTGACCAAAGCAGATTGCTTTCTGCTTTTGACTATAAAACTAGAAAGATGCAGATGACATTCCTGCAGCCTAAAGTCAAGCATCCAAAAACACCAACAGATTACAAAAAATCATCATATGAAGTTCAATCAGATGACCTTCATCCCATTGATCAGATAGAATTTCATAAACAGGCCGGTGACATGCTTTATTCCACAATGACAAACAAGGCCATGAGTGTGCAAAAACTTCAAAACACTCTTGGAAACATCATAGATCATCTCATATTAGAAAAATCATCCTCACAGGCTAAGGATAATAGAATCAAATCACTGGAAGATTTGATTATTGAAGTAGGATATGATCCTAGTAATGTCAAAGTTGCAGATGAATTGATTAAGAAGAAAAATGCAGATATTGTTGCATTAAATAAGCAACTAAAACTGCCTCCTACTGAACATCCTCAAGCAAATGAAGTATTATAGGATGCAAATCAGAAAGATGAGATGATGAATCTCATACTTCAGTTGAATGCCCAGATCAAAGAAATGGAGAATGAAATGGACAAGTTGGTCCAGGAGAAAAAGGATAGAGCAGAAGAAATTCTTGTGATTGTCATCCATGTAGTCACAACAGTTGTGCCTTCCATATTAGCAGAATCATTGGCTGCTACAGTCCCAATGACTACAACACTTCCAGTCACCTCAGCTACAACTTCAACCACAGAGTCTTCAACAACAGCATCACAGCCTACATATGAGGCAAGTAAACTAGTAAAAGCTATGCAAGACATGTCTATCCAGAATAATGAAATCAACGGACTTAAAGAACAACTTAAAAGTCTGGAAGATGAAAAGAAACTTACTCAGATTATGCACAAGAATGAAGAAAAGAATGCAAAAAGGTTGAATGAACAATTCAAGGAGTTAGAGAAAGATCTAGCACTAAAAGAACCAATGGCACAAGCCAAGAAGCAGCTATGGGCCAATATCATTGAATCTGTCAATGATACTTCGTCATCCATATAGGTTATCTATGAACAGAAAGACTTAGTCAAATCAGCAAGAGAATCTATCCAATAGATAAAAGAAGAACTTGGCAAGAAACCTAGCGAAGCTCTTGAAATCATCAAATTTCTTAATTTTAAGAACATGCAAGAGCTAGAAGAAATTGGAATTAATGACAGAACAGAAACCATCCTAGAAGTTAGGAAGGTTATTTCTAAAAAGAATTTGATGATACAACTAGAAGATAAATGCTGGAATATGGAAGTTGTCATCACAAGGTTCATGATGAAGTTTGACACTCTCAGACAAAAAAGCCTTCCAAATCCATTAGTTATTCATGACAAACTAATGAAACAGGATGATTATGACAAGAAAATGAGAGAAGTTGCCAAGTATCAGGCTAATCTTCCTTCCTCACAAGGAATTCCAACAGGGAAGGTACTCTACAAGAATTTTGAGAATCTATTTTACCTGCAACATGAGGTAAAACACATATTTATCAATAAGCCTACATTCTCAAAGTATACTGAAGCATATGAAATATTCAGAAGGATGATGAAGATCAAATTGCTAGAGGCAGAATTCTGGGAAAAGATGAATGATTTGCTGTGAAAAAAGTTTGCAGTAAAAGCAAAGCAGTGAAGATAAAACAGGGTAGTCACAGTTTACAATGAAAATATCATAGTCAAAGAGTATCAGTTTATAGTGAGAGTTAAATTCAAGACAAAAATTACAAAGCAAAGATGAAAACTGCCAGCGTAGAGGACACTCCACTGCCTCACAAACAACTTTCGTTGAGCAACAATTAAGAGACATATCAGCAGAAAAATATCAACAATTGAACAACAAATCAATAAAATCAGGGACAACTTGCATTAGTTAGATAGCTGTCTCTATCTTCTTGCATGAAGATATTTCTTTTTCCTTGAAAAATTCCTAAATTTGTTTAGGATATTTTGTAAGAGTTTTTGTATAAATACTTACATTTTGAAGTATTGAGTGTGGATGAATTGTTGAACATTTCTATAGTTGTACTATTCTGGAACCTAAGGGTGATTGTACCAATTTCAAGTTAGCAGACTAGATTAAAGCAATAAAGTATCATATTACATGATTCATGTGTTAGGCCACTTTAGTGAATTATTTTCACTTGTTCTTTGTTAATTTATTATGTTTTTCACATGCTTATGTGTTTGCTTGAATCTAAATGATATATTAGGAATGTTATTTTAGAATATGTTTAATTACGCTCTGTCTTGAATTGTTTATCATTTACATGTTTTCCACTGATATCCAGATTAGGGAATTCTTAATTGCTCCCTAGTTTCGATTGACCTCTATCTTTTCACTCATTATCCGGATTTGAGAAACCTTAATTTCTCTCTTACCTTGATTGTAACCATTTTCACCATCAACCTGAAGATCTGAAATGACCCAGCTATCTTGCCCTGTAAACATTTCCTTTAGACCTTGATCCTAATCTGACTGCTTGACACATTGACTCCATTAGCCCAATGTAATACTGACCTACATCTATCTATATGAGTAAGTAATTTCATCACCAAACCAAATAGCCTAAAATCAACTAAAATCATATAGAGAAAGCCCTCTCTGAGCATTAGGAAGGCTAGATCCTAAGGCTTAAAAGTAGGTTTTTGGTTACCTCTAATATTCTTTAAACCATATATATATATATATATATATATATATATATATATATATATATAAACAACCCTTTGAGAATTATTGGAGTGATAACATTCTGGCGACCATACTAGGGAACTAAAAAGTCTTTAGTGTTTTAAATTAATCTTAAAGGAAATACTTTCACTTATCTTTTCACCTTAAGATTTTTTTAAAGGGTTGTTGAGTAAATTTTTCATAAAAATTTGAAATTCTGGCTTCCAGAAGAATTTACTATACTAGGTCTAATCTAGATCCAGAACCTGCTGTAATAGTAGATAATACTGACAGAGTTTAAAGAAAAACAAAAAAGTAGAAAGTTTAGGCAATAAGAATTCATTGATCAAAGAAAATTCTCTTCCCAATAAATTATCAAGTTTACAAGACATTGAATTTGATTTATCTTTTGAGAAATCTTTGTTTAGAATTAAATCAGAAAGTGACATACATAATAGTGTAATAGATCCTGATTTCATTTCATTCATTGAAAGTAAGAAGGAAACTGTTTCACTAGATTCAGATGAAAAAGTTCTAGAAGTTTATGATAAACTTGATGCTTTGAATGCAACTTTGCTTAAATAAATTGATGAAGCTTATTTTCAACATTCAGTTGAATTGACTGCTTTATCTTCCTATACCCCTAAGCCTTATACCAGTCATTTAGAATTTGTAGGTTCATCCTTGTTTACTACCACCTCATCCATTACTTCCACCACACTTCATTCCACGAATTAATTTTTTCCCAAGCTTCCACTTCAATCTAGAATTTTATTTCCATCTCCCAACACCTCAAGTTCATCCCCTAGCATTTCTACTGTTGTTTCTAGTACTTCATTTTCATTTCCAAGCACCTCTTTTAGCATCCCAACTACATCTTCTAATATCCCAACCTCATCACCAAGTACTTCAAACTTACCTCCTAGCCAGGCTAGAATCCAAGCCATGGCTGCCAGATATGCCCCATTGGTCCTACAAGCCCCTCTAAATGCCATGCCCCAAGATTATCAAAGCAAAATCCCTCAATTTTATGGAACCACTCACTACATTGCACAACAACATGTTAACAAAATGAAAGACTACTTCAAACTGCATGAAATTCATGATGCCGATGTTAAAATGAGACTTTTTTCTCAAACTTTAGTTGGTGATGTAAAGAAGTGGTTTAAAGGTTTTCCTATTGGTAGTATTGCTGATTTAGATGCTTTCCATAGGATGTTTCTTAATAGATGGGAGAAAAAGAAGAATCCATTATATATATATATATATATATATATTTAATTTGAAAATATAAAAAGAGCACCAAATGAAACAGTTCATGACTATTGCACAAGGTATAACATTATTTACAATGCAATCCCTACTAATCTTAAACCTCCTCCAGACTCTGCCCTGATCAAATTCCCTGATGCATTTGATACAAATATGGCTTACCAAATGAGAGAGAGAAACCCATAAAGCTTAGAGGAGATGCAAAGTAATGTTGTAAGTGTAGAAGCAAACCTGTTAGCCAAGAAAGCTAGATAGAGAAATGAAAGGAGAGTGACAATAAAAGAGGAAACATCAACCTCAGACCTTAAAATAGATAGCTTAGAAAAAACATTAGAAAGAATGATGGATAGACTAGATAATATGGAAAGTAAGCCACAATGGGATAACCAACAACAAGGTCCTCAAATAAGAAATCCTAATTTCAGGAAAAATACCAACACTGGTAAATCTAGAGAATCAACACCTGGTCAAACAATAAGACCACCTTTCCAAGAGAATTATGTTGAAAGTTATAACCAAAACGAAGATGACGAAGATACTCAGATTAATCTGATGGGCATTAATGATGATAACACCATTTTTCTTACACAATAATAACATGAGTTATATGAATAACAACATTTACAATTAGAATTTGGTGAGTCTTTTGATTACAAGCAAGGTTATGAGTTTGAAATTAATGAAGTTCATAAGAAATATAACCTTATGAGTAAGAAAAATGCAGAAGCCCCTACTAAGAAATTTGCCCAAACTCAAACAAAGAAAACAACAGAGGCTCTTACAACTAAAGTACTGTAAATCCTCCCTAGGGAAACCCAACAAAACTCTAGTTCAAACCAAAAAAATTAAAGTCCTAATCAGAAAATCTCAAGTCCCAAAATTACACCTAGTCCTAAAATTGTTGACACTACAGATACTGCTGTTCAAACATCAGCAGATCCTAAAACATTTGCTGCTTCCAAGACAACCACTTCTACTAAAACAACAATTTCAGATTCAAAAACATCTACTGTTGATTCAAAATCAGTCGATCTTAAAACAACAGCTGCCAAAACAGTTGCTGAAACCTCAAGAATTGCCAAAACTTCCACTGCATCTCAAAATGTCCCTGAAAAACAAAAACATAAAATGAAAAACCAACTGTAGAAAAAGAAGATAAACACACTCAAACTACAGTTACTAAAGAAGAAATAATTCAGTTAGGCAAAACACAAGCACCATTCAACATCCAAGCTGAAATTGCCAAACTGAAGATACCAATTCCTTTGATAGAGTTGGTAAAAAATGATCTATACAAATCACATATCACTGAAACTTTAAATATGAATGATGGAGAAGATTCTGTTAATTTGAATGATGACCAACTAGAACTAATTTTTGGTCCTGATGTAAATGGAAAGCAACAAGAAGGAGGAGTTCCTCCTTTCTACATTAGCTTGACTGTTCATGAACAAATTTTACATAATGCCATGCAAGATTCAGGAGCTTCACATAATTTGATGCCAAAAGCAATCATGGAGACCTTGAATTTAGACATTACTAGACCTTATAAAGTTCTCTTCTCATTTGATTCCAGCAAAGTGAAATGTTTAGGTTTGATAACAAATTTATGTGTTACTTTAGTTCAATACCCTAGAAAAAGCATAGTCATGGATATTGTAGTAGTTGACATCCCTTCCAAACATGGAATGCTATTATCTTGCTCATGGGGAGCTAAACTACAAGGATCTCTATAATTAGATATGTCTTATGCAATAATATCAGTTTTTGGCCAACCTAAGAAACTTTACAGAGAGACATTAATGAAGTACATGGTTAGTAGTATAGAAAGACCTCGAAATTATCCCATTTATTCTACACCTACTGATATGGACTCATTCATTTTATGTAACTCTGATTCTGGTATAGAGAACAACACAGAATTAAAACAGGAAAAGAAATACCCAGACAGTGAAAACATATTTCATGAATCAATGTGGCACCTAGATTTTGATGGATCAGTGAAAAAATTAGGAGCAGGAGCATGAGTTTGGATTCACAACATGGAAAACAATCATGCAAAAGGTCATTCCTTTAGATTAAATTTCAAATGTACAAACAACATGTATGAGTATGAAGCTTTGATTTTAGGACTGCAGATTGTTAGAAATTTAGGAGCTAAAAGAGTTTCAATCATGGGTAACTCTGAGTTAATTGTGAAACAGATTAGAGGCGAATATTTTGTATAGAATCCTAGATTAAGCCAATATAGAGAAAATTTAGATCTGATTAGTGAACTACTGGAATGTGACTTTGTTGTAATTCCTAGAAAACATAACATGCAGACACACAGTTTAACAACTTTTGCTAGCATCCTGCAATCTGCCTTTTCAACCAAATCATAAATATACAACAAAAGTTAAACACATGCCTACAATACAAGATAATCTAAAATATTGGTAGATATTTTCATAGGATGAACAAATCTATCATTTCATGAATGCTGAAAGGAGAATTTCATAATTGTAACATAGACACAGATTGTACAGTAGATGATAAAATAGACAGTGAGACAAATGTAAATAACTTAGATTTCACTAAACGCACTAAATTTACCCAAGTAGAAATAGATAATTTAGAAAAGGTAGAAATAGAAGAGTTAACAAATGATGATTTTGACATTTTAAATCGTAAGAAGAACTTTTTACCTAAGGGATTAGCCCCTTTAGAAGATCTTTTTGATTCAAATGACATTGCAAGAAAACCAAAGATGGACCCATTAAGATCAGACATAGAAGAATGCAATATAGGAACATAACTGAAGCCTAAGATGATCAAAATTTCCAAAGCCTTACCTCAAGAAGAAAAACTAAAATACATAGCTTTTTTTAAGGAATTCCAGGATGTATTTGCATGGAGTTATGAGGACTTAAAATCTTATGACACTAGCATAATACAATATAAAATACCTATAAAAGAAGATCAAAAACCTTTCAAACAGAATCTTAGAAGAATCAATCCTGTTCTTTTAAATTTGATTGAGAAAGAGGTTAAGAGGATGTATAAAGCTCAGATCATTGCACCTATCAGATATTCTGATTGGGTTTCAAACTTAGTTCCCACTAGGAAAAAGACAGGGGAAATCAGACTTTGTGTTGATTTCTGGAATTTAAACAAGGTGTCCTTAAAGGATAACTACCATCTCCCCAAGATGGATCATATTTTACAGAGGGTGGTTGGTTCTTCCAGGATTTCATTGCTTGATGGATTCTCTGGAAACAACCAGATTTTAGTTCCAAAATAAGACTGCATTTACTACTCCATGGGGTACTTTCATGTATGTGAAAATGCCTTTTGGATTTATGAATGTGTTAGAGTCGGTCTTTACATCCCTCCGTCAGAGATCATTTCTCTTATTGCATTTCATTGTTTAGGTGTCTCATTCCGCTCATTCATCTGCATTCCGTTAGGGGCATGCTATTGTATGACGGAAGGGTTTTGTTCTCTCATTTTTCCTCATGCTTGTACCTACTGGGTTGGTCAAATTTCTCAAAATTCATCAAAGTTCAGTTCATGTCATCTACAGTCATAGATGCTGTTTTGGTCAAAAAGAGTCATTTTAGTTTCTAGGTCTAGGGTTTATCTTTCGAAATGTTGAATAATGCCCGCAGGCCATGAGGATGTTTTCAACAAGTTTTTAGTTCAAAATTTTCATCATCGAATATGCTCGAGGACGTTTCTTCTTCAAAACTCTATTTTGAAGAAGAAATTGTCAAAATTTGTTTTTGTAATAAAATGTATCTTTCCACCATGTTGTACTTCACCATGCAAACTCTAGTCATCCTTTGCCAAGTTTCGATGCAACCATCCCTGTAAAATCAACCAATTTCATCATTCAAGCTCTAGAAAGTCAACGAGGAAACAAAAAGACAAAAGTTGCATTAAATGAAATAGTGCTAAAAGTAAAAAACATTACAAAATGGGATTTGAAGAAGCAAAAAAATTAAAACCATGTCCATATGAGATATTTCTCAAAGCCATTCATTCATTTGCAACAAGAGTTATTGAGAAAATCTAAGGGAGAAGTCGGAATTGGAGTTCAAAGAGCGAAACTGTGTTTTAGGAGGGCCGACTGTGTGATTGAGTTCAGCACGGCGCATTGGGATAGGCCGCGACGCATCCACAGAGCGCGGCGCGTTGAGCCGAGATACACCGTGTATTTTCCTAAGGGCGCGGCGCACCCATTGAACGCGGCGCATTGGGTTTGTGTGCGGTGCACAGAGCCCCAAAGGCCGAAACTCTTCTTCCTTCATCAAAACTCAAATCAATTCAGTTCATTTGCCTCCAAGTAAGTTGTGTGTGCTTGCTATCTGAGTTTAATTCCTGTTGGGTGTCATTTGAAGGAGGTATTCAAAGAGTTTAATTGGTGCAAGAATAAACCCTATACCCATATTGCAATCTGCTCCCAAGGGTTTGCAAAGAGGTGTTTGGTGCTTAAACTCTCATTCCATTTTCATTTGTGCTCTTGTCATTTGTTATCATTGTTATCACTGCTAGTACTGTCACATTATTATAACACAGTCCCTCTTCTATTCCCACTGTCCCATATCCCTTATATCGTTTTATGCCATGTGTTAACCCTCTAACCCTATCACTTACCATAACTTCCCTCCATTGACAAAATCCTAATTTCCACATTCAAGGACTGCCTCCATATCCTTGATTTCACTTATATGTTGCCATTTCATTGACTCTTGTTCCTAAAACTACCCCCCATCACTATCACTTTTTCCTATATCACTTATAAATTGTCCAAATCCTGAAATTCCCCAAACAGTGAGTGACTATCCTTCCACTCTGAATCACTTGACAGTCTATTGCATTCATGGTGATAATTCCTTGCAGCCTCTCATCTCATATGTGGCACACTTGGCATTGAAAACAAACTCTTGATTTGACCATATATTTATCACCACCTATTTATCAAACACCTTGTTTTCAGCATCACGTCAGAAACAAATTCATCATATGAGCAGGGATATGAGCAGGACAGTGATTCAACCGCAGAGCTAAATGTACCGAGGAGGTCTCATAAAAGTGGCAAGCACGTCAGAGAGGAGCCCACTTCTTTGGCTCAATTGCAGGCCTGCCCGCTTGCAATGACATGCTTTCAGCAACATTCATGTTTTCGGTATTGCGAGATGATATCTCAGATTCAGCACCATCCGGAGTTGGTTCACTTATTTGTCCTACATTTGCGTGATGGTCATGTAAATATTGCTGGAGCGAACTTCACCTTGACACCAGAGACTATTTCTGAGGCGATCGGGATACCGAACATTGGTAAGGAGTGGAATAAGAGACAACAGCTAGATAGAGCATATTATGAACCTTACATCAGGCTTGGATATTTGAGGCTGTTGAGCAGAGTATTCCCGTTCCGGTTTCTGAAGGAGTCCTATGCGCCATTAATGAAACTCATAATTAGATGCTTCAGCTGCGAGGGTAGATTCTCGCGCCTTTATGCATATCATATCAGACTTTTGATGCATCTCACGAGAGTGCGAATGATGAATATTCCATACTTCATGTGCCAAAACATAGAGCGGATGACTACCCTTGTGTAGAAGAAGACTCCAGAGCAGCAACACAACAAAATTTATCATTATGCGCTCATTAACATCGTTGTAGTACATCAACTTGGATTGCAGGGCATCGCATGGGAGAGTTCATCTCTCGTTACTTCTTTACAGCCTCTTAGCCTCCTCCATAGATTGTTCACGATGCAGGTGAGCCTTCGCATTAGTTTGAGGTTCCTGAGACAGAGCCTATCAGTGTTCCAGGGTGTGTTACATATCAGAGAGGCCACAGAGCCTTATTTGCAGCAGCACGACGAGTACTATCTCCGCCCAGGGTGGAAGGGGTCTCGTTACCTTCATTAGCAGCGCGAGTACTATCTCCACTTGGCGTGGAAGGGGTCTCACCTTCTACATCAGCACAGGTACAGGACAGAGGCAAGAAGCCTATGCATGATGAGGGCCCCTCGGGAGGCCAAGATATTGATTTTATATTGATCGATGTTGATTTTAGCTCTCCCAGCTCAAAGCTGAAAGAGATCATCCAGGAGAAAAAGGCTGAAATTGACACTTTGACCGTGAAGTTGCAAAGAGCTCAGTGGGTTATAAATTACTTGGAGCAGTGGAATAAACAACTGGAGGATCAGCAGACACTCATAGAGTTGCGGCAAATCCGTGAAGATCGTGAATTGGCCCGAAAGAGACCAGGTGACATGACACCATTTGAGTGAGAGACTTGCCTTACACACGTCAACATTCATCTAGAGAAGTTGTTGGCAAAGGCCAATAGGGACAAAGACATGTGGGACAAAGACATGCTTAGACACATGAAGAGTCACTATTGGGCCCGCACACACGTTTGCAGAGCAAAAATGAAGATCCTGAAGGCGAGGTTGAGAAAAGCACTGAAACGTCGAAAGAGGCCGGATCCACTCCGAATCTTGGCTGAAGCTTCCTTGGCTGAGCATGAGACATGATGGGAGACCTTCACTCCAAATTTCAGCAAATTTGGAGAAGATTTTGTCATTTTTGAAAATTTTGGTTGCAAAACAGGTTTTTCCGCCCGACGTGTCGCGCCACCCGACGCTCGCCTACGTTTGGGACATCTTCTGGAGGAAAAATTTGCATTTTTGGGTTTGTCATGATATATTATGTATGTTCAGGAATGGCAGAAGCATTTCATCAAATTCTGGGCTGCCTAAAGGGCCAAAAACACCTTGAAAATGGCCTTTCTGCCACTTTTTGCACCAGCAGGAACCGATCTTGGGAGATTGCAGTTTTGGAGGGGCAAATGACATTCAAATTGAAAAATTCCACTTGGGTTGGATAGAAGACATCCAGGGATTTCCAACGAGCTATCATGAGCTCAATTGGACTTCGGGAAGTGCCTCAAAATCACCTCCAAAGTGGCGCGACACATTGAGTTTTTGAGCGCGGCGCATAGAGAAATTTTGCCTCATTTTCACTCTTCAGCTCAGAAATTCGCCCAGTTTTGACTAGTTTTACTTTTTCATGTGATGATTGACCTACCATGATGTAATTTGATGACTATGATGTAAATTTGGCATGTTTTTACTTGTTCTAGAGGGTTCATTCACCAAAAAGTGAAAATTAAGTGAATGGATCAGTTTCCTAGCATATAGAGGCAAGTTGTTTGGCTGCCTAGATTTTAGCTCCATGTTTAGAATTGGTTGAAACAGCTCCTAGAAGGATGAGCTTGACCCCTAGAGGCATGGGAAGGGGTTAGGATGGTCTATATATTGTATTTTCTGAGACATTTTCAGGGTTGGATACTTGGGAAAAGTTTGGCACCTCATTGTACATTCATTTCAGATTTTTGGCAAAGTAAAGACCAGAGTTTTGCAGCACTTGTTGGGATCCTTGTGGCTTCTGAGTTTTGATTATGTTTTTCTCCATGTCATTGTAATTTTCATTAATTTTATATGTATGCCATCCTTCTCTATGCTTCTTAATTAAACAAATGAGTAACTGAGGTAGAATTCATTGATTTGCTGGTGCTCTGCCTTAAGCTTTTGTTTAGTTTTTTATGTTTTTCGTCAGTTTGAAGAGGATCCTTGCACTCTCTTGCCCTCTTCAGCTTCTCAGCAGTATTTTCTATCCATTCATTTGATCTAAGACATCAAAGTCATTGCCTACCCTGCCCCAACTTGAACTCTGCAAGAATTTGGCCTCATCCCCAAGCCCAAAATTGTTTTTCCCTTTTTTCCAACAAAAGCCCCTAAAAATCAAAATCAAACCCTCCTATTTGTTTATCTAGCCTAAGATCAGTTGTTTTTATCGTCATCTCAAGCCCCTTTGAATATTTTCATTGAGATTGACCCGGAGAGAGCCCTCTCATGTCCTCGTAGGGCTAGCTACGAGGCTAAGCGTGGTTTGGTGTTGTCCTTTTTCTGCCTTATTTCAACCTAAGGTGGATTTGGGAACTAACATAGTGGCGACCATACTGGGGAAGAAAATGGTTTGCTTATTGGTGTTATTTGTTTCATAAGTTACAGACGGAGCCTGAAGTCATGCCAGGTAGCTTTTGAAACACTTTTGCCTTGCATTAGCAGAAGTAGATAAACGTTGCTTCAGTTAATCTCCGGTTTAGCTTGTGAACGTGACATTTGCCTTGTGAATTACCCCAGTATATTACATCGTTCAGGACTTTTGGGTGATTGAGTCTAGAATTTGATAGGCTGAATAGATCGTTTTGTCCTTTGATTTTTTAATAGATCAACACACTGGCTTCCAGAAGACATACTAGATCAAATCCCGATCCTGATCCGCCTCCAGTGTATGAGAATCCCAATCTGATTTCAAGAATCCCCCGTCGAGAAAGTCCCGTGATCCCTTTGTTTAAATCTCATTCATGCCCGACTGTATTTGAGTTCCTTGAAGATATTGAGTTTGATGATCAGTTCGAGTTGTCGTTGTTTGAAACTAAATCTGAAAGTGCTATTGGTTCTACCGTCATAAATCCCGAGTTTATCAAGTATCTCAAGGTTGAACAAGCTAATAGATCCATTGATAATTACATTCTGAACCTTCAGAACTCTATTGTGGCAACGAATATTCCTGAGTTTATCGAGTCCGCTTTTGAAACTCTTGGTCCATCAGCAGTTACTTCTGATTCACAAGTTCACGCTGAGCCTTCTTTTATTCCTACCATTCCCGTGCAACCATCGATATCTGATCAGCAATCAGCAGTGGTTCCTCCTCCATCTCCACCACATACACCTCGAACACCTACTGCTCCTACTCCACCCGTTTCTCCAAGACAGATCATAAATCCACCAAGAGTAATGGCTGCTAGATTCGCACCTCTCGTTTTGCCAGCAAACTTGGATCCCATGCCCGCTAATTATCAGAGTAAAATTCCTTTGTTTCATGGGACTCCTCAAAGTGTGCCCGCTCAGCAGCATATTGATAGAATGACAGACTTTTTTGACCTCCATGAAATTGATGAAGAGTATGTCTCCATGAGATTGTTTGTCCAAACTTTTGGAGGTGAGGTACGTAAGTGGTTCAGAGCTTTGCAGCCCAGAAGTATTAATACATTAGAAGACCTTCAGAGACAGTTTCTAGATCAGTGGGAAATGAAGAAATATCTGCTTCAAATCACTTCTGAGTATACTAAGATCAAGTGCAATCCTGGTGAGTCCGTCCAAGACTATATTATCAGATTTAATGTGGTTTATAATACAATTCCTGATGATTTGAGACCTTCTAAGAAGTCAGCTTTGTTAAAATTCCTGGATGGTTTTGATCCGAAGATGGCCTATTCATTACGAGATAGAGATCCACCCACTTTAGAGGACATGCAAAAGATTGCCGTGAGTGTTGAGGCAAATTTGAATGATAAGAGAGCTAGATTGAAAGCAGAGAAGAAAGTTGTGATAAAGGAAGAAGCTTCTACATCTACAGATCAGATACTTCGCAAAGTGGAAAAAATGTTCGAAAGGTTCCCTCTTGATAAGCCCGAACCGCAGATTCGAAATCCCAACTTCCGTGGTCAGCAGCAACCACAATTCAGGATTAAGCAACGAGAACAGCGAGCACAAGAACTAGCAGTCCAGCAGCAAGTAAAGACACCTCTTCAGCAGAATTTTGTTGTTCAGGATTCAAATGATGAAGATGATGTAGTAGAGAAGGAAAATCACTTCTTTACTCCTGATGATTTTCCCATTTATATCACTGAAGATGAAGAGTATGCAGAAAGTTCAGCGGTACAAAGAGATGAGGATTTTATCTTAGCTAATGATGCAGCCCTTGAGGAAGAGTCGGATGAGTATCAAAGAGGATATATGAATGCATTGTCAGCCCAGCAGAAGCAATATTCTCTTAGAAACAGAGATGTACCATTCAATCCAATTCAGAAGAGAAAGGAAGTTTCAGCACCTAAAAACGATTCACCTGTTGCACAAAAGAAAGAAAAAGAGATAGTTGATCCCGCTGACACTAAGTCATCATCAGCAGAAAAATCAAATCAGCCAATTACATCGAGGGAGAAGGTTGAAAAGAAAGATGTTCCAGCCAAAGAGATCGAAAAGACTTCAGCTTTTAGTTTGGAGAATGAGATTTCAAAATTAAAGGTATCCATTCCCTTGACTGAACTAATGAGGAACAGCAGTTATAAAGGTCAAGTTTCTAGAATTTTGAATTTCGATCCCATGTCTGATATGGTTAATTTTGAAGATGATCAACCGGAACTGATATTTGGACCAGCTTTAGATGGTGAGTCTCCGGATAGCTAAGTGCCTCCTTTTTATATCAGTCTTCGATTGCATGAGTTTGTGTTGCATAATGCCATGTTCGATTCCGGTGCTTCCCATAATCTTATGCCGAAAGCAATCATGGAGAAGTTGGGTTTAGACATTACCAGGAAGTACCATGATCTTTATTCATTTTATTCTAGCAGAGTGAGATGTATTAGGCTCATTAAAGACTTGGTTGTAAGTTTGGATCAGATTCCCACAAAGAATGTTTTGATGGACGTTGTTGTAGCAGACATTCCTCCGAGATTTGGTATGTTTCTTTCCAGATCTTGGGGAGAAAAATTGAAAGGGACATTACAATTATATTTCTCCTATGCGACGATTCTCGTGTTTGGCCAAATGAGAAAGTTGTATCGGGAACAAAAAATGAAGTATATGATTACAACCAAGGAGAAACCGGTCAATCATCCGATTAATTATGTACATACAGATTTAGAGTCTTTTGTTTTGTTTGCCGATAGTTTCAATGATGTAGATTGTCAGTTAGTTCAAGCAGAAGATATTCCAGAGATTACCGAGAATTTCAGAGAGGTTTTGCAGAAAGAAAGGCAACAACCGGAAAGCACAGTTGAGCAATCAACTAAAGATAGTGGACAGCAAGCAGAAAAAACAGAGCTAGCACAATTTCAACACTTAGAGGATGATGAAAAGGGTCTATGGACCATGGATTTCGATGGTGGAGTGGGCAATGATGGTGCTGGGATTGGTATTTGGGTACGCAGTCATTTTTCCGCTCCTAACAAGGTACCGAGCAATGTACGGGTATGTTATTACAAATTAGCATTTGATTGTTCAAACAATGAGGCTGAGTATGAAGCTCTGATTGCAGGCCTAAAGATTCTTAGAAAGCTGAATGCTACAGAATTGCAGTCTATGGCGACTCCAAATTGGTGATTAAGCAGGTAAAGGGTGAATATCAAATGAAACATCCCCGGATGCGGGCTTACCGGAACGCTGTCCTTGATATTTTGAAGCAGTTTTCAGATTATACCTTGACTTGTATTCCTCGCATTCAAAATGGAATTGCAAATGCGCTTGCTAAGGCAGCAAGTAACTTGAAGATCCCAATGAATTCAAGTAATAAGTTCGAAATCCATGTGAAGCACCATCCTACCGTCCCGGATAATCAGAGATGTTGGCAAGTTTTCCAAGATGATGATGAGATTAATGATTTTCTACAAAGTAAAGGTAAGTCCAAAGATACCTCAATCGATGTGGAATATGATGATGGTGATGATGTTCAAGTTAATCAAATGGAAGTGTTACAGCTGAAAGATAACATTATTCCTAAAGGTTTGATACCTTTAGAAGAGCTCTTCGATCAGGATGATGTGGCCAAGAAACCAACCTTATGACCGACTGAAAAAGGAGTAGAGGATGTAAATATTGGGACAGTTGAAGACCCCAAAATGGTAAATTTATCCAAGTCATTGCCACCGGAGGTAAAGGCTAAATATGTGAGTTTTTTGTCTTCATTTGTTGATGCTTTTTCTTGGGATTACTCAGATTTAAAGACGCATGACACCAATATAATCCAGCATACCATCCCAATTAAGCCTAATCAGAAGCCTTTCAGACAAAAGCTAAGAAGAATTAATCCGAAGTTGCTGCCATCGATTGAGAAGGAGGTAAACAGGTTGTACAAAGCAGGAATCATTGTTCCCATCAGATTTTCTGATTGGATTTCCAACTTAGTGCCAGTGCGGAAAAAGACAGGTGAGATTCGGTTGTGTATTGATTTCTGAAATTTGAACAAGGTGTCATTGAAGGACAATTATCCATTGCCTAAGATGGATCATATATTGCAGCGAGTAGTGGGTGCATCTCGGATGTCACTACTCGACGGTTATTCTGGATATAACCAAATTTTGGTTCATGAGGACGACTGCGACAAAACAGCGTTCACCACTCCGTGGGGGACATTCCACTATGCCAAGATGCCATTTGGTTTGAAGAATGCTGGTGCAACTTTCCAGCGGGCGATGGACATGGCTTTTGCGAATGAAAAAGATGTTTTCCTTGTTATATACCTTGATGATTTGACGGTTTTTTCCAATTCCGATGAAGAGCATATGTATCACTTGAAAGTTGTTTTTCAAAAGTGCAGAAAATATGGTGTCTCACTTAATCCTAAAAAGAGCTTGTTCGCCATGGATGAAGGTAAATTACTTGGTCACATTATTTCCAAATATGGCATTCGTATTGATCCAGCACGTGTTGAAGCAATTCAGCAAATTGACCCTCCCAGGAATAAGAAGGGGATTCAGTCTTTTAATGGTAAGATGAACTTTTTGCGCCGTTTTGTCCCAAAACTTGCTGAACATTTAAGAGAAATAACAAATATGCTGAAAAAGGACAGCCAAGTGAAGTGGACCGAAGAGGCGGTAAAGTCCTTTAATTTAATGAAGTTGGCACTATCTTCAGCTCCGGTGTTAATCAGCCCGGATTACACCCAAGACTTTATTTTGTTTTCCTTTGCTTCAGAACATACCATGGCAGCTGTGTTAATGTAGAAAAGAGATGGACATGAGAAGCCCATAGCATTTTTCAGTCGAACTATTAGAGACGCAGCCTTGAAATACAACATCATTGAGAAACAAGCTCTGGCACTGGTAAAGGCATTGAAGGATTTCCGGGTATACATTTTGCATTCCCATATTTTAGCTTATGTTCCTAATGCTGCCGTGAAATTTGTTTTAGTACAGACTGATCTGGAAGGAAGACGTGGCAAGTGGATTGCAACTTTGCTGGAATATGATGTGGAAATAAAGCCCACGAAGCTTATCAAGGGATAGGGGCTGGCAAAGCTTATGGCTAAATCCAATTTGCATGCGCTAGACATAAATCTAATTACTGCTATGTCTAATGAGGATGAGGAGAATTCGCCACTTCAGGTATCGGAAATGTTTGTTGCTTCCCCATGGTATTCAAATATCGTGTATGTTCTTCAAAATTTGTCATCACCGCCCGGCATGACTAGAAACAAAGGTAGAACTTTGAAACTGAAGGCTACAAAATTTTGTATTTTGAATTCTGCACTTTATTGGAAATACCCAGGTGGTGTGTTATTGAATTGTTTGGTGGAGGAAGAAGCGAAGAAGGTAATGGAGGATTTCCACAAAGGAGATTGCAGCGGTCATCATTTTTGGAAAACAACTGCCAATAAGATTTTGAGAACAGGGTACTATTGGCCGACATTGTTTGCTGATGTATATAAAACAGTCAAAGGCTGCCATGAGTGCCATATTTTCGAAGGAAGACAGAAATTACAGCCATTTCCACTCAAGCCTATTGAGGTAAGCGCCCCCTTCCAGCAGTGGGGTTTGGATTTCATTGGGGAAATCCATCCTCCTTCCTTAGGACAACATAGATGGATTCTAACAGCCACCGATTACTTTACGAAATGGATCGAAGCAGTTCCCACAAGACAAGCCACCGATTCAGTAATTATTTCTTTCCTTGAGAACAACTTTTTGTCTCGTTTTGGTTGCCCGAGTAAATTGATCACAGATAATGCAACGACTTTTAAATCAATAAAGATGATTGACTTTTGTGCTAAGTATAAAATAATTTTGGGGCATTCAACCGCCTATCATCCGCAAGGCAATGGTTTGGCGGAATCTTCCAATAAGTCTCTAGTCAATATCATTAAAAAGATGCTGGACATCAATAAGAAGAGTTGGCATAAGAAGCTGGTAAATGCGCTATGGGTTGATCGGGTAAGTCAAAATAAGTCCATTGGTATGTCCCCCTTCGAGTTAGTTTACGGAGTAGATACAATCTTTCCTACCTCACTTGCTGTTCCGGTGGTCAAGCTTCTTCAGGAAGCTGGTAGTGAAGAAAGCCATATGCAGAGAAGGATAAATCAGACGATTCATTTGCAGCAAACAAGAGAAGAGTTATTCTAGAACAATTTTAAGTTGCAGGAGAGAATCAAAAAGATCTATGACAGGAAAGTGAAGGCGGATAAATTCCAGTTGGAGGAAGTGGCCCTAAAGTGGGATGCTAGGAATGAGGACAAAGGAAAACACGGTAAGTTTGAAAACCTCTGGAAAGGTCCATTCAAGATTGTATCATATCGAGGTCAGAACGCCTTTCTTTTGAAGGAGATGAACGGTCAAGACCTATTCAGAGGCTTCGATTGGTCAGCACGCTTTCTGCTGCATCTATTTTCTAAGATGTTTTCTGCTGATCACATTGTCATTGTACATATCATGTATTTCAAAATTCATTATAAGTGTGCACTGTAGTCTTTTCTTCAGTCTGGGTCCCAAAGTGAAGGCTATAATTCTGAAGAAAGATTTTAGTTTTCGTTTGAGTCTGTTTAGTTGGTTTGTTTCAGTCATTTCTGTTTTAAGAGTTGAGTCAGTTTAAGTTAAAGTTTCAGTCAAATAAATTCAGTCAACAGTCTTGAAGTTGTTTTGTCAAAATAATGGACTCCATAGCCCAATGGACGAAGGCACTGGTCTGCTCTCCCAAAGATCTGCCGTTCTTGGCACCTCCAAGGAGCTACCATCCCCATTGGAGCCAATGTTAGAGTCGGTCTTTACATCCCTCCGTCAGAGATCATTTCTCTTATTGCATTTCATTTTTTAGGTGTCTCATTCCGCTCATTCATCTGCATTCCATTAGGGGCATGCTATTGTCTGACGAAAGGGTTTTGTTCTCTCATTTTTCCTCATGCTTGTACCTGCTGGGTTGGTTAAATTTCTCAAAATTCATCAAAGTTCAGTTCATGTCATCTACAGTCATAGATGTTGTTTTGGTCAAAAAGAGTCATTTTAGTTTCTAGGTCTAGGGTTTGGTCTTTCGAAATGTTGAATAATGCCCGCAGGCCATGAGGATGTTTTCAACAAGTTTTCAGTTCAAAATTTTCATCATCGAATATGCTCGAGGACGTTTCTTCTTCAAAACTATGTTTTGAAGAAGAAATTGTCAAAATTTGTTTTTGTAATAAAATGTATCTTTCCACCATGTTGTACTTCACCATGCAAACTCTGGTCATCCTTTGCCAAGTTTCGATGCCACCATCCCTGTAAAATCAACCAATTTCATCATTCAAGCTCCAAAAATTCAGTGAGGAAACAAAAAGACAAAAGTTGCACTAAATGAAATAGTGCCAAAAGTAAAAAACATTACAAAATGGGTTTTGAAGAAGCAAAAATTAAAACCATGTCCATATGAGATATTTCTCAAAGCCATTCATTCATTTGCAACAAGATTTATTGAGAAAATCTAAGGGAGAAGTTGGAATTGGAGTTCAAACAGCGAAACTGTGTTTTAGGAGGGCCGATTGTGTGATTGAGTTCAGCGCGGCGCATTGGGATAGGCCGCGGCACATCCACAGAGCGCGGCGCGTTGAGCCGAGATACACCGTGTATTTTCCTAAGGGCGCGGCGCACCCATTGAATGTGGCGCATTGGGTTTGTGCGCGGCGCACAGAGCCCCAAAGGCCGAAACTCATCTTCCTTCATCAAAACTCAAATCAATTCAGTTCATTTGCCTCCAAGTAAGTTGTGTGTGCTTGCTATCTGAGTTTAATTCCTGTTGGGTGTCATTTGAAGGAGGTATTCAAAGAGTTTAATTGGTGCAAGAATAAACCCTATACCCATATTTCAATCTGCTCCCAAGGGTTTGCAAAGAGGTGTTTGGTGCTTAAACTCTCATTCCATTTTCATTTGTGCTCTTGTCATTTATTATCATTGTTATCACTGCTAGTACTGTCACATTATTATAACACAGTCCCTCTTCTATTCCCACTGTCCCATATCCCTTATATCGTTTTATGCCCATGTGTTAACCCTCTAACCCTATCAGTTACCATCACTTCCCTCCATTGACAAAATCCTAATTTCCACATTCAAGGACTGCCTCCATATCCTTGATTTCACTTATATGTTGCCATTTCATTGACTCTTGTTCCTAAAACTACCCCCCATCACTATCACTTTTTCCTATATCACTTGTAAATTGTCCAAATCCCGAAATTCCCCAAACATTGAGTGACTGTCCTTCCACTCTGAATCACTTGACAATCTATTGCATTCATGGTGATACTTCCTTGCAGCCTCTCATCTCATATGTGGCACACTTGGCATTGAAAACAAACTCTTGATTTGACCATATATTTATCACCACCTATTTATCAAACACCTTGTTTTCATCATCATGTCAGAAACAAATTCATCATATGAGCAGGGATATGAGCAGGATAGTGATTCAACCGCAGAGCTAAATGTACCGAGGAGGTCTCATAAAAGTGGCAGGCACCTCAGGGAGGAGCCCACTTCTTTGGCTCAATTGCAGGCCTTCCCGCTTGCAATGACATGCTTTCAGCAACATTCATGTTTTCGGTATTGCGAGATGATATCTCAAATTCAGCAAGATCCGGAGTTGGTTCGCTTATTTGTCCTACATTTGCGTGATGGTCATGTAAATCTTGCTTGAGCGAACTTCACCTTGACACCAGAGACTATTTCTGAGGCGACCGGGATACCGAACATTGGTGAGGAGTGGAATAAGAGACAACAGCTGGATAGAGCATATTATGAACCTTACATCAGGCCTAGATATTTGAGGCAGTTGAGCAGAGTATTCCCGTTCCGATTTCTGAAGGAGTCCTATGCGCCATTAATGAAACTCATCATTAGATACTTCAGCTGCGAGGGTAGATTCTCGCGCCTTTATGCATATCATATCAGACTTTTGATGCATTTCACGAGAGTGCGAATGATGAATATTCCATACTTCATGTGCCGAAACATAGAGCGGATGACTACCCTTGTGCAGAAGAAGACTCCAGAGCAGCAACACAACAACATTTATCATTATGCGCTCATTAAAATCATTGTAGTACATCAGCTTGGATTGCAGGGCATCGCATGGGAAGAATTCATCTCTCGTGACTTCTTTACAGCCTCTCAGCCTCCTCCAAAGATTGTTCACGATGCAGGTGAGCCTTCACATCAGTTTGAGGTTCCTGAGACAGAGCCTATCAGTGTTCTGGGGTGTGTTACATATCAGAGAGGCCACAGAGCCTTATTTGCAGCAGCACAACGAGTACTATCTCCGCCCAGGGTGGAAGGGGTCTCGTTACCTTCATCAGCAGCGCGAGTACTATCTCCACATGGTGTGGAAGGGGTCTCGCCTTCTACATCAGCACAGGTACAGGACAGAGGAAAGAAGCCTATGCATGATGAGGGCCCCTCGGGAGGCCAAGATACTGATTTTATATTGATTGATGTTGATTCGAGCTCTCCCATCTCAAAGCTGAAAGAGATCATCCAGGAGCAAAAGGCTGAAATTGACACTTTGACCGTGAAGTTGCAGAGAGCTCAGTGGGTTATAAATTACTTGGAGCAGTGGAATAAACAATTGGAGGATCAGCAGACTCTCATAGAGTTGCGGAAAATCCGTGAAGATCATGAATTGGCCCGAAAGAGACCAGGTGACATGACACCATTTGAGTGAGAGACTTGCCTTACGCACGTCAACATTCATCTGGAGAAGCTGTTGGCAAAGGCAAATAGGGACAAAGACATGTGGGACAAAGACATGCTCAGACACATGAAGAATCACTATTGGGCCCGCACACACGTTTGCAGAGCAAAAATGAAGATCCAAAAGGGGAGGTTGAGAAAAGCACTGAAACGTTGAAAGAGGCCGGATCCACTCCGAATCTTGGTCGAAGCTTCCTTGGCTGAGCATGAGACATGATGGGAGACCTTCACTCCAAAATTCAGCAAATTTGGAGAAGATTTTGTCATTTTTGAAAATTTTGGTTGCAAAACAGGTTTTTCCGCCCGACGCGTCGCGCCACCCGACGCGCGCTTATGTTTGGGACATCTTTTGGAGGAAAAATTTGCATTTTTGGGTTTTTCATGATATATTATGTATTTTTAGGAATGGCCGAAGCATTTCATCAAATTCTGGGCTGCCTAAAGGGCCAAAAACACCTTGAAAATGGCCTTTCTGCCACTTTTTGCACCAACAAGAACCAGTCTTGGGAGATTGCAGTTTTGGAGGGGCAAATGACATCCAAATTGAAAAATGTTACTTGGGTTGGATAGCAGACATCCAGGGATTTCCAACGAGCTATCATGAGCTCAATTTGGACTTCGTGAAGTGCCTCAAAATCACCTCCAAAGTGGCGCGACACATTGAGTTTTTGAGCGCGGCGCATAGAGAAATTTTGCCTCATTTTCACTCTTCAGCTTAGAAATTCGCCCAGTTTTGACTAGTTTTACTTTTTCATGTGATGATTGACCTACCATGATGTAATTTGATGACTATGATGTAAATTTGGCATGTTTTTACTTTTTCTAGAGGATTCATTCACTAAAAAGTGAAAATTGAGTGAATGGATCAGTTTCCTAGCATATAGAGGCAAGTTGTTTGGCTGCCTAGATTTTAGCTCCATGTTTAGAATTGGTTGAAACAGCTCCTAGAAGGATGAGCTCGACCCCTAGAGGAATGGGAAGGGGTTAGGATGGTCTATATATTGTATTTTCTGAGACATTTTCAGGGTTGGATACTTGGGAAAAGTTTGGCACCTCATTGTACATTCATTTCAGATTTTTGGCAAAGGAAAGACCAGAGTTTTGCAGCACTTGTTGGGATCCTTGTGGCTTCTGAGTTTTGATGATGTTTTTCTCCATGTCATTGTAAGTTTCATTAATTTTATATGTATGCCATCCTTCTCTATGCTTCTGAATTAAACAAATGAGTAATTGAGGTAGAATTCATTGATTTGCTGGTGCTCTGCCTTAAGCTTTTGTTTAGCTTTTTATGTTTTTCGTCAGTTTGAAGAGGATCCTTGCACTCTCTTGCCCTCTTCAGCTTCTCAGCAATATTTTCTATCCATTCATTTGATCTAATACATCAAAGTCATTGCCTACCCTGCCCCAACTTGAACTCTGCAAGAATTTGGCCTCATCCCCAAGCCCAAAATTGTTTTTCCCTTTTTTCCAACAAAAACCCCTAAAAATCAAAATCAAACCCTCCTATTTGTTTATCTAGCCTAAGATTAGTTTTTGTTATCGTCATCTCAAGCCCCTTTGAATATTTTCATTGAGATTGACCCGGAGAGAGCCCTCTCATGTCCTCGTAGGGCTAGCTACGAGGCTGAGCATGGTTTGGTGTTGTCCTTTTTCTGCCTTAGTTCAGCCTAAGGTGGATTTGGGAACTAACAGAATGCAGGGCTACTTTTCAAAGAGCTATGGACATAGCTTTTGCTAAGGAAATTCATGATTTTCTTGTGATTTATCTAGATGATATTACTGTGTTTTCAAAAACTGACAATGAGCATCTAGATCATCTAAGACAAGTGTTTATCAAATGCAGGAAATTTGGTATTTCTTTGAATCCCAAAAAAACTCTATTTGGACTTGAAGAAGGTAAACTATTAGGACATATCATATCAAAATAGGGAATTAGTATTGACCCTGCTAGAATAGAGGCCATTTTGAACATAAGACATCCTAGGAATATTAAGGAATTGTAGGCTTTCTTAGGTAAAATCGATTTTCGCAGAAGATTCATTTCAAACTTAGCAGAATTAGTTAGAGAACTTAATAACATATTGAAAAAATACTCAACACTTAAATGGACATTAGAGGCCAAACAATCCTTTGAATCAATTAAATAGGCCCTTACAAAAACACCAGTCCTAATAAGTCCTCATTTAAAAAAAAAAAAAAATCGTTATTTTTTATTTTGCTTCAGAACATACTATTGTTGCAGTATTACTGCATAAGAATGATCAGGGCTATGAGAAGCCCATTTCTTTTTTCAGCAAACACTCAGAGATGCTACACTTAAATATAACATAATGGGAAAACATGCACTAGCTTTAGTGAAGGCCATCAAAGACTTTAGAGTGTACGTCTTATATTCACACATCATTGCTTATGTTCCAAATTCAATAGTGAAGGACATTCTGACTCAGAATGGCCTTGATGATAAGAGAGGCAAGTGGATTTCCACCATTTTGGAATATGGCATGGAAATTAAGCCTGCCAAACTCATTAAAGACCAAGTTTTAGCCAAACTCATGGCTGAATCAAACTGCTAGGCCTTAGATATCAATTTTATTGCACAATTAGATGATTATTAAGAGATGGCGACTCCAGAGATCAATGAAGCCTTTTCAGACTTGCCATGGTATACAGATATCATATTTGTATTACTAAATTTACAAGCTCCTCCTGGATTGTCAAGAACTAAAGCTAGATTTTTAAAGTTAAAGGCAATGAAATTTTGTATCATAGATAATGCACTGTTTTGGAAAGATCGTGGTGGAATTTTATTGAATTGTTTACTTAAAGAAGAAGATGATAAAGTTATGGAAGAGTTTCATGCGGGTGACTATGGAGGACACCTTTACTGGAAGTCAACTACAGATAAATCTTGAGGGTTGGTTTTTATTGGCCTACACTCTTTGCAGATGTAAAAAAATATGTGACCTTCTGTCACAAGTGCCAAATCTTTGAAGGGAAGAAAAAGTTGCTACCTTTACCACTTAAACCCATCTCTACAGAAATTCCTTTTCAACAATGAGGACTTGACTTCATTGGTGAAATTCACCCTCCATCCTCAGCCTAACACAAATGGATTTTGACAACCACAAACTATTTCACCAAGTAGATAGAAGCCATTCCTTCCATGCAAGCCACTGATATTGTCATAATCTCATTTTTAGAAAACAATATATTGTCTAGATTTGGATGTCCCCAAAAGCTCATTACTGATAATGAAACTGCTTTCAAGTCTAAAAATATGATTGAATTTTGTAATAAATACCACATTACCCTTGGCCATTCCACTGCCTATTACCCTCAAGGTAATGGTCTTGCTGAATCCTCCAATAAAATCCTTGTTAATATCATCAAGAAACTACTAGAAGACAATAAAAAGACCTAGAACAAAAGGTTAGTTAATGCCTTATGGGCAGATAGACTTACCACAAATAAATTCATTGGTACATCCCCTTATAATATTTTTTATGGGATGGATGTTGTTTTTCCATCCTCTTTAGGAGTACCAGTGATGAAGATGATCCAAGAACTGCAGGTAGAAACCAATGATATCCAGAGAAGGATAAATCAGACCATACACTAGTAGCAAACCAGGGAAGATGTCTATGTCAAGTCACAAGTTGTTCAAGAGAAGATTAAAAAGATATTTGACAAGAAGACTAAGGAAGATGATTTTACATAGGTGACAAAGTTCTTAAGTGGGATTCCAAGAGAGAAGAGAAAGGTAAACATGGGCAATTTGATTTCTTATGAAAAGGCCCTTATGTCATTTATGGTTACAGAGGTAACAACGTATTATTTTTAAAGGAGTTGGATGGATTAGATTTGCCAGGTGGACCTATCAATGGTAGAATGTTGAAGCATTACTATTTCCCATAATAACAGTAGTTCACTTTATTTACTTCTCTCATTGTACATAACATTGTAGAGTTTAGATTGGATTGGATGTTTTTCTAGAAAAGTTGAAGCCTAGAGAGAAGGCCCTAAGCTTTTAAAGACAAAATATCATAAGTATGAATAATGCGGAGCTCAGAAAACAATTTCAAGGCAAGCATAGTCAAATTCAAAGGCTACTAGTCTCAAAGTTCTTGACATTTCACCAGGAAATGCCATCCCCATGTGGAGCCACTGTTAGGGTCCTGTAATAATATGTCCATAATTTTGAATTCACTTTGATTAGTCTTGTAATATGTACATACTTTGCTTTCTGCAAATTGTTTTCCCATATTAGAAAAATGAAAAATGTAAAGAAGGTAAAATTCCTAAAAGAAAAATCAAAGGACTTGAATGAAAAAAGATAAAAAAGAATATATAAAATGAACCCTAAACAAAAAAAGAGATAAAAATAAATCAGGAAAGTGATGCAAATTCAAATGCGACTACTTTTTACTTCACTTTATAAAATAAAGATTGTGTGCAGCTTGTAAAAAATGCCACAATCCATGAAGGTCAAACTGCTTAATCTTGACCTTTCATGTTGATAGATAAAGAATAAAGATCTAGCCAAACAGTTTAATCTTGGCAGATCAGTAGTTAGGTAGAGAATAATAAGGAGCTCATTAGTTTAATCTGATCCCTTGGAATAAATAAGGTTAGAATTAGGTAATTTGTTATTAAAATAAAAATGAATAAGTGTCTAAAAGCTCAAATGCACCCACAAAAATGAAGAAAAAATGTTAGGATAAGCTGATGGGTAGGTAGAAGAAATTTTCACAATGCATGGATAGTAGAAATTGGTCATTTCATTTACTAATTTCCCTTCAAAATCATTCCCCTTGTAAAAATACCCCTTCCCCTTCATTTTTATTCTATCGCCCTACTTCACTCTTTTTCTCTTGCAAAAAATCCCTTTTCCTAAGTTAAAATGCATATCTTCCTCTGGAAAAGCAAAATCCCTTTAACTAATTTCCCTTCATTTAAAAATACACCAAAAACCCAAAAAATACTTTATCCTAAGTCTAAATTCTTAAATCTATATGTGTGTAAATATTCATTCCCGATATAAGATTTACGTTGAAACTTAGTGTATTTAACCCTCCCCCACTCATTTTATATTTCATTATTAACATTTAACTTTACATATTAGCTCCCATTATATCTTTTGAACCCGTATTATGTTAATTCCTTTATATGTATATCCCAACCCATATTTTAAATTTAGTACATGGTTTAATTTCCCCGCATATGATATATCTTGGGCCCACTATGTATTATTGCCCCGCCTATTATAAAGTTCCACCTTCCCTAAAACTATTGGTTCTTTATTTAATCCTATCGCATATATCAAACTCGACCATATAAATTATAAGCATATATAACCAATAGAATCAAATATCCCGAGCCCCATGCCTATCAATCCCGAGACATCCGTTGCATACTCCCAACCGTCAGATCTTAACCTACTAGATCTGAGGGCCCATATTCCTTTTCACATCTTCGATAGACCTACGTTTAACTACACCCCAACCTTGCGAAATGTGCGGTTTGCGGAACTCACCTCCCTGCTACGTGGCCAGTTTTTATTTGATCGCATCGATCCGAAATTTAGAACTTACCACTTTTCACTCATGCGAAAACCGCTCAGCGGTTTCTCCTAACCATTGTCAAACCACCTGCCCATTTGAATTTACCGCGCATTCAATGATATAATCACTGTTGATTAAAATGCATATAGCCACCCTTTGCACCCTTTTTTACCATTTCTGTTACAATTTTCCGCAGAAGAGCTATTCCAGACCGAAAAAGTTGCTGTCGACTCTATTTTTTGAGCGAAAATCAAATAGAATTCACCAATTTTCTTCTACAACTGTTGCGAAAGTCATCCAAAGCACTATTAAAGACCAATAGAGCCTCAGAAAGCCTTCTGCTACCTCAAAAC
This sequence comes from Pinus albicaulis, assembly GCA_034641835.2. Classification (NCBI taxonomy): domain Eukaryota; kingdom Viridiplantae; phylum Streptophyta; class Pinopsida; order Pinales; family Pinaceae; genus Pinus; species Pinus albicaulis. The sequence continues at coordinate 749,549,416 of CM076575.1, read as the reverse complement.
CCTTCTGCAAATCAGAATCCCCATCTTATCCAAGTATTCCTCAAAGAAAAGGCTTTTTTCTTGATCTAAAAAGAAAGTAATCAGTAATTGAATTCAAATAGAAGCCTTTGCAGACTAAAGGAAACCTTCTGTGCCTTTCAATCCTTTCCTACAAACCCTAGGTGTCCTTTTGCATAAATTTGATGTCCCGAGATTGCTTTTTGTCACAGAAAGAACATTTTGACTAATTAAATCCTTTAAAAACTATCTGCACACTTGAAGAAATCCAAGTAGATTCCCAAACCATTTTCTGCAAACCCCGGATATATTTTCACAAAAATTTTGAGGTCTGAAATTTCTTTAAATCACAGAAATTGGAAATTTGATCAATTAAACCTTTGAAGATTAGAATATAGACCCCTGTTTTATCCTAAATCAGTCTGCAAACTGTTATAATATTTCTGAGGTGCTACCACATGCCTAAATAAGTTTTTCCTAAGTCAAAGATTAATCAATTGAAGAAATTAAAAAAACAATGGCTTCCAAAAGCATTGTATCTATCAATCCTCTACCACCCCGAGTTGCAGATGTAGAAAACATTCCTTTAGTTGACAAAGACTTCAATATTAATGACACAGTCACTGAATTTAACCTTCTTGAGCTCCACTGCTAGAGCCATGAAAAATCCATAGGTCAGGCTGATGAAGTTTTTATTTGGGAGTCTAATTTACCAAATTATGTTGTCCCACAGACCTTCCAATGCCCAAAAGTGATTAGACTCTGTCAATCTTGCTATTTACCTGACCAGAGAGCCATAATAAACTCTGAAAAAAGAAATTGTGTTTACCATTATTTCTGAGTCAATAAAACAAATGCTCCAGATCCAATCAAGACCAGATGAAACCCCTTTGTCCATTGAGGCTCTTACATAGTTGTATCTGAATCTAGACTTCCCCAAGAGGTTCTAGATATTCCAGACTTTCATGACTTCATCTGTAGAAATTCCCAAGATAAATCCTCCTTACCCATCTTCAAAATTCTTTGAAAGAACCAGACATATCATTAGCATGCTACCTTTTATTCTTGGTTATTTTACAGATGAGCATGTTGATGCTTCAGTAATAGGTTTTTTGTCCACTTTCACACCTGGTCAGCCTCCTGCTACCATTTTTAATTTTTATCAATACCTTGTTGATAATATTCATGAAAAGTTGGTCAACATGCCTTCTGAAGGTGTTTTCAAGTATTCCTCAGTCCTATTCCACATGTTTTTATACTTTCAGTTTGAGAAATTGGACATTAACCTTCAGAAGCTTGATGTTGAAGGAAAACTCACAGTCAGTCATATTTTGGACTCCTTTAATAAGAAAATACTCTACACAATCCACCTATACAGAGTTTACTGATTCTTTCATTCATCCTATAGTCAATTTGATGAACAACAACATGCATCCCATAATTAGTGAGGAAATTAAGAAGGTCCTACAGTTTTCATAACATAATAGGACATGAGATTGGTACTTGTACCAAAACCATACAAAGATAAGGGTATATGGATCAAATATTATTCCATATAGACTGCCCAAATACCTCCCAATGCGGTTATTTTAACTTGAGTACATAAGACATATCATTAATTCTGATGTAATCAATTTCTTGGCAGCAAAGAAGAAGACATAGTTCAAAATAAAGAATCAGGTTGGCCCTTTCATTTGTAACAGTAGAGATGCAGGTCCAGAGGCTAAAAAGTATTTACAGGAGTTTAAATTCAATAAAAAATTTCTATGGTATTATGATCCTTTAGGAGTAATAAGTAAATTGAGAGTTAAATTAAAGCTGGATCCTTATGTACAAGAGAAGAAGCCAGATATTGAGAAATTCTCCAATCAGTTTGAATGGTTGGAGAACACCTTGACAGAGGCAGAGAAGCAAGGTGATACTAGTCAAAGCTTGCAGACTCCAGCCCAAGAAGATAAAAGCTCTAAGAGAAACATAGAAGAAGGATCATACACTGCAGAGACAACTACTAAAACCAAATTTAAATTGATGTACAGGAATAAGCCTAAATTAAATCATATCAATGAAGAAGTGGAAACAATAGAAGTGATTGACACAAATACAAAAACAAAGGACAATGCACCTACTGCAGTGATTGAAGAAGAACACCATCCTTCAACTTCAAACACTCAACTTATTCAGAAGCAACACAGTATTGAAATTTCATCTTATATCAAACCATCAGAGAAGGAGATGGACATTATGCAGAAATACAGAGAGATAAATATGAGAAATGAAGCTTTGAAGACTGATACATACAACCATTATTGGAAACAGTCACCCAGTGACCAAAGCAGATTGCTTTCTGCTTTTGACTATAAAACTAGAAAGATGCAGATGACATTCCTATAGCCTAAAGTCAAGCATCTTAAAACACCAGTAGATTACAAAAAATCATCATATGAAGGTCAATAAGATGACCTTCATCCCATTGATCAGATAGAATTTCATAAACAGGCCAGTGAAATGATTTATTCCACAATGACAAACAAGGCCAGGAGTGTGCAAAAAATTCAAAACACTCTTGGAAACATCAGAGATCAGCTCAGATTAGAAAAATCATCCTCACAGGCTAAGGAAAATAGAATCAAATCACTGGAATATTTGATTATTGAAGTAGGATATGATCCTAGTAATGTCAAAGTTGCAGATGAATTGATTAAGAAGAAAAATGTAGATATTGTTGCATTAAAGAAGCAACCAAAACTACCTCCTAATGAACATCCTCAAGCAAAGGAAGTATTACATGATGCAAATTAGAAAGATGAGATGATGAATCTCATACTTCAGTTGACTGCCTAGATCAAAGAAATGGAGAATGAAATGGACAAGTTGGTCTAGGAGAAAAAGGACAGAGCAGAAGAAATTCCTGTGACAACTATCATCCCTATAGTCACAACAGTTGTACCTTCCACATTAGCATAATCATTGGCTCCTACAGTCCCAATGACTACAACACTTTCATTCACCTCAGCTACAACTTTAGCCACAGAGTCTTCAACAACAACATCATAACCTACAAATGAGGCTGCAAGTAAACTAGTAAAAGCTATGCAAGACATGTCTATCCAGAATTATGAAATCAACAGACTTTTAAAGAAAAACTTAAAAGTATGGAAGATGAAAAGAAACTTTCTCAGATTATGCACAAGAATGAAGAACATAATTCAAAAACGATGAATGAGAAATTGAAAAAGTTAGAGAAAGATCTAACACTAAAAGAGCCAATGGCACAAGCCAAGAAGAAGCTATGGGAAAATATCATTGAATCATACTTGGTCATCCATATAGGTTATCTATGAACATAAAGACTTAGTCAAATCAGCAAGAGAAGCTATCCAAAAGATAAAAGAAAAACTTGGCAAGAAACCTGAAGAAGCTCTTGAAATCATCAAATTTCTTAATTCTAAGAACAGGAAAGAGCTAGAAGAAATTGGAATTAATGACAGAATATAAACCATCCTAGAAGTTAGGAAGGTTATTTCTAAAAATAATTTGATGATACAACTAGAAGAGAAATGCCAGAATATGGAAGTTGCCATCACAAGGTTCATGATGAATTTTGAAACTCTCAAACAAAAAGGCCTTCCAAATCCATTAGTTATTCATGACAAACTAATGAAACATGATGATTATGACAATAAAATGAGAGAAGTTTCCAAGGATCAAGCTAATCTGCCTTCCTCACAAGGAATTCTAACAGGGAAGGTACTCTACAAGAATTTTGAGAATCTGTTTTACCTGAAACATGAGGTAAAACCCATATTTATCAATAAGCCTACATTCTCAAAGTATACTAAAGCAGATGAAATATTCAGAAGGATGATGAAGATCAAATTGCTAGAGGCAGAATTTTGGGAAAAGATGGCTGATTTACTGTGAAAACAGTTTGCAGTAAAAACAAAGCAGTAAAGATAAAACAGGGTAGTCATAGTTTACAGTGAAATAGAACAGTCAAAGAGTATCACAGTTAAAGAGTATCAGTTTACAGTCAGAGTTAAAGTTAAGATAGAAATTACAAAGCAAAGATGAAAACTTCCAGCGTAGAGGACACTCCACTGCCTAACAAACAACCTTCATTGAAAAAAAATCAAAAGACAAATCAGCAGCAAAATATCAATAATTTAACGGAAAATCAATAAAAGCAGGGACAACTTGCATTAGTTAGATAGTTATCTCTATCTTCTTGCATGAAGATATTTCTTTTTCCTTGAAAAATTCCTAAATTTTTTTAGAATATTTTGTAAGAGTTTTTGTATAAATACTTCACATTGTGAAGTATTGAGTGTGGATGAATTGCTGAACATTTCTATAGTTGTACTATTTTGGAACCTAAGGGTGATTGTAACAATTTCAAGTCAACATACTGGATTAAAACAATATAGTATCATATTACAAGATACATGTGTTGGACAACTTTAGTGAAGTATTTTCACTTGTTCTTTGTCAATTTCTTATGTTTTTCACATGCTTATGTGTTTTCTTGAAACTAAATGATATATCAAGAATGATATTTCAGAATATGTTTTATTACACTCTGTCTTGAATTGTTTATCATTTACATGTTTTCCACTGATATCCAGATTAGGGAATTCTTAATTTCTCCCTAGTTTCGATTGACCTCTATATTTCCACTCATTATCTAGATTTGAGAACCCTTAATTTCTCTCTTACCCTGATTGAAACCATTTTCACCATCAGCTTGAAGATCCGAAATGACCCAACTATCTTGCCCTGTAAACATTTCATTTAGATCGTGATCCTGATCTGACTGCTTGACACATTGGCTCCATTAGCCTAATGGAATACATACCTACATCTATCCATCTGAGTAAGTAATTTCATCAATAAACCAAATCCAAAATCAAAATCCCAAGTAATCCTACATAACTAGCCTAAAATCAACTAAAATCAAAAAATATAAATCATATAGAGAGAGCCCTCTCTGAGCATTAGGAAGACTAGATCCTAAGGCTTAAAAGTAGGTTTGTGGTTACCTCTAATATTCTTTAAACCAAATATATATATATAAACAACCCTTTGAGAATTATTGGAGTGATAACAGGTCGCATGATATTAATTAAGGTTGTCCTCCAACTCTTTCTCTTTATCAATTCTCTACACTTGTGGAACCTCAAAGTGTTTTCAATCATTTAGCTAAGGAAATTTGAAGGTTTCAATGGGAAGGAGTCAAATCAAGAAAAAAGAAGTTCATATTCTTAAATGGACCACTATTTGAGCTCCCAATACCCATGGAGGCTTAGGAATATGGGAATCTATCCTCATGAATAAAGTGATAAGGGAAAATTTTGTATGGAGGTTCATGACGCAACACGAAGATTAGTGAAAATTAGTCCTGCAAGAAAAATATCTCCTATCAAAATGAGAAATATGCACAGATCAGATTCTTTCCAATCGAAAAAGGTCAATGATCAGGAAGCTCCTCTAAGCAGTGGCCCCCATCATAGACAAAGGCCTTTACTAGATCACAAGGAATGAAGGAAAAAAATAAAATATGGGAAAATCACATAATTGGAAAGCCGCCTTTGGAGGAGATGCTGGAATTGCAACCTCTAATGGATTTTTTCACAATCCAAAAGAGACTTTATTTGGCAGAAGTCTCTCATTGGGATTATTGTGGCCATTGAAAGTGGTGGAACTTTAGTGGCAACCCCGATAGATGAAAATATTCAGAAGAGAGGAATACAAGGCCCTTCAAGATGTTCATAGTTCACTCAATAGGAAGAATCGATTTCACATCTTTTTCTGCAATGTCCAATACAAATATGGTTTGGACGGAATCCCTCAACCAAATCTTTAGCAGATTTCGATGGCTCGTTATTCCCCTGGAGTTGATCTCTTCATGGAATAAAAATTACAATGGAAATTTTTTTAGAAAGCCCAAATTTAAATGGGTCTAGGAGGCTCTTCCATAATTTTTATGTGTGCATATCTGGCTTTCTAGGAATCATGGAATTTTAAAAATCATACCCAGTATACTAGAAAAACGACATTGAAGGCACTAACTATGTGTACAAAATTTGGAGGAAAAAAACTAGGAAAATCATCTTCAAATTTGTATTCTATAAAATAGGAATGGATGGCCAAATTAATGGGACAAGAAAGAAAAGACACAGTCGATGAAGGCACAGACTAACAAGAAAAGGCTAGGTGGAAGCTACGCTTACCAGATTGGGTTTTACAAGACTTGAAAAAGAAGCAGAATAGTTGGATACCCCACTTTGATGGAGCCTCAAATAATAACCCATGGGTGGAAGGAATGAGAGGGGTCTTGTATAAAGTTGAAGGAAATCTAGTCAAAATATTTGCATGGGGGACTGGGCTAAATGACAAACAACCAAGAATAAATACATGGCCTACTGTAATGTTTGATCTTGGCCAAAGCCTCGTGGGTGTCAAACATCAAAATTTTGGGTGACTCGCTTATCACCATACAACACTTATTCAAATGAACATCATCCCAAGGAAAGTACTTGAGGACCTTATTAAATTGAATAAGGAGGACCCTTGACGACATCCCACAAAAATATTACTTCCATATATTTAGAACTTGAAATAAAGAAGTGGATAGATGGGCTAATCAAGCCTATCATCTTAAGTAAGGGTGGTCAAAGGTCAATGATGATTTGGGATGGTAGTCATTGCCATAATTCTAATGGAAAATTCTCCAAGAGAAAATTTAAATCTCAATTATAATATGGTTCAATTTGGTGAATGGGAAAAACGCCAAATTAAAAAATGAGCAGGTGACCCGATGACTGTCATGGTGCATAGATTCATTTCAGTGCATTCAGAAGACACACAAGCATGCCTTCCTCACATTTGAGAGATAGGGCAAAGGATTTAATCTTATTATGTCACAAGACTCCCACTTCATACGATGATCATAGTGGATCATGAGCCCATTATGAATTTGTGTGTAGCATTAACTCCAAGAGCATGTGGGATTTATGGGAAGCAACATAAATTGCAGTGGACATTGAGAAGTTGACTTTCATGGGTTTCTATTTTACAAGGAATATTAGTGAGGGGAGATAGGTGGAAATTCCATCGAGTCTGGCATGTCTTGTGGAGCCACAAGTTGTTCAATGTGCCCTCTTCCCCCATTGACATCTTCAATCTCCAAGTTGGTAATAATTGTTGTTTTCTTCTTAGTCAATCATGTGTTTGTGTCTAGGTACTTGTTATCAGAAGGAATTCCATTTGGATTGGTTAGATAGACAATCGATCCTAGGTGTTTTGGCTATTACACTTTGTGCTAACTGTAGGGAATATATATGGATTTGAAATTTTTTGTTTGAATTTCACTGTAGGGAATATTATCGAGTCTCAATTCAGTGCCCGACATTGGATCAAGCAACTGGAGAATTTGTAGAGCTATGAGGTTTGGGATTGGGCCTATCGATATGTTGTAGGGACTCAAATAGTCTCAGGGGTCTTCTCAGTGGCTTAATATATTTACCTTAGCATCATTTTGGGATATTTTACTCACGAATAGGGCCAACACCTTGAAAGTTTGAGTAGAATCCAAATTTACGTCACCTGCACCATTTGGCGATGGGAGAAGAAAGTCTTAGTCAACTTTGAATTGATTAATTGGGAAATTTGCAGTTTTATTCTAGAGGTGTATGAAGTATAATTTTAATTGGAAGTGAATTGGGGTAGACAGAGTGGCCTGCTGTGGAAAAATATTGGGGGAATATTGGGAGGTAAAAAGAGGTAGACAATGACCCACCTAATATAGGGAAAGAGAAGATGCAGAGAGGCAAGGAGATAACTAGGTGTGACAATGGCCATGACAGGCAACATTATTGCAGATGTAAGGAGAGTGTACCTCAACTAATAGTGCAAGTCGACACCTTCCAACTCGACATGATGTTAATAACCATTAAAAAAAAACAATAGATGGAGACCTGAGTGAATGTATTGGAATAAATAGTAAACAATTGAAATACATGATAGCTCAACAGAGGGATGAGATTGAAGCACTTCTTCTTCATATTGTTGATATTCAGGAGCAAGTCAGGTTAAGGAACAAAAATATAAACAAATCTAGTGTTGACAGTTATATAGTGGAACACAGGTGTCCAAACCTCAATCATGCACTGATGGCGGAGGGTGAAGCCTTCAAATGTTCTATGGATTGTAATATGTTTTTCTTATTGTTAGGAACTTTTTGTCGAATATCTACATATCAAAATGTAATGAAAAGTGTGAAATTTTGTAGTCTCTTTGCACTCATAGAATTCCATAGTCAGGATAAGAATAGGAGGCATGCTGAACAAATTCAATGTGTTCCCTAAGTATTTGTTGTAACTAGACATGGAATTTAAGCAATAAAAATCCTCATTTATATTATAAAAAATTACAAAGAGTTCCTTCCATGAAAAAATCATAATATACATATTACATTAAAAAAACATTAAATAATAATGACCATGATATTTCATAACATCTATAAATTATGCTCACTTGTCTCTACTCCTACTCCTGCTCCAATTGCTCATGATCTGATTGAGGTCTCCACTTCATCTTAATTTTGTTTACATTATTTTTTGTTGCCATGATGCAAAATTCTGCTACCACTTTGTTTATTGTTTTAGCATTATGAACTATTATGTTTAAATTATGTGATGGCCTATATGTATTATAGTTAAGCCCGATTTTGAGGTATCCCATACATGTTTCTACTAGCAGATCCAATCTTAGTCATCATAATGGCTCTCATTTGGTTTTGAACAAAATATTTTGCACTAAATCTCTCCTTTGCTATCGGTGGTGTAATTTCCAGTGTAGCAAGCCACGCCAATAGGGAGTTGATGAATTTCTTTCTAACACTGCTCTTATGATAATTATTAGTACATATATCCATATTAACTCTGCATGTGTACATATCTTTTTGAGTGCAAAACTTGAGGAAATTTTTGCACCTTGAGATATTTGATCCCTCTTGACACTTAATAGATATGGAGTTAAGATGGATGTATGTTGATTCTTTACAATAATATTTATATTTATGTAAATTTCACATATCTCTATATAAAGATATTTTTATTTCTAATTCTATTTTATTTGTTTACTAGGTTACGTGATTCCTGAAATCACTGACACACCTAACTTGTGGCTTCAGTAGCCGCAACCTAGGGTCACCTAAGCCATTAAAATCACCCGAAGATCGCACCTAGCCTAGGCCACACTAGCCTCTAGCATGAATGGATTTTTTCACAAAGAGTTTTGAACTGGTGACCTTTACACCACAAAGTGCCTCAACAACACACCCTATCACCATCTATTATATGCCTCGTACGTTATTTATTTTATATTATATTATAATATTATAAATATGTACTTTTTTCCTAAACCCATGTATAAGGAAGTTAACTATGACAACACTTGGTTATTTTCCTCTTAATGTAAATAATTGTAATTATTTTGCTATAGAAAGCTGAGATCTTGAGACATATATTTCAAGAGTTGAGTTGCCCAATATGATAGACTATCATATATGCTATGCAACTCCTAAAACTAGGCGTGATGCAAGGATGTTGGTTAATTTTAGATTAAATCCCTAATATAAGTTGAACCTCTCCCTTAAATTTATTCAGAAACAATATTCAGAGTAGGTTGTGTTGAGATTCAACAAGATGATGAGCTTAGTGAAAAGAATCGCCTTCACTAAGTGGGCCCGCAGGCTATTTTTGGCGCAAGTCTATTTTTAGACTATGTCTATTTTTAGACATGATGATCATATTTCAGAAGTTGCAGGATGCTATTTTTGGATGGTTGATCAAGTTGGAAAAATAGATGAAATTCTATTTTTAGAATATTGGGCTAAGTCTATTTATAGATCGCTGATCTAAAAATAGATGCATGTTGATTATTATTAGCTCTTAATAATAATCAGACTCTAAACAACAACTTATTCTCTTGGAGCACTTTGTTTCAGTGCACAGATGTGGCACATCAGTGAAATGAGGGAATTACACAATTCCCAAGCGTTTACTGAAGCTAATGCATGGAGGACTCAGTTAGAACTCAAGTGGCAGAGTTATGACACAATTGGAAGAAGTAGTTATGGAGATGTATTCAGTTTAACTCAGTTAGACTCAGTTGAGCTAGTTGTATCTAGTCTAACTGATTGATACACTAGTGAGAGTGGAGTGAATTAATTAGTTAATTAATTCACAAATAATAAATCATTAATCAACTGAACAATACAACAGTTAACTACAGGGCATGGCAGTTTCAGTGGAGACCCAGTGGAGAGATAGGTGAAATGGCAAGATAGACTATCTGTTGTGACTCTAGTGATGCATTGATTGCATCACACACACATTGGAATTGCCAATGAGGATTGCGCAGTCAAGGAAAGGGTAATTCGAATTCATTCAGATCTGTTTTTCAGCAGGGATTGCGCAGTGGAGGCAGGCTAGCAGGAGGCAAAGATCTGTGCATGGATTTGCAAGATTGTTCCTGATTAGTTTATGACGATTGTACTGTACTGAGGGCTTGTGATAAGCTTTGTATGAGATTGTCATATGATCTCCATGTTACATAATATATAGTTGGGGTTTTCAGCTTCAGGCTTTCCCGGTTAAAAACTGTGTTATGTGCGATTGATTATTTTTGTTTATGCTTCACATGTGTGTGCAATTAATTTTTTCCGCAAAAGATTAACAAGTGGAATGATTCAGTATCTTGCATAAAGTTAAATAGTGTGAGATCAGGTGGATCTAGGACATATGCATGCTTAGTGCATATAATTTCTACATGGTATCGAATCATTTTTGATTGAAGATTGCAATTGTGAAGTGAGTTTGTGCTGGTGGAAAATTCGAATTTGCTACAGAAGATTCTTGGTGCAGAAATCGAGTATACATTGAAATGTCTTTCAACAGGTTGAGATTGGAGTATGCCCTTGATGGGAGCTCAAATTAAATAGCCTGGAAGGACATGATGGAGGCAGTGTTGGAGGATAATGGACTGAAGGAGTTCATTGATAACGATGTTCCTAAGCCGGGATCTAGCAATGCTGCATTACTTGATGCATGGCAAAAGAAGATAGAAAAGATGAGAAGGATTTTGTTGGAAGGTGTGAAGGACCATATTGTGTCCAGCCTTCATGGGAAAACCACTCCATTATTAATGTGGAAGGCATTGACAGATTTTTTCCAAAGTATAAGTGACCAGAGGAAGTTGGCGCTTAAAGACAAGCTCAGAAAAATAAAAATGGAGAAAGGCGATAGTATTCCAAAATACCTCACGAAGTTTTTCCACTGCAAGGATGAACTAGGAAGTGTGGGGGTTACTGTTGATGAAGAATAATTGGTGAGATTGGCTCTCCTTGGGCTTCTGAAGAGTTGGCATAGCTACGAAAACTTTGTCAATGGACGGGAGAAACTGCCAGGATGGGAGCGACTTTGGTCGGATCTTGTGCAGGAGGAGATAAGGCGGGGTACCAGGGATGGATCTTCATCAAAGAATGAAGATGAAGAGAATTGCGCTTTGGATGCCAAAGCAAGGAAAGGGAAGGGGAAGAAATCTTCTTCAAAATCCGGTGCTAAAGGCAAGAAGCAGGATTTGTCCAAATTGAAGTGTTTTCACTGTCACGAACATGGACATTTCACCACTAGCTATCCACAGAAGAAGAAGAACAAGCAGGTTGCTAGATCTGCAGCTGGAGAGGCCTTAGCCTCGCAATTTGAGCTTGATTTCTCCTTGATCTCTTGCTTGGTTTCAAGTTGCATGGGATCGGTGTGGTATCTTGATAGTGGTGCGTCTTTCCATATGACAAGAGACAAAGAGTTGTTTAGTGACTTGGAGGAGAAGGACCTCCAGATGCATATAGAGATGGGCGACGATGGTTGGTATAGTGCGACTGGAATTGGAACCATTACCTTTGAGAGGGAGTCCGGTAATCCATTCTTGTTGAAGAATGTTATGCATGTTCCAGGTTTGAAGAAGAACTTGGCCTCAGTCGCAATGCTGGAAGACAAAGGTTATGATGTTGTTTTCAGTGAGGGAAAAGCCTTCCTTCAACATAAAACAATGGGTCAAACCAAGAAGATAGGGGTTCGAATTAAGAATCTCTACAAGCTAGAGTTAGATGGCTGCGCTGCAATGGTGGGCAAAGCAGAAGAAGTGGTGAGCCGAGATGAGGGCGAATTATGGCACAGGATATTGGGCCATCTTCACCATGGCACTTTGAAGATTTTGCAGCAAATTTCTACTGGACTTCCCAAGGGTACTCTTGCGCAGTCAGATCAGTGCAAGGGATGTACTATGGGTAAGTTTGTGAAGACCACCTTTCATGAGAAGGAGAACCGTGCTTCGGTGATCCTGGAGAGAATTCACACAGACTTTTGTGGACCTTTCTCGGTTGCTTCAACAACAAAACACATGTATTATGTTATATTTGTTGATGAATATTCTCATAGATGCTGGATCTTCTTCATGTAGAAGAAGAGTGAAACGTTCTCAAAGTTCTGTGAGTTCAAGGCATTGGTGAAGGAGTCGGGGAAGCAAGTGAAAGCTCTACGGAGCGATGATGGTGGTGAATACATCTCGGGTGAATTCAAAGACTTATGTAGCAAAGAAGGAATTCGAAGAGAACTCATAGTGCCTCATATCCCACAATAGAATGGGGTCGTAGAGAGAAAGAATAGAACGGTTGTGGGTGCTGCACGAGTGATGCTTCATGACCAAGGCCTACTGATGCACTTGTGGGCGGAAGCATGCAAAACTTCAGTTTATGTGAAAAACCATTGTCCTTATAGAGTACTTGGCATGATTACAACCGAAGAAGCTTTTACTGGTAAGAAGCCTGATATTTCTCATTTGAAGATTTTTGGCTCACCTATTTACATTCATGTGACAAAGGACACCCGAAAGAAGCTGGAGCCGACTGTAGAAGTTGGGATATTTGTGGGGTACAACGAAACACCCCATAATTATCGTGTGTATTTTCCATACAGTCAGATGAATGTTGTGCGATGGGATATAAAATTCAATGAGGTGAAAGCCATGAATTTGTCGCTTGAGAGGGAGCTACACTTGCATGCGGAGGAGGAACTTCTTGTTCCCAAAGATGAGCCTCTGGATTTGGATCAGCCACAGGAGGATATTCATGGAGTGGAGGAGTCCACTCATGTAGAACCAAACATCAAACAAGGTAGAAAGTGTACCACAGAAGCTGAGATACTGAAGCTTGATGCGGCAAAAAATGTAGGAGTTCCTACATCATAGCGCAGACAGAGACAGTCACCTGACCGATTTACTGGATACATGGCTCTTATGAGCAAGTGTATCGTGACAGAGCCATATTATTTCAAAGAAGAAGTGCAAGAGCCCACATGGGTAGATTCCATGGTGGAGGAGTATGACTCCATTGTCATAAACAATGCTTGGGAGATTGTTCCAAGGCCTGTGGGAAAATTAGTTGTAGGATCAAGATGGATCTACAAGGTAAAGCAAGTTACTGATGGGAGTGTCGAGAAGTATAAGGTGAGATTTGTTTCCTGGGGCTTCTCACAGATTGAGGGGATTGACTATGAAGAAACCTTTGCACCTGTCGCACGGTATTCTTCCATACGGACCATCCCTGCTCTCTAAGTGCAGATGGGTTGGCACATTCATCAGATGGATGTGAAGACTACGTTCCTTAATGGGATCATTGGGGAAGAGGTGTACATTGAGCAGCCTGAAGGATTTGAGATCTTCAGCAGTGAGTCGCATGTGTGCAGGCTCAAAAGAGTGTTGTATGGGTTGAAAAAAGCACCTCGTTCTTGGTACACTTGGATCGGCAGTTATTTCACTGGACTTGGCTTCACCAAGGGTGAGGCGGATGCAAACCTATACCAGATTGTGGTGGAGGGTAAGGTTTTAATCATTGTACTTTATGTTGATGATTTAATAGTAATAGGTGATGAGAAGTTGATATACTCATGCAAGGCAGATCTTGCAAAGGAGTTTGAGATGAAGGATTTGGGCTTCCTTCATTATTTCCTTGGATTGGAAATATGGCAACGGGAAGGTGAGTTGTTTGTGTCTTAAGGCAAGTATGCCCGGGAGATACTGGAGAAGTTTCACATGCAAGGGTGCAAGCCTATCGACACTCCTCTTCCAGGAAATTGGAAGAAAGATGATGCTACAATGGCAGAGGTAGTGGATGCCACTGTTTATCGACAGTTGGTGGGTTTTCTCATGTATTTAGTCAATACAAGACTGGACATATGCTATGCGGTGAACCAACTTTCACAAGCTATGGTTAAGCCTACCAAACTCTTTTGGAAGGAAAACAAACATGTCCTGAGATATCTCAGGGGCACATCTGAGTATGATTTATGGTACAGACAGACAGATGAGGTGAAGTTGCATGGCTTCACGGATGCAGATTGGGCAGGAATCCCAACAGACAGAAAGAGCACATCAGGGGGGATTTTCAGTATCGGATCTATGGCAGTTTCTTGGTACAACAGGAAACAAAGATCCATGGCACTCAGTTCAACAGAAGCGGAATACATGGCAGCAAGTCAAGTTGCATGTGAGGCTATTTGGATGAGGAAGATCCTGGTTTCTTTGTTCGGTTCACATTTAGATCCCACAGTGATACATTGTGATAATCAGGGTTGCATTAAACTCTCGGTTAATCCTGTGTTTCATGATAGATCTAAACATATTGATATCCGGTAACATCATATCAGAGATTGTGTGTAGTGGAAGATCATGTTGCTTCAGTACATTCCTATGGAGGATCAGGATGCAGATATTCTGACGAAGGCACTCAACAGGAGCAAATTCGAATACCATAGAGGCAGGATTAGGGTGAAGGATAATCCCTATCTTGTTGAGAGGGAGTGTTGAGATTCAACAAGATGATGAGCTTAGTGAAAAGAGTCACCTTCACTAAGTAGGCTCGCAGGCTATTTTTGGCGCAAGTCTATTTTTAGACATGATGATCATATTTCAGAAGTTGCAGGATGCTATTTGTGGATGGTTGATCAAGTTGGAAAAATAGATGAAATTCTATTTTTAGAATATTGGACAAAGTCTATTTCTAGATCGTTGATCTAAAAATAGATGCATGTCAATTATTATTAGCTCTTAATAATAATCAGACTCTAAACAACAACTTATTCTCTTGGAGCACTTTGTTTCAGTGCACATATGTGGCACATCAGTGGAATGAGGTAATTACGCAATTCCCAAGGGTTTACTATTGAGATTGCAACAAGATGATGAGCTTAGTGGGAAGAAGTCGCCTTCACTAAGTGGGCCCGTAGGCTACTTTTGGCGCAAAGTCTATTTTTAGACTATGTCTATTTTTAGACATATGGATCATGTTCTATGAGTTGTAGGATGCTATTTTTGGATGGTTGGTCAAGTCAAAAAAAATAGATGGACTTCTATTTTTAGACATACTGGGCGGAATCTATTTTTAGATTGCCAGTCTAAAAATAGATATGTCGAATATTATTAGCTCTTAATAATATTTGGACTCTAAACATTATCTTATCCCTCGAGCACTTCTTGTGCTTAAGTGCACAGAGCGTATACATGTACCGACGTAATGAATTATGCTATTCCTGAGGGTTAAGTGGAGCTATCGCATGGAGACTTCAGTTAGAACTCATGTGATAGAGTTTGGTGGAGTTATTGAGGTAGTTGGTGGAGTTGTGTTCAGTTTAACTCAGTTAGACACAGTTGAGCTAGTTGTATCTAGTCTAAATGATTGATACACTAGTGAGAGTGGTGTGAATTAATTATTAATTAATTCATTAAATATTAACTCATTAATCAACTAAAGAACACATCAGTTAACTTCAGTGCATGGACAGTTTCAGTGGAGATCAGTGATGGAGGTAGGTGAAAGAGCAGGTTGACTATCAGTTGTGACTATACTGGTGCATGAGTTTGCACCACACATTGATGGAGAAGCCAATGAGGATTGCGCAGTACATATTGGTGGGATTCAAACCGGCCAGTGGCCATTATTCATCTAAAACTCGCGCAAAAGAGAGGCAAAGCAATGTGGAGCGTATTGGAGGCGGTGCTTTGCCAGACCGAGTTGTGTAGTGTGTAGCAATTGGAGATTGTACTGAGAGCTTGTGAGAAGCTTTGTACAATTATTGCTACATGATCTCTATTATATAATATACAGATAGTTGGGGGTTTTCAGCTTTAAGCCTTCCCATAAATACTGTATTTATATGTGTGTTTGTTTATGGTTTTAATGTGTGCATGCGATTGTTTATATTTACGCAATTAATGATCAATGGTAGAAGAGATTATGTATTATGCACAGTTATTTCCATAAAATGACCGCACAATCTTGAATAACATCAGCGTATTCAAATTTCTACATGGTATCAGAGAGATATTGATCATTGGAGCAATTGCAAGACATTGAAGCGGTTGTGTTTTGTGCTGGTGGAATTCGAATTTGTAGCAGTGTTTTCTTCGTGTCGAAGTTGAGATGTATTTCAACGGATTGCGATTGGAGTATGCCCTTGAGGGCAGCTCGAATTATATTGCATGGAAGGACAGGGTGGAGGCGGTGCTAGATGACAATGGGTTGAAGGAGTTCATAGATGCAGAAATTCCAAAGCCTACTTCTACTGATGCTGCCATACTTGACGCATGGCAAAAGAAGATAGCAAAGTGTCGAATGATTATGTTGGAGGGTGTGAAAGATCACATAGTGTCCACCATTCATGGTAAGGCTTCTCCACTCTTGATGTGGAAAGCCTTGACAGATTTATTCCAAAGCAAGAGCGACCAAAGGAAGTTGGCGCTCAAGGATAAACTCAGAAACATAAAGATGGAGAAAGGCGACAGTATGCCCAAGTACCTCACGAAGTTCACCCAATGCAGGGATGAGCTGGGAAGTGTGGGGGTGACTGTAGATGATGAGGACTTGGTGATATTGGCTCTCCTTGGGCTTCCGAAGAGTTGGGATTCCTATCAGGACTCTGTCAATGGTCGGGAGAAATTGCCAGGATGGGAGCGAATTTGGTCGGATCTTGTGCAAGAGGAGATAAGGCGAAGTACCAGGGATGGATCTTCATCAAGGAACTCTGATGAAGATAATTGTGCTTTGGCTGCCAAAGCAAAGAAGGGGAAGAGCAATAAAGCTTCTCATTCCGGTGCGAAAGGCAAGAAGCATGACATGTCCAAGGTGAAGTGCTTTCACTGTCACCAACACGGACATTATGCCACAAATTGTCCGCAGAAGAAGAAAAATAAGCAGGCTGCTGGATTTGCAGCTGGAGAGGCCTTAGCCTCGCGCTTATGCCGGATTTTCTACCGATCGCATGCTTGGTCTCAAGTGTGATGGGGTTCAATTAGGTTTCCGGAGAAAGGGGTGCGTCTTTTCACATGACAGATCGAGATTTGCTGCATCGATCCTGGATGAGAAAGATCTTGGAGTGCACATCGAGATGGGTGATGATGGTAGATACAGTGCGACCAGCATCGATACCATTTCCTTTGAGAGGGAGTCTGGTAAACCCTTCGTATTGAAGGAAGTGATGCATGTTCCAGGATTGAAGAAGAATCTTATCTCTATGGTGATGTTAGAAGACAAGGGATATGATGTTGTCTTTAGTAGGGGAAAGATTGCCACAGATAAAATCGGTGAGACCGGATATAGGGTTCGAGTTAAGAACCTTTATCAATTACAGTAGATGGCTGTGCAGAGAATGGCGTGCAAGTGCGTAAGGAGTGGTGAGTCAGATGAGGGTGAGTCAGGCATCGTAAATTGGGCCACCTTCGCCAATGGAGCTTTGAAGACATCGCAGCACATTTCTACCGGGATTCCTATGGTATTCTGCAATGTATCGTGCAAGGGGTGTACCTTGGGAAAATTTGTGAAAGCCACCTTTCACGAGAAGGATGGTCACGCCACGACGATCCTTGAGAGAATTCATACAGATGTGTGTGGACCTTTCTCAATAGCTTCGACAGCAAAGCACAGGCATTATGTGATATTTGTTGATGATTTTTCTCGTAAGTGATAGATCTTCTTCATGCAGAAGAATAGCGAGACATACTCAAAGTTCTATGAGTTCAAGGCACTGATTGAGAAAGAATCGGGGAAGCAGGTGAAGGCTCTTAGGAGAGACAATGGTGGTGAATTCATCTATGTCGAATTCAAGAACTTTTGCAGCACAGAATGAATTCGAAGAGAGCTCATAGCACCTCATAACCCACAGCAGAATGGGGTTGTTGAGCGGAAGAACAGAATGATCGTGGGTGCTACATGGGCGATGTTGCATGATTAGGGCCTTCCCATACACTTGTGGGCTAAGGCATGCAATACTTCGGTTTATGTGCGAAACCATTGTCCTCACAGGATACTTGGCATGAGTACACCCGAGGAGGCATTTTCTGGTAAGAAGCCCGATATTTCCCGTTTGAGGATTTTTGGTTCACCTATTTACATTCATGTGACGAAGGATGCCAGGAAGAAGCTGGAGCTGACTGCAGAGGTTAGGATATTTGTGGGGTACAAAAATACGCCCCACAACTATTGTGTGTATTTTCCAGACAGTCGAAAGACTGTTGTGCAACAAGATATCAAATTTCAAGAGGAGAAAGCCACGAAGTGTTTGCTTGAGAGGGAGCCACACTTGCATGCAGATGAGGAGCTATTAGTTCCTAAGGATGAGCTCATGGATGGTGGATCAGCCACAAGAGGAGGTTCATGGAGTGGAAGAGACCACTCGGCGCCGCCAACCATCGGGAGAGGGCGGAAGTGCACTGGCGTAAGCCGAGCGATCGGCTTGAGATGCGCAGAAGCTGGGTTGTAGGAGCACCTGGCGCATAGTGTGACAGATACAAATACTCCTAATTCCAGACACCGGATACATGGCTCTTATGAGAAAGTGTATCGTGATTGAAGCCATCTCTCTTCGAGAAGTCAGGAGATCCCGCATGGGTAGATGCCATGGTGAAGAGTATGATTCGATTGTCGAATAAGCAGCATGAGATTTTCTCATCACTAAGGGAAATCAAAGGTGGGTTCGAGGATGATGACAAAGTGAAGCAGTGCAGCCGTGGGAGTGTGGAGAAGTACAAGGAAAGATTTGTTGCCCGAGGCTTCTCACAGATAGACGGGATTGATTATGAGGAGACCTTTGCACCTGTCGCAAGGTATTCTTCCATACGGACGATTCTTGCTCTCTTAGTGCAGATGTGGTGGCACATTAATCAGATGGATGTGAAGGCTGCGTTCCTCAATGGAGTCATTGAGGAAGAGGTGTACATAGAGAAGCCCGAAGGTTTTGAAATCTTCAGCAGCGAGTCACATGTGTGCAGGCTCAAGAGAGCACTGTATGGGCTGAAACATGCACCTCGTGCTTGGTACACACGGATAGATAGTTATTTCATTGGACTTGGATTCACCAAGAGTGAGGCGGATCCGAACCTATACTAGATTGTGGTGGAGGGTAAGTTGTTGATCATTGTACTTTATGTAGATGATTTGGTTTTGATGGGTGATGAACAGTTGATACTCTCATGCAAGGCCGATCTTGCAAAAGAGTTTGAGATGAAGGACTTGGGCCTCCATTATTTCGTGGGATTGGAAATTTGGCAAAGCCGTAGTGATGACTGTTTGTTTCTCAGGGCAAGTATGCCCGGGAGATTCTGGAGAGGTTCAACATGCATGGCCGCAAGCCTGTTGACACTCCTCTTCCTGGTGGTTGGAGGAAGGAGGATGCTACTTCAGCGGAGGTAGTGGATGCCACTGTCTATCGACAGTTGGTGGGGTCGCTTATGTATCTGGTCAATACACGACCCGATATATGCTATGCTGTTAACCAGCTTTCGCAAGCTATGGTTAAGCCTACCAAGCTCTTCTGGAAGGCAGACAAGCATGTATTGCGTTATCTTAGAGGCACATTGGGATATGGATTATGCAGTACGGTATACGGTGATGAGGTGGGACGTCGTGTGGCTTCACTCGGGCGTATTGGGTGGAGCCCAACCCGATGTAAAGAGCACATATGGAGGGATTTTCAGTATCGGGTCAACAACAATTTCTTGGTACAGCAGGAAGCAGAGATCCGTGGCACTCAGTTCAGCAGAGGCCGAGTATATGGCAGCGAGTTTGGCTGCATGCGAGGCTATATGGATGAGGAAGATCCTGGTTGGGTTGTTCGGTTCACACTTAGAGCCTACTGTGATTTATTGTGATAATTAGAGTTGCATCAAACTCTCGGTTAATCCAGTATTTCATGATAGATCTAAACACATTAACATCCGGTATCATCATATCAGAGATTGTGTGCAGCGGAAGGTCATGTTACTTTCATACATTCCTACGGAGGATCAGGATGCTGATATCTTGACGAAGGTGCTCACCAGGAGCAAATTCGAATACCACAGAGGCAGGATAGGGGTTGCCAATAATCCATATCTTGTTGAGAGGGAGTGTTGAGATTGCAACAAGATGATGAGCTTAGTGGGAAGAAGTCGCCTTCACTAAGTGGGCCCGCAGGCTATTTTTGGCGCAAAGTTTATTTTTAGACTATGTCTATTTTTAGACATATGGATCATGTTCTATGAGTTGCAGGATGCTATTTGTGGATGGTTGGTCAAGTTGGAAAAAATAGATGGACTTCTATTTTTAGACATATTGGGCGGAATCTATTTTTAGATTGCCAGTCTAAAAATAGATATGTCTAATATTATTAGCTCTTAATAATATTTGGACTATAAAAATTATCTTATTCTCTTGGAGCACTTCAGTTAAGTGCACAGATGTGGCACAGGAGCTGACAGAAGGAATTACGCTATTCCTAAGGGTTAAGTGGAGCTATTGCATGGATACTTCAGTTAGAACTCATGTGAGATAGTTTGGTGGAGTTGATTGAGGAAGTTAATGGAGTTGTGTTCAGTTTAACTAATCTAAACATAGTTGAGCTAGTTGTATCTAGTCTAACTGATTGATACACTAGTGAGAGTGGTGTGAATTAATTATTAATTAATTCACTAATTATAAACTCATAAATCAACTAAAGAATACATCGGTTAACTTCAGTGCATGGACAGTTTCAGTGGAGACCAGTGGAGAGGTAGGTGAAAGAGAAAGTGTGACTATCAGTTGTGACCATACTGGTGCATGAGTTTGCACCACACATTGATGGAGATGCCAATGAGGATTGCGCAGTGCATACCAGGTGGATTCGAACTCAGATTGGGCTATTATTCATCTTGGATTGCGCAGTAGAGGCAGGCTAACAGGTGGAGCAGATTGGAGCATGTGTTTTTCTAGATCTGAGCTTGTGTAGTGTGTAACAATTGGAGATTGTACTGAGAGCTTGTGAGGAGTTTGTACAATGATTGTTACATGATTTCTATCATTATAATATACAGATAGTTTGGGGTTTTCAGCTTTAATATTTCCCATAAATACTGTGTTTATATGTGTGATTGTTTATGGTTTTAATGTGCGCATGCGATTGTTTATATTTCCGCAATTAATGATCAATGGTAGAAGAGATTATGTATTATGCATGAAGCTCAAATAGTGTGTGATTAGGATAATCTCGGTGAATAATTTAACAATTATTCAAATTTCTACATTTACTAGAGCTAATGCATGGAGGACTCAGTTAGAACTCAAGTGGCAGAGTTATGACACAGTTGGAAGAAGTAGTTATGGACTTGTATTCAGTTTAACTCAGTTAGACTCAGTTGAGCTAGTTATATCTAGTCTAACTGATTCATACACTAGTGAAAGTGGAGTGAATTAATTCACAAATAATAACTCATTAATCAACTGAACAATACAACAGTTAACTACAGTGCATGGCAGTTTCAGTGGACCTAGTGGAGAGATAGGTGAAAGGGCAAGATAGACTATCTGTTGTGACTATAGTGATGCATTTATTTCATCACACACACATTGGAGTTGCCAATGAGGATTGCGCAGTCAAGGAAAGGGTAATTCGAATTCATTCAAAGTTATTCTTTAGCAGGGATTGCGCAGTGGAGGTAGGCTAGCAGGAGGCAAAGATCGGTGCATGGATTTGCAAGATTGTTTCTGATTAGTGTATGACGATTTTGCTGTACTGAGGGCTTGTGATAAGCTTTGTATGAGATTGTCATATGATCTCCATGTTACATAATATATATTTGGGGTTTTCAGCTTTAGGCTTTCCCAGTTAAAAACTCTGTTATGTGCAATTGATTATTTTTGTTTATGCTTCACATGTGTGTGCAATTAATTTTTCCGCAAAATATTAACAAGTGGAATGATTCAGTATCTTGCATAAATTTAAATAGTGTGAGATAAGGTGGATCTAGGACATATGCATGCTTAGTGCATATAATTTCTACAGGTTGTGGGATGGAAGCAGACAATGGTCTGATTAGCGATACCTCCCCCTGTGTTCCAAACACCTAGTTCCTATGACGTTGTAGAGACTGTGGCTCTGACGACTACAAAGTCATTGTGTTAACCACTAAGAAGATTTGAATCCCTCAAGCTAATTGGAAAACGGTTGCCCTAGGAGTCTATCAAC
This sequence comes from Pinus albicaulis, assembly GCA_034641835.2. NCBI lineage: Eukaryota > Viridiplantae > Streptophyta > Pinopsida > Pinales > Pinaceae > Pinus > Pinus albicaulis. The sequence continues at coordinate 749,526,830 of CM076575.1, read as the reverse complement.
CAAGCTTATGCTTGGAGGTAAGTTATTAATGCAAACTAAGTCCTATGATGCTTATGCAATGATGATGAGTGAAATCCTTATTTCAATTACTTAGGTAATTAATAAATAATTTAAAGACAAAAGTACTTATAAATTAGATGTGATCTTGGAAATAAGAAAATATGTTATTCAAAAGAGTGCTAATAATGAACCAATCCACAAGATGCTTAACCAATGAGACAATTGAAAGAACTTAACACACTTATCCACCAATGAACAATTATTCAATATATTCTTATGCCAACATTACCATGCAAATTAGATGTTTAATTAGATTCATAAGATGCTCAGAATGACTTAGTTCATCAACAAGACTTAAGACAAGTGAATGTTAGATTTTAAATAATCAAAATCAGTAGTATACTTCAGAAATTTTAGCGGTTGTTGTCCTATGACAACAGTAAGAAAATTGCCTCAAACCATGAAATTTACAAAGCATATGAAATAGAAAATTTCTCAATGATTTAGCCAATGAGTTTAGCTCACTATAAGATACAATATTCAAAAAAATCCCAAATCTAATTCACTTATTACAACAGTAATAAAGTATGTGAACAGTGATAGGTCAATGTTACAATAAGTACCAAAACATGCCCAACACTTAAAATTAGTTTGGAAAATTGAAATTTTGATTTTTTAGGACCTTTAGGTGTGATATTCAGAAAATATCAGATATGAAAAATTTTCTACAACAATGATTAGATTAGAAAATTAGTGATTCAATTATGCCACCACAAAAGCCAAACTTAGCCCAAAACATGGAAAAATTACCAAAACTGAAAAAATTTGAATTTTTTTAAGCCCTTTTCGTGAATTATTAAAATAAAGAAGAGCTAATTTAGTGATTTACACATAAACTTTAGCAAGCAATATCTCAAATCTAGGCTAGATCATTGATGCTAAAGGGGCCAAATTTTGAGAAAATTAAATTTTGCAAATTTTAAGTAATTTTGACCAACTTAGTATGATTTTAGGGCACTTATATCACTGTTATTAAATAAATTTTACAGCAGTAGAAAAATAGTGAGAAACCTAGGGTTTAGAGAGAAAACCCTAGGCCCAAGGCCTTGAAGATCCCTTGGCCCAAATTTTCTGAAATTTTGGGATGAGCGTGCCACCTGAAAATCAGAATTTTTGGGGCCAAAAATGTGCAAAACTACCAAGTATTCAGTCCAAAAAAATAAAATATGGATTTAGGGAAAACTAACGCCAAAGAGGGTCAATGTTAGGGCCTGTAGGGCTAGCGTTGAGGGCAAAGGGGGATAGGAGGCCAACGATAGGGCAAAGGAGGAAAGAGGAGGTCGAGAAAAGCCATTGTTGGAGGGAGAGAGGCTTAAAAGGTTGTACGACTAGGGTTTGTGGGAAAAAGAGGGCCCTAAAGGCTACAATCAACCTTTGAGGAAACCGTTTGGGGGAAATGAGGGTAGTTGAGGCCTCCTAGGCCTACAGATAGGCCTTCTAAGGCCTAAAGACCCGAACGCAGGGCCTAGAAAGGGAGGCCAAGGCCCCTAAAGGGTATGGCCTACCCTAAAAAGGGATGAAAAGATGACACAGAGGGCTAGGAGGTTGACACATGCCAAGAGGAGGAGGACGTTGGCCTTGGAGAGGCTGGATATGGGCACAGGAGGGCTAAAAATCAAAACCCCAGCTTAAAAAAAATTATTCCTTCAAATTTGAATTTTGCTGCAAATTTTCCTTTGGTTGGCCCTGCAAAAATTCTAGAGACTAGATCTTACCCTCAAGGGTCTAGATCTAGCTCTATTTCAAATTTTTCTCTTGATTTCACCTGCAAAAATGGAGATAAAACACCCAAATCCCAAAATATATACAAAATATCAAAACCCCAAAACCCCAATTAGCCAAAATAATTTATAAATATGAATTACAAATCTATTTACAAAATTTACAAATATACAAGGGTTTTTGAAAAATAGTTTTTTTTTGAGAAATAATTTTATGGATATTTTATTTGATAAATGACTAAAAATACTTTAGAAACCAAATGCAAACTATAGCCTTAGCGAAGATTAAATCAATCACATAAATATTCAGGATCCAAGAAAATTGTTTCCTACCCATGGTTTATGAGCTTGGAGACCAAGGACTGGAGCACCTGCAAACACTATGTATATATCTGAAGAGAATCTGTTAATCATATGGTGAATCAAATCATCTAAGATTAGCCCAAAACTATCAATATAATGACTTTATCTCCATCCAATGAAAAACATATTTTATCATTTACCAACACAACATAGGAAAACCCGTAGCCAATACATACCACAAATCAACGAACATGGAACACCTTGAATTGCACCTCAAAATCTTCATTATGATAGAAATAAAAGTTCCCAGCGAGACAATAGTGTTACTTAAATGCTTCATCAACAATTTGTTAGCCAGAAATCAGATGGCTAGAGACTCAAAGGACTCTAACAATGTAAAATTTGACATGGGAATTGAAACAAGTACCCGCTTTTTTGATGTAGCAAAAAAGTAATCCGATTTCTAAAAGTGCTAATCCAAAATACATTTTTTTTTGGAGCATATTTTTGACACTTTATATTTTCTTATGTATCAAGTATGAACATTTTTTTTTAAATGTTAGTGATTTTCACGTTGATTTTGAAAAGTGATGATGCAACATCGACCCATTTTTTTAGAGGGCTTATTTTTTATACTTTAAATTTTCTAATGTATAAAGTGTCGATATTTTTTTTTAAATGTTGATGATTTTCATGTAGATTTTGAAAAGCATCGACATTTATTTTTTTAAGACATTTTTGATACTTTAAATGTTCTTATGTCCTAAGTATACACATTTATTTTTAAATGTTGATTATTTAACAATTTTCAAGTTGTATTATGTCTCTTCATGTTTTTAGTCCTAGGATATTAGTTTTTTATGGGTTTTCCAAACATGTGTTTTTTTTTTTTTTCTTTTCTTTCCAATAATTGTTTTATAATGAAATTTTTAATATTTTTTGCCAAAAGAAAGAATAACATTAAAAATATGTAAAGCAACAAATATAAAATATATATAAATACAAAAAAAACAAAATTAACTTGTAAAATATACTTTTAAAATAAAAATAAAAAACTATAAAAATAAAAATAAAATAAAAAAATATTTGGAAAAAAGCATAATCTAAAAAAAAAAAATTTAAAAAGTTAACACAAAAAATAACAATTTCAAAAAAAAAAATTAAAAAAAAAAAAACATAAAATATTTACAATGGGTCGAGTATGCCTACACCGTGTGTCAATTTGATGGTTTCCTTTCAAAATTTTATTGCAATGTGTCAAGTTGTCTTAGGCTAAGGTTTTAAAGTCGCCATATTTTTAGCATTTAAAAAAGAAGCAACTCCTCGAATACCGACTCTTTCATTCAGGTGCTCATTTTTAAAGTTTTTTTAGTCAAAATATTTTCCATAATGTCATGGTTGAAAAATTGTCAAAATTTTAAGGTTTTCTAGCATTCCAGTATTCCAACATCTACATGTTTTGTTTTTAGGTTGTTTTTCATTTTTTTTGGAGTTTTTTGGCTAGAGTTCTCATTTTGAGTTTATAGTTCTTGTTTCAAAGTTTAGAGTGTTCTCTCTAATTTATAGATAAATCATCTAAGTGGAAAAATAACGGTTAGTTTGCTTGATCCTTGTCAAAATAATCTCGGCCGTCGAAAAATAATTGATCATCTTTTAATCTTAGCCGTTGAATTTTTATTTTTGAGGAATTTTCAAATTTATCATTTAATTTCATTTTTATTTGATCAAAATTAATTATTTTGAGCTAATTTCCTTAAAAATTTGACTTTGACTTAACCACCAAGGCCCAAGGGTCCAATTTTTCTTGAAATATCCAATTTTCCCTTGGTGGAGGACCTTCAAAAATTAATTCTTTTAGGACCCGAGAATTAATTTTCTTAAGACATTTTAATTTGACTCTAAATTAATTAATTTTATGGCTTAGGATTTAATTTTATTTTTTTCCAAAAATAATAATTAATTGAAACTTGAGGAGATTTCATATTTTTTCCACCCTCTATTATTTTAGCCATGGTGTCTAAGTATGAGGGGCCATGCACAGAAATACTTTTTACACAAGATTTTTTACAGTTCATTCCTCAAAGGGGGAATACCCATTCGACTTAGACCCTCAAAAAACATACCCAATCTATGACACAACATGATATAGTAGACCAAGTGATTTGTGATAAAATAATTTAGCCAACTAGCTTAAAGTATTCCTAAATCACTTTTACATAAAACTCAACTAGAACACTAGGACTCACCTAATATTTTGATGAAGAATTCCACCTTAGCTTTGGTGTGAGGTTGGAGGGAAAAAATTTGTCGTCCACCCGTGTTTAGAAAAACAGATGAGTCAGTGAGATGAAAAACGTCCTAGGATGAAACTTTCTACCATAATAATAGGCTTACCTAAGTTGTTACATACATTCACGGTCTTACTAGCATCATTTACATTACAAAACTTGCAGAATGGGCTTACAATGATACATAAATTGTTGATATATGATCTGATCCTGCTGAAAAAATTGGTACTTCTGCTTCCTTGGAACTTGGCAAATATGAGTGCAACACACATAACACTATTAAAGACTCTTAAAGTTTCCTTATCCCTTGAGTACCTCTTAGTAGCCTTTGATCCTTTTTTGACTCTATCACTTAGAGGATATTTAATGGCTATTATATGTTATTACATGATGTAAATATGCATATTATAAAAACTCGAGGTGGTAACAACATTATTCTAGTCCACTGGGGTTGGTGGAAAGTGTGCTTGATTATTAGTAATTCTTAGCATGGCTATCAAAGCCTTGTTGATACCTTCCTCTATAACCATTAGGCCTTTGACACCCTTGAGCTCATGTTTATTGAAGATCTTGTTGAGTGATGTTATTCACAAGTCCCTTAGAGATTCATTTGCTTTAGGTAAAAACCCTCTGAGCCTTGTTAGGGAAGCCTCCCTTGTGGGGACAACTTGCACCACGAAATAGTGAGAGAGAGGCCACTTACGTGCTAGTGGTGTCTAGTGTCATTGTTACCATAAGACATAGGTTCCTAGTGGGCATTTTCACTAGGCCGGCTAGATTTTACGATAACAGTGCCTACAAATAATTATAAAAATAAGTTTTGTGTTTTTCTCCTGAAAAGGTTTCCACATAAAACTTGAGATCCATGTTCTACAACCAGTAGATCTCATATGTAATTGGTTTCTTATAGTTCATGAATGTTTAAATAAGAAAAAAATGTCTTATATTGATCCAGCCCCCCTACTCAGTATATGTGTGTGTTCAACATATACATAGGTCAATTTACATAAAAATATAAACTACACTTGTGATTTAGGTGAGTTCCAAAAGTTTTTTTAATAAGTGGGCTCCAACATAGTTTTTCTTCTGGTGTTACAAATTCATAGGTCCCACTTTCCAAACTCTTTTAAACATCTATCCACTGGGAAAATTTTCACTACTCCTTTTGTTTGTGCATTTTCTCACAAGAGATTCAAAAGATTTGGCTAATACTTGGATGTCACCAAGTCATTGTCTGCTAATGTTATAATTGTAACAACCCTGGTGAAAATTCCATGTAATAAAGTTAAAATAATAACCACGGTTGATGGGGCATGTATTCCAAGCTAAATGTTGGGAAAAACATCCTAGTGCGGGGTTCACATGGTTTATTATGGCTAAGGAAATTGGAAAAGGCTATGACTAAGGCGTTAAAGAGGGAAAAAGTATTATTGGCACATTTATTTATGAAAATAATGGAAATTAGGAGAAAAAGGAGGTAAAAGGTTACAGGTTTCATGTGAGGAGGAAAATGAAGGACAATAATGGAAAATGAAGAAAATAGAGGCATCTTCTATAAAACAGCTTCTAAGGGTCAGTTGGTACCTTTTTTCAATGCATTTTTGGATCTCTCTCATTATTCTGTCTCTCCCTCTCTCTCTCTCATACTTTTGGATACTAAGAGTTTTATTGGAGCACTCTTGGAGAGTGTGGATACTTGGTGATTTGGAGCAAGAAGACAAAAGAAGAGTAGGAAATTGCAAGCAAACATCGAGATCAACAACTAAAATGAGGTTTGATTGCAAGTACTGAGTTGCATGTATGTTTTCCTCACTAGTTTTGGCATGCATGGGTATGCATGTGGATTTTCCTAGCCTTGCCATTTCCTGGACAACCATGGTATTGTGGGTTTGTTTCCATTTATGGTTTTCTAGTTGGTTCTCATGATTCCTTTAGGTGTGGGTTGAGTTACTAGTCTTGGAAGCCTTGGTTGGAAAAATACTCTGGAAGCCATAGGTGGGTTGAGTTACTAGTCCTAGAAGTCCTGGTTGGAAAAACACTTTGGAAGCCCTGTAATAGTTGGGGTTGATTTACTAGTCCTGGAAAAACTGGTTGGAACAAACACTTTGGTGCCCTGGAACAACTTGGATAGATATCAATCCATGATGGTTGGTGATGTTTGTCCGTGAGGTGGAATCACTGGTTTGGGGTTGAGATGGTTTGGTCTCTATAGTCCTGGTTTGTTGTTGATTGATGTGTTTGATAAAGTCCCACATTCATGCTTGGAATATGGAACGAGGGTGATTGGCTGAAGTGAGACTTGGCTAAGCCAATCAATGGTCAGGTGGAATGTGGAAGTCCCATATATGGTTGGTTCTTTACATTCAATAATGAAGAGCTCATTCCTCTAGTATTCAGTATGAAAATGTATTAGTTTATGTATGGATTTATTTGTTATATCCATTGCATTTCTATTGTTATTATGCTGGTTATAAGCATGTATTTGGTCAGTGATGATGTATGGCTCTATCTATGTTTTTACCTGTAAATGAATGCATAATGTATCTATGGTAAAATAGAATGTATTGTAGCTTATGATGTAGGGGAGCAATTCTTCTTAGCCATTCTCACATTTGTAAGAGACTCCCATGTTTAAATCTGCGGTTTATACCAGTAGATGCAACGTTTGTGACATGTTTGACGAAATTCTTGTCATGGCTAGGAGGTTCCATATGAGTTCCTGATGATGTGATTGATTCCATACCTTTGTTTTAATGTTATTTAACCTCTACTAAAGTTTCATGAAGTTCAGGGCAGTGACTTGGGCTCCTGAGCTAAAAATGTGGCACGAATATCAGAGTTGCAGGTACAAAATTGACCTTTTGGGGCCCTGGCCGCCACCTTTCCAAGGCATGCCCGCGGCTATAGGTTGCTAGCTTCTCCCTTGCCCTTACATGCCCGCGGCTAAGGCCCAAATGGGTCAAACATCAGTCCCCCTTCAGGGTACAGGGGTTTGGGAGGTTGGTTTACCTCATGGAGATGTTGTTGATGCAATGTAAGGTCTCTTTGTCAGGTTTCCATCAATTCCACTTCCTTAAGTTCATTTAGGAGGTTGAGTCTCATATTAGTAGCCTCTTGTCACATGTTTACCCCGATTGGACGGTTACTTGGGTAGATTTGGGAAGAGGGTGTTACAAAGTGGTACTAGAGCATGGTTCAACCCTTGGACTAGATGGGCTGTGTATTGGTCATGATTTTGTTTATTGCTTATGTTCTTGTTATACCTATGTTTTATGTGTTTATTGCATCCGTGTTATGTTTGTCGTGGTGGCAGTGGTGTCGTCATGGATGGGATAATGATGTTATTTTCAACATGTGGTCATGTGTGTATGATTTATTATGTATTTTCCATGTTGGTGTATTGTGCATGCACATTTCTTACATATTGTTACATTTTGTATATGCATTGCTTGTTTATGCTAGGTCACATATTGGCCATGCTTGTGTAGTGTCTGTGCATGGTTTCTTGTGTGATGTTATATGTTGAACATGCATTTGTCATTCACACTTGGTTACATGTCGCTTATGCTTGTGTATGGTCTGTGATTTTGATGGGTATGGTCAAGTTGCATTGATATGGTTATGCAGTTATGTTGTGTGATTGGTATGGTTATGAATCCATGACTGGATTCCAGCTAGAATGATGGTTATGCGCTAGTATACCATGTGTTATGAGTTTATATGTTGTTATAATTATGTATATACATGTATTTCGTTGATTGGTTGATCTTGCGGGATGTATCCTCCCCAAATTACACTAAGGTATTTTGGTTGATTTATGAATTGGTTTAGCTGACATATTGTACATTGTAGGAAGAAATCAAAGATGAATAGCAGAATGGTAGAATTAAGATATTCTCCCTATGAGTCATATGAGTAGCATGGTGTTGGACATTTACTTGATTTGACAGATACACTGAGAAACCTAAAGGAATAAATAAGGAGTTGTAAGGCATACAATGATAAACTTATACAAGCACAGGAAAAGCAAGCAAAGGTTAATGCAACAATCCTTCAAAGTTTGTCAGAGTTGTAGAAACAGGGGCCACTTACAATCAATTATGGGCAGGAGGATGGGACCAATGGAGCATATGGCAGTAGGTCTCATGGTGGTGATCAGTTGGATAGGGATGACACGGTTAAAGATGGAAATTGTTGGACACTCCGAATAGGAGAGGTGACAGACGCATGTATCGTTCTATTTCTAGTTTAGTAAGCATCATGATAGTCATTGGTATCATCCTTACAGGAGGAATGATAGGGGTTATTTTTCGGAAGAGTTTAAAAAGGAAAAACCACCTACATTTGACAGAGAGATGAAGAAACCACAGAATGCAGAGGCATGGTTAATTGGCATGATGAAGTTTTTTAGATTGCATGATTACTCGTAAAATATGAAAGCTGGGATAGCTACATTCAACCTTAGAGGTAGAGAATGTATTTGGTGGGAAGATGTGAATAATGTCATGTAGATTTTAACCTTGTACAGAAATTATCTGCAAACGAATCTTAAAAACAGAAAATAAACAATAGTGAGAGCATAAAACATAAAATGGATATACACAGAGATTTTCCCCTGGATCCCAAATCGGGACGACTAGCTTGATTTTTCATTAAATTCCTTGTAGTGTTACAACACATATATATACATGTCGAAGCATACATAAACCCCAACCCATTAACCCTAGATTAGAACATAACCGTAGTTCCCTTGACCGGATCTACAAAATACCAGGGGCCAAAAACCATCATGCCCCAAAACCATGTGAAAATCCATGCACAAAACCATGGGTGGGGCCCCCCACCAAAAAATAAGGTCCAAATTTTTTTTCTTGGGGCGCTGCCCCGGACCCCGAACAAGAGGGGCTTCCGTCCCCCCTGTGACCCCCCTATTGCGCCCAGTGAAACGTATAGGGGGGGCTATCACTCCCCCTGTGACCCCCCCATGTGTGACTAATCGTGGAAAGAATATAACACATACCCAACATTCCCCCAATTGTTGTTTTCTTTCCACAGGGAGCCACACGAGAGCTTAGTCATTAGCCTAGCTTTGCAACACCCATTTTTTCTCTACACCAAGAGAACTTCTAAGTGCTCACAGACTTCGTCAATGCATCTGCAACATTCTTCAAGGTGTCCATCTTTACCATAACACCCTTTTAGCCTCAACCATATCTCTCACAAATTGATATTGAACATCAATGTGCTTTGTCTTTGAATGATAAGCAGGGTTCTTAGCCAAGAAAATTTCACTTTGGCTATCACAGTCTATCCTTATAGCTTGTTGCACCAACCCCATACTTGAACACAATCTTTGCAACCAAACTACTTCTTTGCTTGCATGAGTGGTAGCTATTTATTATGCCTCTATACTTGAAAGAGCCACTACAGACTGTCTTTTACTCATCCAACTGACTGCACCTCCAAATAGGCTAAACACATACCCACTTGTAGATCTTCTTTGGTCCAGATCTCCAGCCCAGTCTACATCAACAAAACCACGAATTTCCAACACTCTTTCCAATCCTGGTCTTCCCTCGTAGCCCAAGCCATAATCATTAGTGCCACACAAATATCTGCAAACCTGCTTCACTCTTCTCCAATGGTCCTTCCTTGGGTTTGTCATAAACCTGCTCAATACTCCCACTGCATGTGCAATTTCTGGTCTAGTACAGGCCATTGCATACATCAGGATACCCAATGCACTTGCATATGGAACACAAGACATATTCTCCTCTTCTTCTTGTGTCTTGGGACACTGTTCAACAGACAGCTTTGTACCTATAGGAATCAAAACATTCATCGGTTTACTATCCTGCATATTGAAACTCTGCAATATAGTCTCGACATACTTCCTCTGGTTTAACCAAAGCATCCTCTTTTCCCGATCTCTCTTAATTTCCATGCCCAAAATATAGTTTGCAGCACCAAGATCCTTCATGTCAAATTTGGAGAACAGTTGGGTCTTCAAATGTTGGATAATTTCTTTGTCATTTCCAATCAACAACATATCATCCACATACAAGACCAAATAAATAACACAGTCACCAATTAATTTAAAATAAACACATTGATCCTCCTTGCTTCTGGTGAAACCAAGTCCCTGTATATAGGTATCAAATTTCTGATACCACATCCATGGTGAATGTTTTAACCCATACAGAGACTTCTTTAACCTGCATACCAGTTATTTCTTCCCCTTCACCATAAATCCTTCAGTTTGTTTCATGTAGATCTCCTCTTCCAGATCCCCATGAAGAAATTTTGTCTTCACATCCATCTGTTCTACCTCAAAATCAAATGCAGCAGCAATAGATAAAAGTAATCTAATAGAAGTAACTTTGGCAACAGGAGAAAAAGTATCACCAAAATCAATTCCCGACACCTGGGAATAACCTTTTTCTACCAACCTAGCTTTGTATTTCTCCACCTTGCCTTCTACATTCATCTTCTTCTTAAACACCCATTTGCTCTCGATGGGCTTCCTTCCAGCCGACAACTCCACCAAATCCCATGCCTCATTTTTATGCAAGGATGTCATTTCATCAACCATGGCCTCCTTCCAGATTTTTCCATCCTCTGAATCTACGGCCTCCTTGATGGTTCTGGGATCATCATTAGTTATAGTTAAAGCAAAATTTGAACAAAAAGAAGACGGACTATACCTTTCTGTTTTTCTTCTTTCCTGAACTGATCTTCTCACAACTGGAGTTTGTGGCTCTTCCTCTTCTGAGTCTTCTTTTGTTGTAGAGTCTAATTCATCCTCCTTTAGCTCAAACTATATCTTCTCAGGTTCCTTTGGTAGGACTTAATGTTTAACAACATCTTTCACCTCTCTAAACACCACATCTCGGTTGTACACAACCTTCCTTGTTTCCGGGTTCCAAAGCTTGTAACCTTTTGAACCATCCTTATACCTAATAAAGGTGCACCTTTCAGATTTATTATCCAACTTGCTCCTTTTCTCCTTTGGAACATGTACATATGCATCACATCCAAATACCCTCAGATGTGAAAGAGAGGGTTTCTTACCAGTCCATACCTCATGTGGAGTCTTATCCTCCAACACTGATGAAGGTGATCTGTTAACCAAGTAACATGCAGTCTCCACTACCTCTGCCCGAAATTATTGTCCTAACCCAGTACCACTGAGCATGCTTCTTGCATTTTCCATCAGCGTTCTGTTCATTCTTTTCGTAACTCCATTTTGTTGAGGTGTGTATGGAGTAGTCTTTTGTCGTTCTATACCACACTTTTTACAAAACTCTTCAAATTCCTTCTTGCGGAGACACCACCATTGTCTGTCCTCAACACCTTTATCTTCTTCTTTGTGCGGTTTTCCCTGGAGCCTTCGTCTTTTTCGTCACATCAAAGACAGGATTTATTCCTCAAGAAATATATCCATGTATTCCTTGAGAAGTCATCTATGAATGAAACATAGTACACAAACTTACCCAGTGATGGAACCGACACAGGTCCAAACACATCATTGTGCACAAGCTCTAATATCTTGTTCGCCCTCTTAGCACCAGAGGGAAAACTCACCTGATTCTGCTTCCCATATACACAATGTTCACAGAAATCAAAATCCAGAGAGCTATTAGACATAACTTCTACCATACCATTTCCATGCAGTATCCGAAGGCCCTTCTCTCCAATATGTCCAAGCCTTTGATGCCATAGCATGGTATTTTCTCCAGAGACCGCTAGGCTTTCCGCTCCACTTTCAGGAACCACAGAAATGTTGTAGCCATCAATAATAGTGCTGCTCAGAAGCTTGTACATAGTTCCAATCCTAACTCCCTACATCAGTACCAGTGCTCCTCAAACCATCTTGCAGGTATGTTTATCGAACACTGTTTTTACACCTGCATCATCCATCTTTCTTACAAAAATCAAATTTCTGGCCAATGCAGGAATGTGCAGAACACCAGGAAGTGTTCTAATCCTTCCACCTTACAGCTTCAACTTGAATTTTCCACGTCTGACGATTCTGGCCTTTCTATCATCACCTAAGAAGACATCAACGCCATCATATTTCTCATACTCGTAGAACCAATCCCTATGAGGAGTGAAGTGAAAGGATGCACCTGATTCAATCAAACATGACTCATGATCTACATGTGTATTTGAAGAATAAGCCAAATACACATCCCCACCTTCACCCGAGGTGGTTTTTGCCTTTGCAAAAGGAGCATCATCAGATCCATTTCCTTTCTTAGGGGGTCAAACAATCTGAGTCCTTTTTGTCTGCCTTCCTTTTTGCATTTCGGCCACACCTTTACAAACTTTCTAGGAGATTTAGATCTCCCTCTAGATTTAGATCTCCCACTCGAAACCTTATTCTTGTTTCTGTCCTGGGACCTTCCTCGTACAGATAAGGCATCTCCATTCTGATCCTCGATATTTCTCCGTCTCATTTCCTCCAATAGCAAGGCTGAGACAATATCATCAAAGTTCAAGGTAGTTGTATTTCTACCTATTGCAATAACCAGATTGTCCCACGAGTCTGGTAGAGAGCACAACAAATTGATGCACTTATCTTCATCTGAGATTTTAATATCAACAGACGACAACTGACTTACCACAATATTGAAGGCGTTCAGATTCTCTGTCAACGAGTCTCCATCCTTCATCCTCAGGTTATACAGCTTTTTCCGCAGGAACAACTTATTCACCAGAGACTTAGATTGATACAAAGTCCCTAGCTTGTCCCACAAGGTCTTCATCGTAGCTTCCCCAGATACATTCAACAATAAAGATGAGACACACTGGCAAATATTATTGCTCTTGCTTGATCTAACTTCTTCCAGTCTTCATCTGACATTTTCGTTAGTTTAGTACCTGGATCTACCGCGATCCACTGGTCTTTATCCACCAGCAGATCCTCCATCTTGAGCTTCCACAACTCAAAACTCTGACCATTAAATTTCTCAATCTCTATCTTTCCACTGCTCACCATCTTCTTTCACCGCAAGAATCGATCCCACGGATCTCCTACTGAACAGGGTCTACCATAGGCCCGAGAAAAAAAAAACCCTCAGCAGCAAAGGTGTCCCCTTGAAGTCGAAACAACTCTGATACCAAATGTAGGTTTTAACCCTGTACAGAAATTATCTTCAAACAAATCTTAAAAACAGAAAATAAACAATAGCGAGAGCATAAAACATAAAACAGATATACACAGAGATTCTCCCCTGGATCCCAAATTGGGACGACCAGCTTGATTTTTCATTATACTCCTTTTAGTGTTACAACACATATACATACATGCCGAAACATACATAAACCCCAATCCATTAACCCTAGATTAGAAAATAACCGTAGTTCCCTTGACCAGATCTACAAAATACCAGGGGGCAACGTACAAGTGGAGCTATCGCCCCTCCATGTGTGATTAGTCGTGGAAAGAATATAACACATACCCAACATGTCAGAGACATTTCTGAGAATTTGACTTGGAGTGAGTTCTAAAGGCTATTCTGGAAGAAGTATCTATCATAGAGATACAACAATGACAGGGAAAATTAGTTTTAAGAGATAAAGATGGGTTCCATGACATATGAGGAATACACTAGCAGGTTCTTGGAGTTCAAGGAGGAGAAGGCCAGTATTCAAAGATTTATTAGTGGTTTTCCAATTTCATTCAGAGATAGGATTGAGTTCAATGAGCCTAGATAATTGGAGGAGGTGATTGAGAAACTCAAGTATTCTTATGAACAATCAAAGTGCAGATCATGAAATAAGCCATATTGGAAAGGTAATGAGAAGAATAAAGGAAAATGGGACAAGAAGCGAACAAGGCTTCAAGGTACAGGTAACAAGGAGAATGTTGCCCCACATAAGAAGTTCAATACATCTGGTAAAGGAAAGGGATTTATATCTGAGGAGTAGAATAAGGATGAGGGATAGAAGCCTGTACAATGTTGGATTTGTGGCAAGGATCTTTTGGAAAGTGTAAGTAGGTTCGGTCTTCATAATGACCAGTAATTATGACTTTATGTAATGAAGAAGACAAAGATAACAAAATTTATTTTGTAATGCTTTCCTCATGGGTTTCATGAGCAAGGAAGTTTTTATTATAGGTCAAATACTTCTTCTTGATGTATTTTAGGGATTTTTCATTTTGTCACATATATATAATTTAGAGTCATGTATATGAAGTATTGTTACACTTGTAAAGGACAAATTTTTTGATGTAAAATATGCTCCAAGACCCTGTAAATATGCTCCATGAAGATCAACTCAAATATGTTGTAAATACCCCTTGGTGAAGTCGACCTACACACAGGAAGACACGTCGGCCCATAATAGGAAAGAAAATCCCTAAATATAACCAGGACTGCGGCCTCATATCAAGCCAAGCAATTTGTATCATCTTTGAAATATTATGCGAGGTTAAGGATTGAAGTTCAGTTCGGAGAAAAGAGTCTGTAATATCGTGTGAGGTGACAAACAATCTCAATAAAGGGTATCGTGATTGGGTTGGGTTACAATGATGACATCTCTGTCATAAAGTCCTCACATAGCTCAAGAGACTGAGACCTACTACAATAAGGATTAAAGTGTGATCTCAATGCGTATTATAGGACTGAATGAAGAAGGGTGCTACAACATGAAGGATGAGGATGCTACAATGTGAATAATAAGGGTGATACAACATGGAGTAAATTCTATATGGTATTCATGGATCTGCAATGAAGTCTATCTATGTTTTGGAATAATTCTGCACCTCTATCACTGTAATTACGGTGAAGACTGAAGGTTTCCTCATGTGCATACACAGTTCGGTCTACGACTGGTTGGAAGTGTAGAGGGGTGTTGGAAGGAGACCGAATTAGGAGATTGTTAGAGGTGGAAAGGGAGGAAGCATCTTATCAAAGGCTAGAGACCAATATTCTCTAGGTGACAGTGGATTATGGTACAAAGCAGTGCATAAAGGAGAGATCAATTAGAGAATCCGAGAAGAGAAGTGACAAGGGTCTTGGAGGCATATTAGTGTCAAGGATCTGTGTCATGGTCATGGTACTTTTCAATTTAAGATCTAGAAGAATAATTACTTTCGGGTTTTCCTCTCCAAGAGGGCGAGGTTTTAGCCTTAGCTTGAAGATTCAAAATTATGTGTCTCTTGTGTTTTGATAATTGACTTGATGAAATACATAATAAGCTAATAATAATAATATCTAAGTAATAGAAGCATAACAAGTATAACATAAGTAGTTATCAAGTAATATAATTGAATTAAACTTTTCCCTACCAAAGTCTCAACATGGTATCAGAGCTAAGGCGCTAGAAAGGGATATTTGACAAGAAGACACTCAAGTACCAAGAAGATCAAGGATCAGTTTTCTACAAAGCAAAAGTCAGAGATCTACATTGAAGATTCAATCTCCATATTCTTAAGAAGCAGGTTGCAGAAATTGGAAAGCCATCTCAAGAATATCAAGGACACCGTATAGAATCCATCACCATCAATAACTATTTGGCGTTGAAATCAAATCAACATTGTTGGAGTCACCATCAAGCCATTCTTGATCATCATCATCATCAAAGAATTTAAGGTGATCTAGCTCTCATTCACCACTATTGAAGAAGCTAATCTAAGAGGGAGCTCCTGATACTATCTACGTCATCATAAACAAGGAAGTTGGTAGAAGAAGAGAAACATGTATTCAAGTATCTTTATGACTTCATCTAAATCTGTCAAAATGTATTTTTGCAAAGAAAGCAACAAACTATTTGGGGTTTCAAATTTTCTTGCACGGAAGAAAAGGATAGATCTAAATCTTATTTAGAATGAAGTCATTCCAAATACACGAAGGAGACATAAGAGCCCAGAGGATTCTTATAGAATCTATAAAGGACTATCTCATCCCCTATTCATCAAAACTAGAATATTCAAAATATATGACAAATTGGTGGAGCTATTCTCAGAATTTGGAAAAGTAATGTCTTGTAGAGAAATAACTACAGTGGTACTGAATTCTCTATCGGAGGGATGGAGAAACTTCACTTCAAATATGATGCAATAACATTCCAGGATCTATGGTCTCTATAGAAGATACGAGGTTAAAAATCTAAAGTTGATATAGGATCAAATGACGAGAATCAATATTATGATGCCACGTTAAGAAGAAAGGGAATATTTGGTAAGTCTAATCCTCAGAAGAAAAGGAGAAACTTGGATAAGTTATGATACTATGGATACAATGAACTTGGGTACTATATAAAGGATTGTCCCAAATATAATAAGGAAAAGAGGAAAAGGGAAGAAGCCCATGTCATCAAAGAAAGGAAAGAACCCAATGCAAAAGAAATATAAGAAAGAATAAGTGAAATATCTCTACTATGATTGAGATTATCTTCCTCTTTAAGATGTTTCTGTTGATTGTAAAATAGTATGTTAGGAAGCATGGTATATTAGATAAATGCATCACTCCAAGATTGGCATCATGATGGAAGCATTATCACTCGTTGTAAGAGGATGTTTGTAACACATATATGCCATCTATGTTATAACCGGCTCCTAAAAACCTCACTGAAAACATCATTTATAGAAGGAAGTGTTGGAAAGTGTAACTAGGATTGGTCTTCATATTGACTATGTAATTATGAATTTATAAAAAAAGACAAAGATAATAAAATATATTTTTTTTATGCTTGCCTCATGGCTTTCATGAAAAAGGCTTTATTTTAGGTCTAAGGACTTCTTCTTGATGTCCTTTAGGGAATTGTCTTCTGGTTATAAATGTATTAAATATTCATGTTTATGATGAGTCAAAATCACTCTTGTATGCCTCAATACCTTGTCTCATAAACCTTCAGATCATAGCTCAAAATGTGGCTTAAGTTCAACGTTGAAGACAGTAAATAAGTCGGCCTCAATACTCCTGCACAAGTTGTCTCACAAGAAACCTTTCATGTAGGCTCAATAAAGAATACATGTCTTGTATATATAAGGAGAGACTACGGTTCATTTGTGAAAAAAAAAAAAAAATTGGATGTGTCGATGATATAATAGCGTGAAGAATTCTGAAGAAAGTGCGAAGTTAGGACTGCGGAAGAGCTAAAGACAAGTGCAGATAAGGGCTACATTCAACAGTGTTAAGGTGCAGATTAAGGTGTTGAATAAGACAGTATTAGAATGCGGACAAGTCTGAGATCAGTTCGATGAAATACACCTGCAATAAATGTGAGATCAATTCTATGGTTGATGCATAGAAGGGATTGTGATTAGTCCAAAGAAAGGAACAATATCTAGTGTAGAAGAGAAGTATGTGCGAGCTTCAGGATTGGAGAATCGAGCAAGAAATACATCTGAAGTATATAATAGGTGGTTCAGCAAAGAAGTAATTCAGATTAAGGACCATGATATAAGGTCTGAATGAATGTAAATATTAGCGCTGCAAGTAAGTAGAAAGAGGGATCTAAGGTGAAAAAACACGTATCTCTATTTTGGGCATAAAACATATAAGAAGAAGCCAAGAAGGATTCAAAGATAATGAGAAAACAAAGGCTATACTTGTGACAAACATAATAAAATATATTTTTGGAATGCTTGCCTCATGGCTTTCATGAGAAAGGCTTTATTTTAAGTCTAAGGACTTCTTCTTGATGTCCTTTAGGGAATTGTCTTATGGCTATAAATGAATTAAAGAGTCATGTTTATGATGAGTCAAAATCACTCTTGTATGCCTCAATACCTTGCCTCATAAACCTTTATATCATAGCTCAAAATGTGTCTTAAGTTCAGTGTTGAAAATAGTAAACAAGTCGGCCTCAATACTCCTACACAAGTTGGCTCACAAGCAACCCTTCATGTCGGCTCAATAAAGAATACATGTCCTGTATATATAACGAGAGACTGCGGTTCATTTGTGAAAAACAAAGATTTGCAGATGTATCCATGATATAATAGCGTGAATAAGTCTGAATAAAGTGCGAAGTTAGGACTACAGAAGAGCTGAAGACAAGTGTGGATAAGGGTTGTGTTCAACAGTGTTAAGGTGCAGATTAAGGTGTTGAATAAGAAAATATTAGAATGCAGACAAGTCTGAGATTAGTTCGACGAAATAAACTTGCAATAGATGTGAAATCAAGTCTATGGTTGATGCGTAGAAGGGACTGTGATTAGTACGAAGAAAGGAACAATATCTAGTGCGGAAGGAAAGTCTGTGCGAGCTTCAACATTGGAGAATAGAGCAAGAAATACTTCTTAAGTATATAATAGACAGTTCAACAAAGAATTAATTCAGATTAAGGACCATGATATAAGGTCTGAATGAATGTAAATATTAGGGTTGCAAGTGAGTATAAAGAAGGATCTAAGGTGCAGAAAATCGTATCTCTGTTTTGGGCATAAAATAGATAAGAAAAAGCCAAGAAGGATTCAAAGAAAAGGAGAAATCAAGGGCTAGAGAACGAGCTCTCTAAGGTTGGAGTTGAATAGTGAAAATTGGCGCAGGAAGGTACAAGAAAGAAGGATAAACTCAAGGAGGCATTGAAGAAGTAGTGAAAAGGTATTGGAGACATACATAGGTCAAGGGTCTGTGTCATGGTCATGGTACTTGTCCACTGAAAATCTATAAGAAGAATTTATTGCGGGTTTTCCTCTCCAGGAGGGAGAGGTTTTGGCTCTGGCTCGAAGAGCATAATTTTTTGTCTCTTGTGTTTTTGGTAGTTGACATGATGAAACACACAATAAGCTAAGAAGAGATGACATAAGTATAAAGAGTAAGCTCACAAGTAATTATCAACAAGAGAATTGAATTAATCACCACCCTACCAAATTCTCAACAGGAAATCATCTAGATCAAAGGTCATCATTCAATAATAAATAAGGAAACAAGTGCTGAAATTTTCTAATGGAATCCTCTTTGGATTCACTAGTTAGAAAGAAAGAAAAAGGTTTCTTCGAGAATTGTAACTTGTAGAATTCTTGGATTAGGATATGATGACATATTGATGAAGCAAGTAAAGGGAATGAAACTCTTCATTCTAAGGAAACCTACTATAAGACAACTCAAAAGGAAAAAGGATGAGGTACATGAATATATATGCTGACAGTAGATGCTATGAATACATGTCATATGGCTGCAAGTAGAATACTTATATCTTTAGAAGTATGATCAAAGTAGAAAGTATAAACTCTTCCGATGCACAAGTTGCCAAAAGGCATGATCTACACTAGATGAAATCAACATAACATGTTCTCATATGTAATATGAGGTGATTGAACATTATCAAGGAACTACTCAGTGGAAGTTCCTGCGAATGAAATAAAATTTTGTGGTGGAAGAGATCGTGAGAAGTACGACCATGGAAAGAAGCAGTCAACATCCAAGGAACCAAGAATATTTGACTAGGAGATCTCCTACGAAGATATGTAGACTCTGATATAAGTATGGAAAATATGGAGACACTTGACAATACATATATTTAGGAGATGTGTCAATTTTTAAAAAAAGGATGTCAATGCCTACAAGAAGATGTCATGGTGAAAGATCATCAGTAAGGTAACTTTTGATTTAAAAATTCATAATTATAATTAATCAATATCTGGTGAGCTTATGCAGGGCTGCCAAAGGAAAGTATATGTCTTCCACAATTGATAACCATATGGCACGATGAAAGATCCCTGAAAGAAATATGGTCTGAAGAAGAGTAGCATGACATGAAGCTAGACTAGATGAGAAGATTGATGGAACACTTTCTGAAGACATGAATCATGCATGAAAGTGATGGATGATTTGTGCCCTATGAAGAGATCCCAAATTTGAAGGCTCCTCAATTCATGACATCAACGGAAGGAGTTATTCATGAGAAGCTGGATGTTTTCATCATTGTTGTTGCAGGTCCCTGATTAACATGGAGCCTGATAATAAGTTTCTTACATGGAAGAAACTTTTTGATTCTTAAGCCAAGAAGAAAGCTTAGGTACATTCTTAATATTCCTCTATGGAATATGTTCTCCCTAGTTAAGAGGGGGAGATAAACACATCAATCTAGAAGACAGAATGTGGGATAGGGTAATTATTTGGCATCTAATACTCTTTTGGGATGTATATGACGTATAATGGAAAGAGTAGTCATGAAAGGATGGATATTCTTTGAGGATTAGCTATCCCGGTAACAATAGTCCTTAAGATATCATACTCAGTGAACATCTGGGTGGAGTATGTACCTTGGAGACAATTATGAAGGTGTCTATAATCATTGGTCTCACTAGCATTGTAGCTCATGGTCTCGTGGAGAGATGGAGCTGTTAGTCAAGGCCTTGCAATGTAACAATGTTGGTTAATATGATGCTATAATAGATGGATTACCAATCAAATTATTCTTATGAGATTCTTCACATTGAAAGTGACCATGTACCATTATGAATACCTCCCTAGTTAAGAGGGAGTGTTGGAAAGTGTAACTAGGTTCAGTCTTCATAATGACTAGTAATTATGAATTTATGTAATGAAGGAGACAAAGATAATAAAATGTATTTTGTAATTTTTGCCTCATGGGTTTCATGAGCAAGGAAGTTTTTATTATAGGTCAAAGACTTCTTCTTGATGTCTTTTAGGGATTTGTCATCTTGTCATAAATATATAATTTAGAGTTATGTATATGAAGTATTGTTACACTTGTAAAGGACAAATTTATTGATGTAAAATATGCTCCAAGACCTTGTCAATATGCTCCATGAAGGTCGGTTCAAATATGTTGTAAATACCCCTTGGTGAAGTTGGTCTAAACATAGGAAGACACGTCGGACCACAATAGGAAAGATGATCCCTATATATAACCAGAATTGCGGCCTCATGTCAGGCCAAGCAATTCAGACCAGCTCTAAAACATTATGCAAGGTTAAGGATTGAATTTCAGTGCAGAGAAAAGAGTCTGTAATACAGTGTGACGAGACAAGGAATCTCAGTAAAGGGTATCGTGATTGGGTTGGGTTAGAAGGATGACATCTCTATCATAAAGTCCTCTCATTGCTCAGGAGACTGAGACCTACTACAACAAGGATTAAAGTGTGATCTCAGTGTGCATTACAGGATTGAATGAAGAAGGGTGCTACAACGTGAAGGATGAGGATGCTACAACGTGAAAAATAAGGGTGATACAACAAGGAGTAAAGTCTATATGGTATGCGTGGATCTGCAAAGAAGTCTATCTTTGTTTCAGACTAAGTATGTACCTCTATCACTGTAATTACAATGAAAACCGAAGGTTGCCTCATGTGAATACACAGTTCGAGCTAGGGCTGGTTGGAAGTGTAGAGGGGTGTTGGAAGGAGACTGAAGTAGGAGATTGTTAGAGGTCAAAAGGGAGGAAGCATCTTATCAAAGGCTAGAGACTGAGATTCTCTAGGTGATAGTGCAGTACAATGAAAAGCAGTGCATAAAGGAGATACCATCTAGAGAAGTCGAGAAGAGTAATGACAAGGGTCTTGGAGGCATACTGGTGTCAAGGGTCTGTGTCATGGTCATGGTACTTGTCAATTGAAGATCTAGAAGAATAATTACTTTTGGGTTTTCCTCTTCAAGAGGGAGATTTTTTGGCCCTGGCTTGAAGAGCCAAAATTTTATGTCTCTTGTGCTTTGATAATTGACTTGATGAAAGAAATAATAAGCTAATGAAGATAAGATTCAAGTAATAGAAACATAACCCGTATAACACAAGTAGTTATCAAGTAAGAGAATCGAATTAAACTCTGCCCTACCAAATTCTCAACAAGATCATCGTAGGAGAGATTGTCCACAACATCAGGGTGGCAGGCCACATATCTACAGTGCGTATGAGGCATCGACAGTGGGAGATGTTGGTCATAGCATTCCTTGGATTTATGCAGCTGTGGATAGCATGCAGATAGATCATTATGTTTCTATCATTCAGATGGACGGTAAGCTTTATAATCAAGTTGTTTATATTTTTATTGACCCTGGATCTAACTATTGTTATATTAATCCCAACTTGGTGGATAAGTGTGGTTTGAGTAAGGAAATGCATGCAGAATCTTGGTTAGTGTAGTTGGACACATGTACGAAGAAAAGGGTTCCCCATTGGGTAAGAGCTTGTGCATTCAAGTTGAATGGTATGCCTACTACAACACACTTGAACATATTGCCATTGGGTTCACACAATATGCTATTAGGTATGGATTGGTTATATCTTCATAGGACCAAGTTAGATTGCTATGAAAAATCTATTGAGTGCTTGGATGACAATGGGGAACCAAGAGTCTTACAGGGAAAGAAGAAAGCCACATCAGTTACAACCATGCAGGTGAAGCACAATCATAGGAAATGGTGTGTACTATTTGCAGTTCACATCTCTAGTGATAAAGGTAAGGAAGTTGTGGATGTAGTTGTTTTGAGTAGGTATCTAGTTTTGTAGCAGTTTCAAGATGTGTTTCCATTAGATATTTCAAAGTTTCCACCGCATAGGGAAATATACTTTTCCATTGATTTGATGCCAGGGGAAACTCTACATCAAAGGCACCTTACAGGATGAATAGACCAGAGTTGGTAGAGTTAAAATTGCAGTTGAAGGAAATTTTGGACAAATGGTAAATTAGACCAAGTGTATTGCAATGGGGTGCACTGGTGTTGTTCTTGAAGAAGAAAGATGACATTCTTAGACTATGCATTGACTACATGCAACTAAACAAAGTGACCATAAAGAGCAGGTACCCACTACCAAGGATTGATAATTTGTTCGAATAACTGAAGGGAGTTGCAGTGTTCTCTAAGATCGACTTGAGATTGGGGTATCATCAGGTACGCACCAAAGAGTAGGACATCTACAAGACTGCATTCAGGACCAGGTGCGGGCATTATGAATTTGTTGTAGTTCCATTCGGTTTGACTAATGCCCTAGCTACATTTATGTGTTTGATGGACAATGTGTTGCATCTTTATTTGAACAAGTTTGTGATTGTGTTTATTGATGACATATTGGTATATTCTAAAAATGAGGAAGAACATGTCGAGCATTTGGAAGCAGTGTTGAGGTTGTTGAGAGAGCATAAGTTGTATGCTAATCTCAGCAAATGAAACTCCTTCCAGACTGAGGTACACTACTTGGTACATGTTGTCTCCAAGGAGGGAATTGCAATAGATCTAGAAAAGATAAGGGCCATCATGGAGTGGGTAGCTCCTAAGAGTGTAGATGAGGTGAGATCATTCATTGGATTGGCAAGTTATTACAGGAGGTTCATCAGGAGCTTATCACAGATTTCTTATCTGATTACATCATTGCAGAGGAAGGGTAAGAAGTTTGATTGGACAAAAGGGTGTAAGGCTAGTTTTGAGCAACTTAAGTAGTTGTTGACACATGCTCCAGTGTTAAATATTGTAGATCCGGATAAGGAGTTTGCAATGAGTACACATGCTTGCAAGAAAGTACTTGGTGGATTCCTTATGCAATATGGACAGGTGGTGTGCCATGAGTTGCGAAAAATAAATGAGCACAAGCAGAACTACATGACAATGCACATGATCTTGAGCTAGCAACGATTATACATGCACTGAAGATGTGGAGGCACTATCTTCTTGGCAGACGATTTGTACTTATGAGTGATCGCATAGGGTTGAGGTATTTTTTTGACCAACTGAATCTGAATGTTAGGAAAGCTAGATGGTTAGACACGATTAATGAGTTTGACTAGGTACATCAATGGAAAGGAGAATATGGTCGCAGATGCTCTTAGCAGGAAGGTACATTTAAATCACATAACAAATATGAGCTCTTACGAGACAAACTTACATGATAGGATCTTGCAGGCAAGTCAGCTGGATCACAGGTATATGGAGATTGTGCATAGGTTGCAGCAAAATACAGGGACAAGTGTTGGCATAGGTACAAGTATAGGTACATGTGTTATTACAGGTACATGTGTTGGTACAGGTACATGTACAAGTGGTAGTACATGTACATGTGGCAGTACAGGTGCAGGTGTTCAAGATTTGGACTACCGTCTCACAATAGATGGATTGGTTAGATTTAGAGACAAGATACATGTACCAAAAAACAGTGAGCTCAAGAAGGTGATCTTGAGGGAGTTTCATGCAAAACCATATTCAGGTCACCCAGGCTACCAGAAGACTTTTACTGCAGTGAAGAGATTCTATTATTGCCCGAATCTGAAGAAGGATGTGGAAGAGTTTGTAGATAGATGTTTGGATTGTCAGATGGTTAAGGCAAAGTGTAAACATCCAGGTGGACTGCTACAACAGATTACGATTCCAGAGTGGAAATGGGAGGTCATTTCCATGGAATTCATCACAGGTTTGCCTAGGACAACTAGACAACATGATTCCATCATGGTTGTTTTGGACAGGTTGACAAAGGTTGCACATTTCATATTAGTGAAGACTACATACTCAGTTAGTGATGTAGCATATGTGTTTATTAGAAACATAGTCATATTGCATGGTGTTTCAAAGAATATTGTGTCCGAAAAGGATGCAAATTTCACTTCCAAGTTTTGGAAGGATTTGTTTGCAGGTTTGGGCACCAAGTTGGCCTTCAACACAACTTATCATCCGCAGACAGATGGACAGACTGAGAGGGTAAACAAGAAATTGGAGGATATGTTGAGGATGTATGTGATGCATCAACAATGCAAGTGGAAAGAGTATCTTCCATTGGTAGAGTTCGCCTACAACAATGGGTATCAGGAGTCATCGAGGATGAGTCCATTTGAGGCATTGTATGGGCGGAGTTGCAACACTCTTATCAGTTGGAGTGATATGGTTAACATGGTACTGATTGGAAGAGATATGTTGGAAGAAATGGAATAGGAAATGCAAGTGATAAAGCATCACAGGATAGGCAGAAGAGTTATGTAGACATGAATAATTTGTTTAAGGAGTTTTAGGTTGGGGATCAGGGGTACTTGCGTATCAAGCCCAAGAAGAGCTTCTTGTGGATTGGATCATGTATGTGATGCATCAACAATGAAAGTGGGAAGAGTATCTTCCATTGGTAGAGTTCGCCTACAACAATGGGTATCAGGAGTCATCAAGGATGAGTCCATTTGAGGCATTGTATGGGCGGAGTTGCAACACTCTTATCAGTTTGAGTGATATGGTTAACATGGTACTGATTGGAAGAGATATGTTGGCAGAAATGGAATAGGAAATGCAGGTGATAAAGCAGCATAGGATAGGCAGAAGAGTTATGTAGACATGAACAGGTTGTTTAAGGAGTTTCAGGTTGGGGATCAGGGGTACTTGCGTATCAAGCCCAAGAAGAGCTTCTTGTGGATTGGATCATGTGTCAAGCTAGCACCAAGGTTTTGTGGACCCTTCAAGATCATTGAGAGGATTGGACATGTAGCCTATCGACTTGAAATGCCTTCCACAGTGAAATTCCATGATGTTTTTCATATGTCGTTTCTTAAGAAATATGTTAAATATCTTGTTCATGTTATTGACTGGTCTGTATTGCAGGTGGAGCAATAAGGAGAGTTCCAACTAGAACCACAGTGCATTTTGCAGAAAAAAAATGCTCATGCTCTAGAATCAAGCAATCAAGCAAGTTAAATTGCAAAGGAAGCACTTTAGGCACGATGAAGCTACATGGGAGATGATGGATCAGATGCGGGCTATGTATCCTTACTTGTTTGCAAGTTGAGGAAAAACAATTTTGGTATGATATTGGTTTTGTTTAGCATATGTTTTGGCGATGTTTTGGTATATGTTTTTATGTGATGGTTGGATGTATGTACATATGTATATTGATGTAAATATACCGCCATGAGCTATGTTATAAAGCTCCAATAAGCGGTATGGTGTCATGTCATTATAGCTGTCATGTTGTTATGATGTCACATTGGTTTTCTTTCAGCAGGGTGATCATTGTAAATATTGCATCGAGCTATGTTATAAAGCTCCATGGGCAGTATGTTTGCTTTACAGCGGTGTTGCTGAGGTATATGTGTGATTGAACACTGGGGACGGTGTCCCCCAAGGGGGAGGGTTTTGTAACAACCTTGGTGAAAATTCCATGTAATAAAGTTAAAATAATAACCACGGTTGATGGGAAACACATTTCAAGTTGAATGTTCGGCAAAACATCCTAGTGCGGGTGTTCACATGGTTTATTATGGCTAAGTAAATTGGCTAAGGCATTAAAGAGGCAAAAAGTATTTATGGCACATTTATTTATAAAAATAATGAAAATGAGGAGAAAAGGGAGGTAAAAGGTCACAGGTTGCATGTGAGGAGGAAATTGAAGGAAAATAATGGTAAATGAAGAAAATAGAGGCCTCTTCTATAAAAAGGCTTTTGAGGATCAGTTGGTACCTTTTGTTAGTGCATTTTTGGAGCTCTCTCATTATTCTCTCTCTCTCTCATACTCTTGGATACTTAGAGTTTTCTTGGAGCACTCATGGAGAGTGTGGATACTTGGTGATTTGGAGCAAGAAGGAAAAATAAGAGCAGGAAAGCGCAAGTAGACATCAGGATCAACAGCTACAATGAGATTTGATTGCAGGTACCGAGTTGCATGTATGTTTTCTTCACTAGTTTCGGCATGCATGGGTATGCATGTGGATTTTCCTAGCCTTGCCATTTCCTGAACAACCATAGTATTGTGGGTTTATTTCCATTGATTGTTTTCTAGTTGGTTCTCAAGATTCCTTTAGCTATGGGTTGATTTATTAGTTCCTGGAAGCCTTGGTTGGAAAAATGCTCTAGAAGCCTGAAAGACAACTATTTGTTGAGTTACTAGTCCTCTAAGTCTTGGTTGGACAAACACTTTGCAATCCCTAGGTAGGTTGAGTTACTAGTCTTGGAAGCCCTGGTTGGAATGAACACTTTGGAGCCCTGGAACAACTTGGATAGAGATCAATCCGTGATGGTTAGTGATGTTCGACCATGAGGTGGAATCACTGGTTTTGGGTTGAGACGGTTTGCTCTCTGGAGCCCTGGTTTGGTGTTGATTGATGTGTTTGATAAAGTCCCACGTTCATGCTTGGAATATGGCACGGGGGTGATTGGTTGAAGTGAAACTTGACTCAGCCAATCTATGGTCGGATGGAACATGGAAGTCCCATCTCTGGTTGGTTCTTTACATTCAATAATGAAGAGCTCATTCTTCTGGTATTTGGAATGCAAATGTAATGGTTTGTGTATGGATTTATTTTTTGTTATATCCATTGTATTTATGTTGTTATTACGTTGGTTAGAAGCATGTATTTGATCAATGATGATGTATGGCTCTATCTATGTTTTTACTTGTAAATGAATGCACAATGTATCTATGGTCAAATAGATTTTATTTTATCTTATGATTTAGGGGAGCAATTCTTCTTAGCCATTCTCGGATTTGTAAAAGATCCCCATGTTTAAATCTGTCGTTTATGCCTGTAGATGCAATGTTTGTGACATGTTTGACGAAATGTATGTCATGGATAGGAGGGTCTAGATGAGTTCCTGATGATGTGATTGCTTACATACCTTTGTTTTAATGTTATTTAATCTCTCCTAAAGTTTCATGAATTTATGGACAGTGACCTGGGCTCTAGGGCTAAAAATGAGGCACGAACCCTGGAGCTGCAAGCACATAATTGACTTTTCGGGGCCCTGGCCGCGATCTTTCCAAGGCATGCCCGCAACTATAGGTTGCTAGTAGCTCCCTTGCCCTTACATGCCCCCGACAAAGGCCTAAATGGGTCAAAAATCAATCCCCCTTCAGGGTACAGGGGTCTAGGAGGTTGGGTTACCTCCTGGAGGTGTTGTTGACGCAGTGTAAGGTTTGTTTGTCAGGTTTTCATCCGTTCCACTTCCTCAAGGTCATCTAGGAGGTTGAACCTCATATTAGTAGCCTCTCGTCGCATGTTTACCCTGATTGTCTGGTTACTTGGGTAGATGTGAAGAGGGTGTTACAATAACTTCCAACTACTTCGATATGAAGAAAAAACATTTTCAGATTTCTAATGCTTGATGAAAATAATATACATCGATATCATGCAGATTCCTTCAACATGTCAATGTGTATTAACATCATAAGTGAAAAATAACATGTCCAAATATAATGGTTATATTTAAACCTGGTGTTTTGGCACTCGTGTTTCAAAGTACTATGGTGACTGATTATTCAATTGTTCAAGTCATTTAAAACTTGCACGCTGGGAGCCTCCAATTTTTTTTGTAATGGACAAAGAGGCACCATTATTGACTAAGATAAGACCTCAAATTGGGCTGAGTATCTACCAACCTAAAACATAGCTTGTTCTTTATAAATACATGAGGTCATCCAAATCATTGATTTGCGTATAAAGACAATTCATATATTTTTTTATACTTTTACACAATCATTGGCTTCCAAGTGCTAAATAAATCCTCCACTTCACCTCATTATCGAACTTCTTATCGACGACCTACACAATGACGTCCAACACATACATCTTAGCCAATTAAACTCCTTGTCAAATCAAAATTCCTTTTGCCTACACCCAAAGGCTTCCTCATACAACTTTGTTCCAATAACAATCTCTTTAATGTTTATGTTGTGTGATTGTGAAGAGAAAATAGGGAACTATGTGTAACCTAGTAAAGGATTCTTACAAATGATTATCTAGTCCATAGAAGTGTTCTAGCCCTACTACTTGTACCATAACCAAGGTGGTTCGACTTCATTATCCAAGTTCATCATGATATTACCCTTGTTTAACAACATGGTGGGTAATATGACATAAGAGGCAACCTTGTTTAATGCCATATTTGTTGTAAATGCCAGTAATAGATAAGCTTATGCAAAATTGCATGTAAATAAACACAAATCATTGTAATGTTTTAAAGTTAAAGATGATGAATATTTTTAGAATAAAACCTGATAGAACCTTTTCCATAGGGGAATGAATCAAATTTCCACAAAGATAATATGGCCCTTTCCAAATTTTGTAGAAAAAAAGAAAATTTATCACCTCGTGTGAAGATGCATCGACTTATCCATACTAAAATTTTGAAGAAGGCACTTTCATATTTCAGTAATGTCTTGTTAATGTTTGGATTTCCTTAAAGTATAGAACAAGGAGTGAGCCAAGAATGAAATATAATCAAAGAAGTGAATTGAAGAGGCTACAAGGGAATTAATGCCATAAGGTGTATTGAGGTCAATTTGCATGGTAGAAATATACGTTAAGGATATTGTAAACCAACAAATATAGCTAAAGGAAGGAAATACAATTGATTAAAATTAGGCCAAACCTAGGTATTTTGGTGACATCCTAAAGGCTGTATAGACCATCATAAGAGGCATAAACTAATCTAAATGTCAATCACAAGTCTTAATATGCTGAAATTGAATGACATGTGGCAATATGTTAGCTAGCAATGGAGAAAGGTACTATACAACTAACACATCTATCTTGTGTTAGAAATACATGCACCCCAGGTCTGGTCTATGTCCTAGCTAGGAAAAATAAACACACTACCAGTGTCTAACTTTAAACAGTTTTCACAACATAATATATCAGCAATTGGATCAATGTATAGTACACAAGATATATGCCCAAAACTTGATTCTTAATTGTCCATCAACAAGAAAAATCATAGGTCTTTCGTACCAGGGATAATGGCCCTTTATATCCTAGTGCAATGCTAAATACAAAGTTGATTCCTTTTGACCAATACCCTAGGGTCGAGGCTTTGTCCTCTAAGCCTTTTTTGCCCAATACTTAGACACTTGCAATACTTAAATCACACAGTTGTAGTACTACTAGAGCTTAACCAACCCATATTAAATTGACAAAACAACATTTTACTCACCTAGTCATAATCCTTTAGCCCACGGTCCTCCATAATTTATTTGAGTCTCTTGGCCTTGCTAGATGACCTGAGCCGACTTACAATTAAATTAAATATTAAATACTTTTCCGAGGGTGCAAAAACCCAAAAAACAAAATAGAAAGTCCCAAGGGATTTTCCAATCATAAATACTTTCCAAGCTACCAAATTTCAACACTCCTTAGTGATGAAGGTATTTCCACCAACCTCCAAATCTGATCCACAACCACGTCCTTCTGGAAGACCTAGATCTTCGAAGACACCATGCTTCTAGAAGCCTCCCTCTTCAGAGCATCTTATATAGACATCCAAACCACAACTTTTCTTGTTCCTAGAAATATCCAACTCCATGAATTTTTCTTACATGGCCATGACTTCCTTGCATGGTCTACAACTTTCTTTACATACACCACGACTTCCTTGCACAGTCTGTGACTTTCCTCGCATGGCCTAGAATACTCCACTCTTTCTCTTGAACTTGAAGGTTAGACTTCACTAGGTGGTTGACTCTCCCTCACATTCTCCCTCTAAAGCCAAACTCCCTTTGAGCCTACATAACCTTCCCTTGGATCACTCTACTTTCCCTCCCGGAAAGTGTTGCAACTAAACTTGTGTCCTTTCAAGGTCAATCTCATGTTGAAATTAAACACTAGGCCTAGCCCACTCTAGACCACCACAACTCAACTTTGCAAGTGTCCTCATCCTCCTGGTTCAAATATCGCATATGCACATAGCTCCACTATCGAATGTGCAACTCTGCAACCCAATGAAGACTCCATCTCACAATCAACCTGCCACCCACATGAAGCTACCTCATCCATGCCAAAGCACGCCTTACCAAGGCACTTGAGTTGTCGCAACTTACTTTAACAAGTCAATGAAAATCCATCAACAGTGTCGACAACCCGCCACTCAACATACTATTGTGCACCGAGTTCTCCACCAATCCACCAAAACTCCCATCCTACCACTGCATGCTACACTAATCGACAACGCCTTATCTGAACATTTTGCTCCATGTCTAGCCAACTAACTTGGCAACACTACAACTTTCTACAACAATCTCACAACTCCCTCAAAGAGTTGCCACTTGTGCACAAATCTAACCCAACTTCTCTTCAAGGTAGCTCTAAAACCATGTTAGTGTTGAACCCTTGGTTAAACTGAGAGGGGGGGTGAATCAGTTTAATACAGTCATGGTCTTGAATTTTTTTTTTTTTTTTTACACTTATTTACATCTTCATTTCGTGATCAACTTAATATACAATGGAACAACAATCTTAATAAGTGAGTCGTAGGTATTAAGCAAATTAAATACAGATATCAACACATAATCATCATGCACATAGACAACAGATATAAGTGGAAACCCATAAGGGAGAAAACCACATCTTATTATTGTTGTGATGCAAAGGCAAGCTCCAACTCCCTCTCACCACTTATTTTCTGTAGGTTCCAACCTACGGGAGGCTACTACCTCAATTCTGCAAGCTACAACTTGCAAGGAAGCTCCAACTCCCATCTATTTTCTACAGGCTACAACCTACAAGAGGCTTCTACCTCAGCTAGCGACAACTGGACATCTATCAAGCTACAACTTGATATGGAAGCACCAACTTCCTCACTGTACAATAAAATCATATGTTGATTTACATGGATATCAGCTCTGTTTTTCTCCTTCTTTACTGTTGTCCTTCCAGCCTTCAAATTTTCTTTATATCATCTCTGGATCTTCACAACTCCTCTCTCTGCTCCTTCTTCTTACACTCTCTCACTTCTATATGCATACCAATATTACATGTTTTATACAGATAGCTTTATGACTGATTGCATTCTACAGGGAATATGAAGTGAACAGGGATGACTCTTTGCCTTCCACCTTCTGATTTCCTCGCTCAACACATTCAGGATGTTACAACAATATATACAATCATTATAGTATCAAATTGGAGTTTTGCTTTGCCTACGGAGACTTGCCTTTGCATCCCAAAAAATATAAATTCAATAATACATTTACAGTTACAATTAAACATTTACTCAGCACTTTCAGTTTCTTAGCTTTGCTGAGCGTTCGTCCTCTACAGCTTGCTATCCTTTTGTCTTTTCTGTTATGCCGTTATATTCCAGCTCTACTGCATAATTGCCCTGTTTCTTTCGTTACCTATGTCTTTTGTGTTGTGTTCACCCTTTTCATCTGCCTGTGCTGCCGCACCACTGTCTTGCACGAGTTCCTGTTATGCATTTATTCCATTCCTTTGTGACCTGTAAAGTATGGCCCACATACTATTTCCTTTATGCCCGCGACGAATTACAAATCTGAGCTTTAGTCACCATACATACGTTTAAAACGATCAACAATGTAAACATTATACTATGGCGCATTTAACATATACGAAACAAGGGATTACAGGGTCCCACACCACAGTGACCAATCACAGCGCATCGCATTTCGCTTGCCTGCAAGTTTTAACGTTTTGCAATAGACATATCTCCTATTTTCTGCAATATGCGATCGCATCGCATCACATCCAACTTACCATGCAAACTCTTAAGTACAAACATTAAACTCTGCGATGTGCGCTAATGCATAGTGTCGACATGTGGCTCCTCCCTTTCACCGCATCGCAACTTTCTAACATTACCGCATCGCAAACAAATTAACATTTCCTAGCGCTCTTTGCTAACAGTTGTGATGTGCGGGCTCACGATTTTCCGTCCACCGTTGATCTGCCCCCAGATCTAACGATCCTCATCTAATCGCACTTCGCACTTTATAGCATTTACTCTCTGGTTATACTCTATTTCTTGCGATGTGCGATATTGCGTTGTGCTGTAGCGTGTCCCTTCTCCACTTCGCATCGCAACTAATTTAACTTACCTTGCCATGCCTTAACACTTACCCACTATACTTTGCGATTTGCACTTTTGATCTCCGCAATTGATATTCGAAAGATCCAACGGCCATCGCGTTATCACGTGCCAACTAACCCAAAGGATAATGTCTTTGAACCTACGCGAAATAGGTAGTTTCAGTATGCCACGCGTCGCCTTCTTAACACTATCGCGTTCGTTTCAACCTTTATCGCTTATCTTTCAAAAGTGGTGCGATAAAACCTTGATGGTTTTCTAAACCACCTTCACTGTTCCATCTTCACCGTTGACTCATGGTTCCTCTTTCAACTCTTCAATGCACTTCTCCGCATATTTGGTAAAACGTTCAAGCAAGCTATCGATTCATGTTTCCGCTTCTGTTCATCAAGTCCTCCACGTCACTCCTTATGAGCTTGTTATGTATTCTTCACCGTGATTCTCTCCTGAGCTTTATACTGTTGCCGCTCTGCAACACCGGTTCCTCCACGTTGCTCCTCCCTGAGCTTTATTTAGTTTCTAAGTGCATTGATCTCTCCTGAGCTTGTTCTTCTATTCGCTATTCACTACGACTTGGGATTCTTTCCCTTGCTGCATGCCTTAAACACGTCAATCTCTCCTGAGCTGATTTTTCTGCCTTTGCCCCTTTCTTCCTTAACTACTTCTCTGCTGCCTCTGCTTCTTTTTGCTGCCTTTGTTTCCTTTGGTGCCTTCTTAGCTGCATTCGCTGCCTCTGCTATATTTGCTTCCTCTCTACATTCGTTGCCTCTCTACATTTGTTGTTTCTGCCGCCTCTGCTATCACTGGTAATTCTAGTGTTACTCCTTTCTACTCCTTTGCCATCAATGGTAGTATTTCCAACAGTATCCCCCTTTGGCATTGATGGCAACACATCCACCAATACTCCGATACTTTCTTCAGGACTTCCTCCCCCTTTCATTCTGAGAAGTATCTTGTATTTCTTCCTCGGCCTATTTTACAGAAGAGCCTTTCTTATTTTGCTTGCTTTTCCTCTCCCTTTGACATCAATGGCAAAGGGTTGCACTTTTCCAAGTGTGGTTTCTATCTTTTCATAATACTCTGATCTTGAGGACCTGTTCCATGCACTGCTCCATTGCTTTAGCTCTTTTGTGACAATTTTTATTGACTGCTCTCCCCCTGGAATGATGCTTTCTTGTCTGATATTGACTATCACTTGTCTTCTGCACTGGTCCTGTTCCTTGTATGCAACCTTTAATTTTTTTATTTTTTATTTTTTTTATCATGTTAGAGAGTAACATCTACAGACACTGCCCCTAGCTTGTCTCTTAGATATTCGAATGGTTCTTTAGCAAGAGGTTTTGTGAATATGTCTGTTGTTTGTTCCTTAGTTGGTACATATTCCAACTTCACTAATTTATGTGCTACTTGTTCTCTGAGGAAGTGGTACTTTATTGGGATGTGCTTTGCTTTTGAATGAAGTACATGATTTTTTGATATACTTATTGCACTTTTATTGTCACATTTGATAGAAATGGGTTCATCAATGCTTACCTTCATGTCTTGGAGAGTTTGTTTCATCCACATTACTTGTGTGCAACATGAAACTGTTGCTATGTATTCTTCTTCTGTTGTAGATAGAGAGATACAAGTTTGCTTCTTGCTTAGCCATGCCACCATACTTTTTCCCAAATAAAATGCACCTCCACTTGTGCTTTCCCTGTCATCCACACAACTGGCCCAATCTGCATCTGTGTATGCTGTCAATGTGAAGCTTTTTCCTTTTGGATACAATAGGCCATAATGTGAAGTTCCTTGTAGATATCTAAATATTATCTTGATTGCAAGTAAATAATTTTGTTTTGGTGTTGCTTGATATCTTGCCACAAGTCCTACTGCCAACATAATGTCTGATCTAGAAGCAGTTAGGTATAGCAGACTTCTCACCATGGATCTGTAAAGTCTTTGATCTATATCTGCAGATCCATCATTAGCACATAGTTTGCATCCAGTGATCATGGGAGTTGTCACAGGTTTTCAGTCTTCCATTTGGAACCTTTTTAACATCTCTCTTAAGTATTTTTCTTGTGAGATGAATGTTCCTATGTTCTTTTGTTGAATTTGAAGTCATAAATAGAAGGTGAGCTCTCCAATCATAGACATTTCAAATTCTGATTTCATTTCTTCAGCAAATCCTTTTGTTAACTCATCTTTGTTGCTACCAAACATGATATCATCTACATATACTACTACAATTAAGAGTTCATCTTCATTAGCCTTTATGTACAAATTGTTGTCTACTCCTCCTTTATTAAACCCTTGTTTTTGCAAGTATTTGTCCAGCCTTGAATACCATGCACGAGGAGCTTGTTTCAGACCATATAAGGCTTTCTTTAATCTGCACACATAGTCATTTTTCTCTGTTAATGAGAATCCTTCAGGTTGTTCCATGTACACTTCTTCCTCTAAATCTCCATTTAGGAAGGCGGACTTCACATCCATTTGATATACCCTGAAATCATGATAGCATGCAAAGGCCAAAAACATTCTAATTGCTTCCATCCTGGCTACAGGGGCAAAGGTTTCATCATAATCAAGTCCTTCAATTTGTGAATATCCCTTGCATACAAGTCTGGCTTTATTTCTGATTACCTGCCCTTGTTCATTCATCTTATTCTTGAATATCCATTTTGTGCCAATGACATTTTTCCCAGTGGGTCTTGGAATTAATTCCCAGGTATTGTTCTTCTCAATTTGGTCCAGTCCTTCATTCATAGAATTTACCCAGTTTTTGTCTTTGTTGGCTTCTTCGAACTTCTTTGGCTCTATTTGAGATAGCATGGCTAGGTATACTTCTTCTGTCTGTTAAGCAAGCTGTCTTCTTGTCTAGACTCCCACACTCTTGTCCCCAATGATTTGATCTTCTGGATGGTTCTTTTGAGTGTGTCTTGAGGGACCTTTTGAGCTTAATTCAATATCTTCTGTTGTCTTGCTCAGTTCATCATTATCTTGGTTCTCATCTTCATGATCATCTGGAGGATTTTCGCATCTTGTGCTTCTTGTTCTGTTTGGTAGATCTTCGTCGAATCTTACATCAATGCTTTCCACAATCTTGTGTAGTCTTTTTTTGTAGCACCTATAACCCTTACTCTTGGACGCATATCCTAAAAATATTCCTTCATCAGCTCTTGCATCAAACTTTCCCAGTTTTTCATCATTATTTTTTATGAAACACTTACTTCCAAAGACTCTAAAGTGCTTGATTGATGCTGGTTTACCATGCCATAATTCGTAAGGAGTCTTATCACAATTTGGTCTTAGATGAGCTTTGTTGAGAATGTGAACAGCTATGTGTACTGCTTCTGCCCAATAGGTTTGGGGAATGTTACTTTCTTGCATCATGGCTCTGGCAATCTGTTGTACTGACCTGTTTTGTCTTTCTGCCACTCCATTCTGTTGAGGTGTACCTGCAATTGTAAACTGTTGTTTTATCCCATGTTCATTGCATAGGTCTGCAAAATCATAGTATGTGAATTCACCTCCTTTGTCTGATCTGATGCATTTTAGCTTGCATCCTGTTTTATTTTCTACCAATGCCTTGAATATCTTGAATTTCTCAATTGCTTCAGATTTATATTTGAGAAATGCCACCCACGTCAATCTGGTAAAATCATCTATTATTAGCATAAAATAAGATTCTCCACCTAGTGCATTAGTTCTTGAAGGTCCACATAGGTCCATGTGTACAAGCTGAAGTGGCCTACTTGTAGATAGTTCATCTTTGGTCTTGAAAGATGTGCGGGTCTGTTTTCCCAATTGGTAGGATTTACATATGGTATTTGGAGGCTTCTTTATTGTAGGCATATTTATGACTGCTTTCTTTTTGCTCAAACTGATGATGTGGTCAAAGTTTAAGTGTCTCAATCTTCTATGCCATAACCATGATTCATCAAGTTTTCTTATGTGGCATGCTTCATTCTCTTCTTCCAATATATAGACATTACTTTCTGTTCTAACACCTTTGATCACGGTCTTTCCTGTGGTGCTCGATCTTACTTCACAATCTTGGGCTCTGAAAAGGACCTCACAGCCTTTATCACACATTTGACTGACGCCTAGAAGATTGGCTTTTAGCCCATCCACAAATAGTAAATCTTGAGCCTCTCCTCTTCCATTATTCAGACTGACTAAGCCTTTTCCTTTGATTTTCCCTACTTTATCATTTCCGAATGTTAAATTTCCATATTTATTTTCATCAAAGGTTACAAACTTGCTTCGATCTCCAGTCATATGCTTTGAGCATCCACTGTCCATATACCATCGGCTTTTCTGATCTTGAGCTATTAGAGCCAGGTCACACTTATTCAACTTCTTTTTCCACTACAGTTAGCTATTTGTTTGGCACCTTTTCTGAGAAGATGGACCACATTCTTTGAGAGGACATTTGGAAGACATGTGTCCGATTTGATGGCATACAAAGCATTTGATTATATTTTTAAATGGATTATGTGTACGAGCGAACTCTCCATTGTTCATAAATCTCCTTGGGGTTTTAAACACCAGTCTTTGTCCATATGTTCTGCACTCCATGGCTTTATGGCCGAACCCCTTACAATAAAAAAATTACCCATGGAAACGATTAGTGTATCTGGTGAAGGGTTGTCTTCTCCATTTGGTTTCTTGAGGTAGTCTTTTCATTTTCTGCATCCTTTGCTGGTTGAAATCGACTATTTTCGTCTGACAGTATGCAGTAATATGTCCCAGTTTGTGACAAGCAAAACAAGTGACATTTCTCATAGGAGGAAAGAATCTCCTTTGAGATCTTCCGAACTTGTTCAATTGAACTTCAGGAACAATTAAAATTTTTGCAACTGCTTGCTTCTTCCTCTCATTGTTTGTCTCTTGATGTTGCTGTTTGTTTATGTTTGTTTCATCACACATCAAGTTATTGCTGGCTTCTGCTTCTGTGGTTCCTTTTTGAGCTGCTTCATCATTCCTTTCAATGTCTACCTTCTCTGAGGTCTCCATGGAGGCAATCTCATCTCCGAGCTGCTTACACCCCCTGCTCCTTTCTTCTATCAGTCTTCTAGCTGCAATAATCTCATATTGCTGAGAGTTAATTTTTTCTTTTACATCTTTCACAAAAATGATATTCTGGTTATCCTCTACCTTGGATTTGTTGGTTTCTCCTTCGTAACCTATCCCAGTCTTTATGAGAGGAGATATTTGAGCATTTAGTATTTTATTCAATTGTTCAGTGCTTGTCATTCGAGGAGTGTTCATTGTCAATTCCCTTTGGGTGTGTTCTAATTTCTTTCTCAGGCATACTACTTCTTCCAATTTTTCTTACTTCTGAATTTTATCCTTAATTTGCTTTAGTAATGTGTCTTCCACCTTCTTATCTTCTTCAAGTTCTACTTTCAATTGAATGAGGTCTTCTGAATTAGGTACCTCTTTTACATATTTGAGAAGAATGTCTTTCTGTTTTCTGCACTTGAGTTTAAGTCTGTATATTTCCTCCAGGGCACTTCTTAGCTCCCCCTCAAGATCTACCTAACCTTCTTCCTCATCTTCTAGAATGAATCCTTTAGACTCTTCCTTGGCCATCAACACAAATTCAGAGGTTCCTTCTTCATTTGAGGATTCATCTAAGTTTTCAGATGCACTTCTATCTTGCTGAGCATAAAGTGATTTTCTATTGAATCTCTTCCCTTTCTGCTAGTTATTTGTTTTGGTTTTCTCGTAAGGACACTTTGATGCATAGTGCCCAACTCTTCCACAGTTAAAGCATTTAAATGGAAGCTTACCTTTATACTTACCTGAGCCTCTATCCAATCTTCTGACAAATTTGGCCTCTTCTTCATCAGAGCAGGAGCATGTATCTTCCTTTTCTTCTTTGCTCTTCTCAGCCTTAAAGGCTGCCTCCCTCACATTTGATTTCCTCTGTGGAAGTCTCATCTCATAGGCTGTTAAGTTTCCAAGTAATTGGTTCATGGTCAAAGTTTCCCAATTAGCTATTTGTTCTATGGAAAAAACCTTGGGATTAAAACTGGATGGTAAAGATCTCAATATTTTTTGAACAATTACACATTCTCTAATAGTTTCTCCTAGAGCTTTCATATTATTCACAATTTCTGCAACCTTTAAGAAGAAGTTGGCAACATCTTCTTCTTCATTCATTTTTATATTTTCAAATTGGGCTCGATAGACTTGTAGTTTGGCCATCTTCACCTTTTTATCTCCCTCATGGATACTTTGTAATGTATCCCAAATTTCTTTGGTAGTCTTGTTATGCATTACTTTGATAAATTATGCCTCACACAGACCACTTAAGAGAGCATTTATGGCTTTGGCATTAGCTATAAAATCTTGTTTGGCTTATTTCTCTGTGTTAGACTCCTTTGGGGCATATCCCAAATCCACAGCAGCCCAAAATTCTATTCCTAGAGACATTATGTACGTCCTCATTCTTATTTTCTAGAAGGCATAATTTGTGCCCGTAAACAAAGGGGCTTTATTTGTTGAGCATCCTTCTAGACTAGCCATCTTGGGGACCAAGGATCTCCTTCCAGTTGTTAAACTGATACAAAAGGAACCTACTCTGATACCAATTGTTGAACCCTTGGTTAAACCAAGAGGGGGGGGGGTGAATCAGTTTAATACAGTCATGGTCTTGTAAAACCTTTTTTTTTTTTTTTACACTTATTTACATCTTCATTTCTTGATCAACTTAATATACAATGGAACAACAATCTTAATAAGTGAGCCGCAGGTATTAATCAGATTAAATACAGAATATCAACACATAATCATCATACGCATAGACAACAGATATAAGTGGAAACCCATAAGGGAGAAAACCACATCTTATTATTTTTGTGATGCAAAGGCAAACTCCAACTCCCTCTCACCACTAATTTTCTGTAGGCTCCAACCTACAAGAGGCTACTACCTCAATTCTGCAAGCTACAACTTGCAAGGAAGCTCCAACTCCCATCTATTTTCTACAGGCTACAACCTACAGGAGGCTCCTACCTCAGCCAGCTACAACTGGACATCTATCAAGCTACAACTTGATATGGAAGCACCAGCTTCCTCACTGTACAATAAAATCATATGCTGATTTACCTGGATATCAGCTCTATTTTTCTCCTTCTTTACTGTTGTCCTTCCAGCCTTCAAATTTTCTTTATATCATCTCTGGATCTTCACAACTCCTCTCTCTGCTCCTCCTTTTTCTTACACTCTCTCACTTCTATATGCATACCGATATTATATGTTTTATACAGATAGCTTTATGATTGTTTGCATTCTACAGGGAATATGAAGTGAACAGGCACGACTCTTTGCCTTCCACCTTCTCATTTCCTCGCTCAGCACATTCAGGATGTTACAACAATATATACAATCATTATAGTATCAAATTGGAGTTTTGCTTTGCCTACGGAGACTTGCCTTTGCATCACAAACAATAGAAATTCAATAATACATTTATAGTTCCAATCAAACATTTACTCAGCACTTTCAGTTTCTTAGCTTTGTTGAGCATTCGTCCTCTTCTGCTTGCTATCCTTTTGTCTTTTCTGTTATGCCTTTATATTCCAGCTCTACTGCATAACTACCCTGTTTCTTCCGTTACCTGTGTCTTTTGTGTTGTGTTCACCCTTTTCATCTGCCCGTGCTGCCGCACCACTGTCTTGCACGAGTTCCTGTTATGCGTTCATTCCATTCCTTTGTGACATGTAGAGTATGGCCCACATACTATTTCCTTTATGCCCGCGACGGATTACAAATCTGGGCTTTAGTCACCATACATACGTTTAAAACGATCAACAGTGTAAACATTATACTATGGCGCATTTAACATATACAAAGCAAGGGTTTACAGGGTCCCACACCACAGTGACCAATCACAGCGCATCGCATTTCGCTTGCCCGCAAGTTTTAATGTTTTGCAATAGAAATATCTCCTATTTTCTGCAATATGCAATCGCATCGCATCGCATCCAACTTACCGTGCAAACTCTTAAGTACAAACATTAAATTCTGCGATGTGTGCTAATGCACAGTGTCGACATGTGGCTCCTCCCTTTCACCGCATCACAACTTTCTAACCTTACTGCATCGCAAACAAATTAACATTTCCTAGTGCTCTTTGCTAAAATTTGCGATGTGCGGGATCGCGATTCGCCGTCCGTCGTTGATCTGCCCCCAAATCTAACGATCCTCATCTGATCGCACTTTGCACTTTATAGCATTTACTTTGTGGTTATACTCTATTTCTTGCGATGTGCGATATTGCGTTGTGTCGCCGCATGTCCCTTCTTCACTTCGCATCGAAGCTGATTTAACTTACCTTGCCATGCCTTAACACTTACCCGCTATACTTTGCAATTTGCACTTTTGATCTCCGCCATTGATATTCGAAAGATCCAACGGCCATCACGTTATCGCGTGCCAACTAACCCAAAGGACAATGTCTTTGAACCTACGCGAAATAGGTGGTTTCAGTACGCCACGCGTCGCCTTCTTAACGCTATCGTGTTTGTTTCAACCTTTACCTCTTATCTTTCAAAAGCAGTGCGATAAAACCTTGATGGTTTTCTAAACCACCTTCACTGTTCCATCTTCACCGTTGACTCATGGTTCCTCTTTCAACTCTTCAATGCGCTTCTCCGCATATTTGGTAAAACGTTCAAGCAAGCTATCGATTCATGTTTCCGCTTCTATTCATCGGGTCCTCCATGCTACTCCTTATGAGCTTGTTCTGTATTCTTC
The DNA here is from genome assembly GCA_034641835.2 of Pinus albicaulis. Taxonomy (NCBI): domain Eukaryota; kingdom Viridiplantae; phylum Streptophyta; class Pinopsida; order Pinales; family Pinaceae; genus Pinus; species Pinus albicaulis. Next base: position 749,485,004 of record CM076575.1, on the reverse strand, counting down.
ACCGTGATTCTCTCCTGAGCTTTATACTGTTGCCGCTCGACAACACCGGTTCCTCCACGCTGCTCCTCCCTGAGCTTTATTTAGTTTCTAAGTGCGCTGATCTCTCCTGAGCTTGTTCTTCTATTCTCTATTCACTCTGACTTGGGATTATTTCCCTTGCTGCACGCCTTAAACGCGTCGATCTCTCCTGAGCTGGTTTTGCTGCCTTTGCTCCTTTTCTTCCTTAACTTCTTCTCTGCTGCCTCTGCTTCTTTCTGTTGCTTTTGTTTCCTTTGGTGCCTTCTTAGCTGCATTCGCTGCCTCTGCTATATTTGCTGCCTCTCTACATTCGCTGCCTCTCTGCTTTCGCTGTTTTTGTCACCTCTGCTATCACTAGTAATTCTAGTGTTACTCCTTTGCCATCAATGACAATATTTCCAACAGTTAGAAATCCATGCACCCCAAGTCTGGTTTATGCCTTCACTAGGAAACATAAACACACTAACAATGCTTAACTTTAAACAATTTGCACAACAAAATATACCATCAATTAAACCAATGTATAGTACACAAGATATATGCCCAAAACTTGTTTCTTATCTTTTCATCAACAAACATAGTTACCGATGAAATGGAAACTCTAACCAAAAAAACATAAAAAAACCATGAAAAAACAACTCGAAAATGAAAATTTGTATTCTGGGATAACCTCTCTTCTTTTCGGGGTAAATTTTCAACATATTTTAAAAATGCAAGTAAAAGCCAATTTTTTTTGTGCAAAAAACACCCTGAAAATGAAAAATTGTATTGTGGAATACCCTGATTTTTTTTTTCGGAGTAAATTTTTGACATTTTAAAAAATAAAAGTAAAAGCCAATTTTTTTATGTAAAAATTTTGTGCAAAAACCACCCCGAAAAAGTGTTGAAACAAAAATTTAAAAATAATAAAAAATTATATTAAAAATTTAAAAATAAAAAATAAAAAACAAAAACATTTTAAAATAATTTCAAAATAAACAAAATTCATTATATTTTTCTTAAAGAAAAAAATAAATAAAATTAAAAAATTAAAAAAAAAAAACATAAAATTTAAGAAACAAAAATAAAATAATAAAAAACATTTTAAAAATTAAAAATTAAAATTTAATATATATATATATATTAAATTTTAAAAAAATACAAATTAAATTTTAAAAATTAAAAAAAAAAATATGTAAATTTAAAATAAAAATTGAAAAAAAAATAAAAAATAAGAAATAAACATTATCTAAATTAAAATTAAAAAATCAAAAATTAATTAAAAATTAAAATACAATAAAAGTATTAAATTAAAAAATATATATTAAAATAACAAAAAAAAAAAATTTAAAAATTAATTTAAATTATTATATATATATATATATATATATATATATATATATATATATATATATATATTACATTTTCTTAAATTTAAAAATAAATTAAATATTAAGATAACAAATTAAATTTAAACAAAATATATTAAACTTTAATAAATGAATGAATAAACAAATAAATTTTGAAATTAAAAATTAAAAAAAAATAAAAATAAAAAATAAAAAATTGTTAAAATGAAAATTTAAAAAACTTTAAAAATCTATTAAAAGGGAAATAAAAAAATTAATGAAAAATATGAAATTTAAAAAAAAAAAATTATAAAACAAATTAATTAAAAAATAATAATTAAATAAAAAAACGCTTATTTTAAAATACAAAATTTTAATTTAAATAAAAAATATTAAATTTTATATAATTAAAAAAACAAAAAAAAAATAAAAAACTTTAAATAAATTTAAAAAATTAAAAATTTATTGAATTTTATTAAATTAACTTAAAAACACCTAATATAAAATTTAATAATAATTAAAGAAAGAAAGAAAGAAAGAAAGAAAAAAAAAAAAAAAAGACTACAATTAAATTTAAAACACAAATACAAAATTTATTAAAAAATATAAACAAAATTAAAAAATAAAAAATAAAAAACAAAAATAAATACGTAATTTAAAAAATAAATAAATATATATATATATATATATATATATATATATATATATATATATATTTTGAAATAACACAGTGGCGCCACCCAGGTGGCGACGGAAGCCGGCCGCTGGGCAGGCGAGGGGCTACTTGGCAGCGCCGGCGAGGGTTCCCGGCCCCCAGTTGGACGAAGGGCGATTCCCAGAATCGCCCTCCGCCCAGCCGTTGAGGCCGGTCGGGCAGCGCCGTTGAGGGCTGGACATTTTTTAACAACTTAGAAAAAAAAAATGTTTTTTATGTTTTTTTTAATTTTTTTTGGTTCAATTTTTGTTTTTTTTCTTTAAATTATGTGTTTTTTTTTCCTTTTTTTATATAGTTTTCGAGAATTTTTGTTTTTTTTGTTTTGTTTTATTTATTTATTTTTGTTTAAATTTATTTATTTTTACAAATTATTATTATTATTATTATTTTTAATATATATATATATATATATATATATATATATATATATATATTGGTCTTTTATTGTTTTTAAATATATTTTTTTTATTTAAGTTTTGTTTGTCATGTTTTTCTTATTTTGTTTTTATGTTTTATTACCAACATGAAAATCACGACTAAAAAAAGTGGTTGATGCTACATCAATACGTTACAAAATTAGCATGAAAATCACAAACATTTTAAAACAAATATTCATACTTCATAAATAAAAATATTAAAGTGTTAAAAATATGCAGCAAAAAAAAAAAAAAAAAAAAAAAAACGAGTGATTCTGCATCACCACTTTTCAAAATCGGGTGCTTTTTTTGCTACCTCAAAAAAGTAGGTACGAGTTCAGTTACCTATTTCATCAGTAACCATGTTAACAAGAAAACGCACCATGTTAACAAGAAAATGCAGGGCTCTCGTACCAAGGATAATGACCCTTATATCCTAGTACAATGTCAAATACAAAGTCAATTCGTTTTGACTAATGCCCTAGGGATGAGGCATTGTCCTCTAAGCCTTTCCTACATAATACTTAGGCACCTACAACACTTAAATCACATAGTTGTAGCACTACTAGGGCTTAACTAACCCACCTTTAATTAACAAAACAACGGTTTATTCACTTGGTCATAATCCTTTAGCCCACAGTCCTCCACAACTAGCCTGTTATCCCTTGCAACCAGTGTTTTAGCCTTTTTTACCAATACTTAGGCCTGTTGTTCCAACCTTCTACCAACCCTATCTTCCTTGTCGTAGCCTTCTATTGGTTCTTTTCTGCCTCGACTTTCTTGTTTTTACCCTACACGGGCCAACAAATGCCTCCCTAAGCCTAGGAAGTTGTTACAACAGCCCTACGGCCTCCTATAACACTCTTGCAACCCCCCTCCTTGCTTGCCATGGTTGGCCTATTTAGGGCTACAACCTCAAAGTTGCCAACTGTCTACTCAAATTTTTTGTCCAACTCTTCCCAACCAGCAAAACCTTAAGCAAACTTGGCCTTGCCCATAGATCTATCCTTTTTTAGTTGAGACTCTTTTTGTTGCCTTAGCTAAGTCACTTTTCCTCACACAAGAATAAATTGTCCTTCACCTTCTTGTATTTATACTTTTCCAAGGGGTGTAAAACCCCAAGCAATCTCTCTTGCCTCACTAGCCGACATGAGCCAATTTGACCCTTAAGCTGACTTACAATTAAATTAAATATTAAATACTTTTCTTTGGGAACAAAACCCCAACAAACAAATTAGAAATCCCGAGGGCTTTTCCAATCGTAAATACCTTCCGAGCTACCAAATTTCAACATTTGTGGGGAAATTGGTGGCAAAAAATGATAATACGTAAGCTTCCTTTGTCCATTTTTGCTTGTCTCAATCATTCTGTCAAAATCTTGTCATTGTGAATACATATAATTTTGTTCATTTATCATGAAAACTTATTGAACTCACTTAAAGGATGGAAAGTTGTTATAGATTTGCAATTAGCATACCCCCAACATGCCAAGAAATTAAATTGGATATTAAGAGACACATTTTGCTTTCTAGAGATAGAGTACACATTTTTAGGGCCTTTAATGTGGCATTAAAGAGGCTCATAACAATGGTAATCTTGAAGGCCTGGTTTGAGTATGGTTTCAACCTAAAATTTGATGTTACAATAGTTGTACTCAACTCATTCTTGCTGGAGTCACATGGCACACTAAACATATTCAGACTTGACATACTTGGCACTATTTAAAAAGCAAAAGAAAAAAAAATATTGCAGGAAAATCACTGACGTGTATGGCAAATATTCACTTGATATCCTTCACTTTCTCATCTACATAGTCGTGAGTATGGCAAGTATTCACCAGCCAATACTAGGTCAAAGCAAGTTGATCAAAAGTCAAGCCGAACATTCTTCTTAGGGCAATTCTCATGAGTATGGTAACTCTAACAAAAAACTTGCATTTGAAATAGATAAATCCTCAATGATAGGCTTTTTCTACATTCCATCATTAGTTAAACCTTCTTAAAATACTCCACTATCAAGTTACTAGATTTTACTTTAGAATTATCATTTGTTATGATTATACTTTCTTAAATAAACTATTCAAAGCAAAGCAGATACGAATATACCACTGGTTTGGCAGATCACATACCTTATCATCGTGACCACAAGAAGCAGACTTGGGATGAGGCATGTCATAAACGCAATGGAGACTGTTTAAAAGCTATAATTATGATCAAGCTTGACGAAGAATGCATGAAGGGGATTCACAATTGCAATCCAATGCATGGTAACTATTGATCCTTTCTGACTAAAGACCTCCTGAACATCCCACACCTTTACCTAATACGTGTTTTTATAAACCCCACTTTGCATGCCTTTCGCCAAACAAGTTTTACAAATGAATGGTTCTTTTCACCCACCTCACTCCTATCATACTTCTCATGCCAATATGACTTTCATATCTGTTTATGTTTTATAGGACCCAGCTCTGTTGAAGAAAGTACATGTTTTGGAAGACCAAGACCTTGTCAACAGAGTACAATACATCTAGCTCTATTCTATGAAGCTTACCTGCACAAACCCTAACATAGTAATATACAAAATAAAAGACAAAGTCTATGCACATGGTCTTTAGAAAAGCCTGGCAATCACTCTTGCACAGTGCAATTATTTGATTAGCTTCCCATCCTATGATTGTTTGTTGTTTAAAATGACTGGTATGCCTAGTTCTCTTTTCCAAACAAAGAATTTCATATCACTGATATAAAGCTTACAAAGTTACTGCACAAGTAGAAACACGATTGCAAAGATTTGATTAACCGTCAATTAGCATGTAATTCATTCCTTTCCATTATCCCAAATTAAGGTGTGCAACACACCTCATCCTTAGTTAATCAACAGGCCTACTAGGTTGAATTGTACAAGATAGGCTGCTGTACTGTTAATAGGTAACTTGGTAAGTAATAAGTCTCACTTTTCTTGTAATTTGAAAGATGCCATAATCAGGCACTCATGGAAACAGGGGAAGACAAATGGGCAATCTTGGGTTGCAATAAAACATTTACAAGATTGATATTACAGAGATCAGTAGTGCAGTATCTTTTTCAAACTCAAGTATACAGGCTCCGACTGAGAACAAGAGAAAAGTGTTGACAAAATGTTAAAGCAAAATGAGACATTAAGATATTATCACATTTAACCTGGATTCACTGGGGCCTCTTTTCCACAGCCATTAGGGTTCCACATTCTCTGAATAAGTGGAACATCAAGACTCCAAAATACTTCACTCAAAATTGATATGGATCTTACTCGCTTTATCCTCTTAAAAAATAGCAGATAACAATATAATTGGTCTTACAATACATCACACATTACACTATTGCATAAACTACACTTGAATCAAACTTGATTATTCACAAGTACCCCAACTTCCAAGCCAACCTGTATTCCTTGTGAATTTTCTTCTCCATGATTGATTCCTCAATGACATCCTGTACTCGGCAACAAAAATGCCACTGATGCTTCTCCCATCAGACTATCAATTACCATGAAAAGAGCACACACAGTGGTGTGCTACCATCTCGATATCAACCATAACAGTGGAAAATCTTTTACTTTGAACTTAGAATGATAGTTTTTCCTAAAACCCAAGTTATCAGGGACATCTCCACAAATAATAATGTAGTCATTAAGCCACGGTCCACTTGCCATCCAAAAATGGAGATTCCAGTGGGGTTGAACTGAAAGTACATCACTGCAAAAGGCCAACAACATAATTAATCATGAGACAGCACAATAAAGATTACAAATGAAAGGTACTTATATACACCTGCAAAAAAATCGTGGAATTCATGCCAATCTTCCAAGCTACAAAGCACAGCAATTGTTGGAGAAAAGGAGTGCACGTTAAGAAGATGTTAATTCCTTGAAACTTTCTTTTGCGTTAATTGAAGAATAAAACATGTCTTGTGTTCCAAAAAAGCTGCCCATATCTCTTGGTCCATAATTCGTCTCTGTTTCTAAGTCACCTTAAACAAAATCTTGTGATTTATGTCAATGAGTGCATTATCTAATATCATCAGAGTTGAGCAGATAATTTTTACCAAGGGCTTGTCTCTTGTGGTAAGAAGCCACATGGGAAGCAAACTGAGCTTCATTAGGCAAATTTAAAGCTTCAGACTCCATATCACTCTCATACTCAGCTGCAAATAGAGAATATATTGGAAATACATCTTCTTCAGTGCCAACCCCATTAACCTCGTCCTTTGATTCAATCGCATCAGATGAATTGCATGTTGCCCAAGCATGCCATTGACTTGCAACTGAGGCTATTCCTCGTGCTCTATTGGTAGTTTTTGCTGCTGCACGCAAACAAAGGATAACACCAACCACCTGGACAATGGAGGACACCTGCCAATAATAACACAATTTGTAAGTGTGCTGAACAACAATATACAAATTTGATGTATGGCCAATGGCAAGAAGAGCTACTGAGAGTCGAGACATCACCATGCATATATATAGGATATTAACTTTTTGATTGACCTTAAATGACAAAATAAAATTTGCATTATTTGGTTCAAGAACTAATGAATGAAATTTTTTATGTCGATGCATGATGTTCAATGATGACACACATTGCCAATGTTCTGCAAGTGAACATACCACAGTGGAATAGGTTTCTGGATGTGACCATTGCACTTCAGTAAAGAAACACAAGCACAGGATTGATCCACCAGTGAACTAACTACAAGTTAGAGAGATTACTTAACAGTGTAGAACCATGAAGTAAAGCTCAATGGCAGTCCCTGTGATACTCAGTTTGGAAAAAACCTACAAATATTTACCATTCTAGAACATTTCATTGGGCTATTCAAGTATAGGAACTCATCTGACTTAAAAGGGTATAATCGTTCCAAGCATAAGCTCTATAATGGAGACTTGTCAAGTCGTCAACTGATTTAATAAGAAAGGATGTAAAATCATAATATCTAGATGATGGGACAGCAAAGGCTACTGGGAAAAAAATAACCAAGATTTAATATTATTCCACATTTGACTTAATTCCACTCTATTGAGCAACCCTAGAGTCTCAATGACTCAGTGCCTGTACAAGTAGGACCTGCCCTTTCTTTAAGGCAAACAGAGGCAAACTAGTGGACTTTCTTGTCCACCCCACATTAGGGGGACGGGATTAGGAGAGTATCATGGATCAGCAGAACCGTTATGACTCATGATGTAACATTGGCAGCTGAACCATAACGATAAAAAATGAGTAAGTAGTTGCTGCAGACATCCCAAGCCATGGTGAGAACTGTGTTCCTAATAAGCACGGTGTTACTTTTGAGCTATGAGCTTCGCCAGCTAAAAATCCAGATAATATATAACACATTTTTTCAAAAACACACAACCACAAGTTGAATTTGTTCTACTTGATGAATGTCAAATAGAAAATAAATGAAATAAAAAACCAGATCATTTATGAAAAATTCATTGTTACAAGCACCTTTTATGTCTATAATGTCTAATATTCAAACTGTTAACTTCCAAAAGGAGTAATCTCACACAGAAAAAATGTACTGAAAGATGAGTTATTGTCAAAATTACCAGAAAATCACCTGCATTGATAAAGTTGATTGTTCCACTGTAATACGTGGTCTCAAAAAGAGTCATAAACTGGCTTCCAGTCACTACCAAGAAAGCAAGAAGAAGAAATATACGAAATCTATGACTTATTTTATACAATTGGTAGCGAAGCTGCATGTGCTCCTTTAAGAATAGTGAAACATCAGATGTTCCTTCCAAAAGCTTCACATAATCTTCAACATGAACAATTTGCATACTGCATACCAGGTTGAACAGAACACAGCCAAAGAGGAAAATGCCAATCACATAAAGCCATGATATAATAATGGCTATAAGAATGAGCATATTTTGCCACCAAGGTCCTTGATGGACATATACAGTCCGCCAAACTTCTCGAGTTATCTTCATCACAAGGCATGGAAAGATAATCCATTTAACTAGCCTAAAGCTTTCCTGCGAAAAAGCAGTCCATAAAAGTTAGTCCAAATACCAAAAAGTTGAAACCAATGAGTTTTGCTGACATTTATAGCAATTGACCATCCATATCCCAATATAAAATCTTCAAAAGCTGTCTTTCATGAAAACACTTATTTTCCCCCATGCAGCTTCTACATATATAATAATTGGAGGGATACAAACTAGAAATAAACCTATACAAAATATTTGTACAGTTGTACTCGTTTGTTTGAAAATCATAATTAAGATGCCAATTCACCCAAAAAAATATGAATAGCCTTACATAAAATATAAAGCATTGTTAAAGATCTCAATAATGAAATTTGAATATAGTAGAAGATTCTTTCATGTATGAAGGGCAGGAAAAATCCTTCCTCTTTGCAAACATGAACCCCAAGAGAACAATATTCTCCATCTTCGTGAACAAGGTTTATAAGTTGTCACCAATAACATAATAACGACGAAGATGTATGGATAGCCCAAAGCAAACAACTGCCTTGTTGATGCCATAGTAAAATGAATTTTGTCTGGTCATCTTGTCATGTCCTACAAGAAAAAATACACATACAAACATGGCCTGGCTCAGTCATCATACATGTTCTTACAATGGTCAGTACATCCTCCCCATATCCTGTTTCATCCTCGAAAGTCTGAGGCAATACTATGGTTATTTTTAGGGTTTCCTGCTTAAGTTGGAACTTTCTTATTGGGCTGAACAGTGCAATCAGCAATCCAATGCCAAGCAGCAAGCACTTCATCCAGGATACACAAGTTAAAACCATAGGATTCACAGCCCTCCTGTCTTGTGGTACACAATAATAGTCATACATGCATGTCCAACTATCTAAAATATGTGGATAAAATAAATTTATGTGTTGTTTTGATGGAGAGGAGAATTTTGAAAAAATAATGGCCAATTTTTTTATGGGCATCCAAATTTGCATTTTTTAAGAGAACTAAAATATATTTTGTTATTTTTAGTGGTTTCTTAACACTCTTATTTTTAGGGCTCGTGTGAAAACTCAATTTTGTTATGCAGTCTAGTCCAGGCTAATTATATGAAAATCTGAAGATCTATTTGTCTTCAGTCTCCAAGTTTGTTATTAATCTGTATTATGAAAGTATTTCATTTAGTAATGCAATGACACAACATTCAAGGTTCAATTCTCCCTCTCTTATTTTGCTGTTAAAGATGTGTTTTATGGCATATGCCAAGAATCATGTTAGAAATGCTACTCATTGAAATACTTATCTTTACCTAAAAAAGAGGAAAGACTGAAACTACTCCACAATGAAATGACTATTTGGGTACTCTGCATCAGATATGGCAATTCTAGCTGGCCAAGAAACCTCAAAAAATTTCTATTAAGGAAATTAAAAAATAGCCAAGTTATTGCAAGTCAAAATTACAGCAGATACATTCCATATAACATAAGCAACAAATGATGCATCTGTAGCTATGTCTAAAGATTATATTATTATTCCCAACTAAGATGGAATGACAACATTCATGCTTAAATAAAAAAGAAAATGAGTAAGGGAAACCTCTTTTGAAGTTAAAAGGCCTAGCATATGGTTTAGGAGGAAAAGCAGGCTGTATAGCAGCATGAAGAGTAAAAGAACTTAAAGAGACGTTGAGTAAAAGTTTATTATGTAAAATAGTTTGTAACTTTGTCCTACATGCAAAAGACATATGGGCAAAAATGGAATTAAAAGCCTTTATATGGGCTTTTAAGCCTTACAGCAAAGTACCTTTTTGGCATGTTTGTTGAAGGTAATATGTGAAAGACAGAATCCTTAGCTAAGTGCAGCTTTTCATCTTATGTATTGTCCCCGGTTAATTTAATATCACTAAAAGGTTCTGACATCTGTTTAAGGATGGTCCACTTATCTTTCAGTTTTGGTCTTCTTTGTTGTCAAGTATTTCAGATATCATTATGAAATTCAGACTTCCATTTCAGAGCTGAGATATTTCAAAATATTTAACTGTATCTATTCTGGCTATAATATATTTCTTGCTCGTTGGTAAACCCTGAGGTCTTATAACTGATTCAGAAAATAGATTTCCTGCATAACAGCATATCTCAACAGTGTTTATCAATTGTTATCCAGTTAAGAATATAATGGTGATATCAATAATCAGAGTCACTATATTGGCCTTGAGAGTAGAAACCAATAATGGCTTCATTCTCACACCCAAGAAGATTATCATTGGAAGTTTAGAATTTCAGTGTTAGTGGAGAAGCCTTAAGAAGTCACTTGAAGGGGTGTTACCCCTTAGGGGTAATACTTTCACAGCCACCTTCAGTTGTGTGGTGTTCCATCCTACATGAACTCTCTTGCTCATCTCATCCAGGCTGAGACTTGTTCTTCCAGTTCTTCTTGAGATATATGACGATCTCACCTCACATCAGCTCTCCTCAGTTCTTTCAGATGCCTCACCCATGATATATCAGCTCTTATCTCATACACCTCATATGACACATGCACTGGCAGATGGCACACTATACGCTTTCACACACATAGTGGTATACCCTTTTGGTTTAGCTTGGGAGAGAGAGCTCCTCTTTATTGAGTGAGTCTTTCTCTCATACAATAAAGAGTTATTATCCTTCTAACCAACTCTGTGACAGGTCAAACAAATATTATAGTATTGAAGTAGTTAGATCTCTCCTCAATCCATGGTTGACCATGTCACATCATGTGAACAAAAACCTCTTCTTACCTCCTAAGTTCTCACTTGGTGCAAAAGTCCCCGGAGCACAAGTTGTGACACCCCAAGGACATCTTTGGAAAACTACCCATTGCCACCTTAGTAGTCTTACTTTCTCTATTTAGACTAGGCGAAATCTAGCCTAGGGTGTTGAAATTGTAACTAGGTTCAGTCTAAATAATGTATATTTATCATTAATCTATTTATTATAATTTGTCAAAGCATGTTCTTCATGTTAGAGTCAAAAGAAAAATTATTTGTGTCATGTCCCATTTGGACATTTAGAAGAAATAGAATTTGAATTGTTATTACGAGTCATAAGTCCACAAGATGACCAAGTCGGCCCTTATTAAATTTAGATAACCATGGTGTTCTATGCTTGATGCACTTTTACTTCAATCTTACTTAGGCCCAATACAAAATAGCAATCACATAAACTTGAAAGTAAAATGCTGATAGAACACAACGATAGATCAATAGAAGACAAGCCAAATATAGATCAGATTTACAATTCCTTTTGTCCAGCAAAAATATGAGATATTGAGGCGTTACGGCGATCAGCAGGATGCTTCAACCAACAAAGTCTTTCTTGGTCAGCTAACACCTTCATGTGTCACACCCACAGCCCTCAAAGACAGCTCATCACAAGTCAACGCAAGTCAAACCAGGGACAACGCAGGCAGCTTCAGAAAAGTCAACGCAACAAACTAGGGCTTTGGTCAAACAACCCGGAATTCCTCGATTTTAGTGCCTAGTTGTACGACCTCCTAAAATCGGAATTTTTGCAGAAGATTGAGGTCAAACGACCAAGGGTTGACCATGGTCAACGCTGCAGCAGAAAAGCCCTAAACAGATCAGCGCAGAAAACAGTAGCTTCGCTCCACAAGTGTGAGGGAAAAAGGCCTCCAAAGGCTATCGAACCAATCAGATCACAATGAGAGAATGAGTGATGAGATGATGAGAAAATGACCTCCAAGTCTCTCCAATTTATATTCATCAATGAGGGTGTGTGACACATCTCTTAGGCATGTGGGATAAATCTGGCCAACCTTGCACATGTGAAAAATAAATTCAAAATCAATGTTTTGCTCATCCGATCAAGATGATCTTTAGATCAATCTTGCACCTCTCCGAAAGAGGAATCCAACAAAAATATGACCATCGTCATATGAGTACTGCAACATGGAGTTTGGATCAAGTTGCCCAAAATTAACAACCCTCCTTGGACAAGTCGGCCTAACCCTCCAAGAGGCCTCTAAGAATAGAGCTAGAGAAAAGGGTGCCTCCTTTAGATGAAGGATGAACCATGACAACCTCCAAAACAGTAAATGAATCTCTCTCCACGTGTGCCCTCCAAGAGATATGTTCCAGTGTGAACCAAGTTTCAGAATAGTGGAATGTCCTCAAATGAGTGGTCAAAATGTGGCAAAAATTTTCCCATGACAGATTCTAAAAGCACCATAACTACGTCAATTTTTGTTAGAATTTCTATTATGACCACATTTTTTAGAAATCCACAACCATTCTATATCTAATGGCATTGATTTGGCAAAATTTTAGGCCCTGTAGAATGATAACTGCTCCTGAAGTTAGGCCACCTTCAAAATATGTGTGACAAACCCTCCAAGTGGCATATTTGGCTTCAAAGTGTAAAAACTATCCATAGATCGGTGCAAGGGAAGTGTATCCAATAAAAGGATATTGACTAGTCTAGAATAGACACAATAAACCAACAGCCAAGTCATCAAAAGACCTCAATATACTTCACATGTGTGCAACAACATCTATCCAAGGAGGCACCCTTTTCTTTACCTCTTGTGCAATATGAGGGGTAACACCTCTCAAGGACAACTCACCCCATCTAAAAATAGTAGTGAAATAACAATATAATGGTCATGAGAGGGGGGCATACCACTAAAAATAAGCACCAAACCAAGTCGAATGCCAAGTGTCCACATAGAATGTGACCAGCAAGAATGCATGCATGCAAGACATAATAAAATAAGTCTCCACATAGGAGGATGTACTCCGAGGTCCACATAGGAGAACTCACTAAGTGCGCCCTCCACGATGAATGAAAGAAATAACAATATAATAATCCTCCTAGGAGAATGCTCAACAACAACCTCCTCCAAAAATAGAAAGAGGTCCACAAGTTGCATGCAACTAATCCACATGTGTGAATCCCAAGGAAACCAACTCGATGGATGAGTGTGCAGTATGCCAAGTAAATGGAGTGCTCCGCAAGAAATAAACTAGTCAAAACCCCAAAGTAGCAAGAGAATCATCTCCACAAGACAAATCCAACGAGACAAGAGCGAATTAGGGTTTTGACCTAAGTCACAGGACACGTCCTCCAAGGTCACGTGTCCCGTATTTCACGTGTCGGACACCGAATACGACCTAAAACGTGTCAAATACGGTTTTGGACGTGTCCTCTGAAACTGAATACGTACCCTCCATTTTTGAATGCATGTCCTTAAATGGAATACTCGTGTCCTAGGTTTGGAATACTTGCCCTAACGTATTCCCACGTTTGGACACGTTTTCCACCAAAAAATACGAAAATGATAAAAATTTTGTTAGTTTTATTTCTTTTTGGTGTGGTTGTTGTTGTCGTCAATGTGGTCGCTGCTACCTTGAACCTTCGTGCTTGCCTTGAACCTTCGTTTCCATTGCCGCATTCCAGTTGTTGCTGCTGCCTCCGTGCATTTCAAGTTCCAGACTCGTTGTCGTTGCATTGCCTCCCACTGCATTGCTGCCCAGTGTTGTTGGGCGTTAAGGCTGTTGGCACTCCTTGTTGTTGCTGCCCGCACTGCCCTGGCACTACCTTGTCGTTGTTGCCTTGACTGCCTAGACAGAGGATGCATTAACACACACAGGTATGTAATATGATTATCATATATGATATATGTATAAATTTTAAAATTTAAATTTATAATATTTAAATTTATTATTATTCATTATAATTTATTGTTGTAAGTTATTGACTATCGATAGAGCTAGATTCTAAGCTTTGCTGTGAGGCAGTGCAGTCATATGGTTGGGATTTCACATGTTGAGAATGAGCCTCAGCTATCTGTTGCTTGTCACGAAGAATCTGAACCCCTGTTTGAACCTACAAAAGAAATTAATAATTAACAACATTTCCTTTATCTTAAGTGGAAACTCCATATATAGTACAAGTGCAAACAAACTGGCAGTCTGGCACCCTACCATATGCTAAATATATCTGTACAGTGTACACAAGTAGTAGGCTTTTGAAGAAATTTTACATCTTTTGAATGTCCTGATTCTCAAACAATCTTTTCAGCATTTCAATATTTTAGTCCTAATCCATTAATGTATTCCATGTTTGCTTGCCCATGTTCTAATTTCAATTATAAGCATCCCTTCCAGACATTGCAGACCAAAAGTTGTTTAGGTCTTCTACAAACATGCAAGTTGTTATAAGTTTATAACTTATGGTTTTAATGACTATTTACTTTTAGTATTTCTTATGTGCTTGTTGCCTTGAAGTTGTAAGTTGTAACTTGTAAGTTGTATAATTGTAATTTACTAATTTGTTAATATTAATTTATAAATTATTATATATATTAAAATTTAAAATATATATATATATATATATATATATATATATATATATTTTAAATTTTTTTTTCAAATATAAATACAACGTGTCCCTCGTGTCCTATTTTCGAGGTCACGGTGTCTCGTGTCGAATACTCCTATTTACGTGTCCTCCGTGTCTCGTGTCCTCGTGTCATGTGACTTAGGTTTTGACCATGCTAAAACTCCATAATATATATATATATATATATATATATATATATATATATATATCTCCAAGAATAGCAAGAAGTGTCTCCACAAGTGCATCATCTAAGGATATGCGAAAAATAGTAATAGGACAAAGTAAATGCATGCAAAAGCCACACATGTGGCCATCCATGCATGCCATGAACCCCTCCATAACCACCTCCAATAAAATAATATATAATACCAAGTCAAAGAGATAAGAGCATTCTCCAATGAAGGTCAAATGGTTACAAGTGTAGCTGAAATATCTATGCAATAAAAATAAGAAAGAACCTAGGAGAAGTGCACCCTAAAAAAGTATGCAATTTAACTACCTCAACCACCCACAAATAATAAAATACTCTCCAATGAAATGTGCCCTAGAAGAAAGTGCTAAGAGTGGTTAGATCACAATGATAAAATATTACTCCATACACCATGTCATAAAGATGTCTAATGAACCCAAGAGAGTGTGCCCCAAAGAAGTGTGTCAACCCCTCAAAGAAACAATAAAATAAGCATGTTTTAGTAACTGTGGCCAAAAGAGAGCCCGATGAGGCTTTGAATAGATGGTGAATTGTTGTACTGTTAATCCACTCCTTGATGTTAAGATCACTGGTTCAAAACCCACTTTCCTAACCAACAAAAAAAATGTGGTAGAAATGGGTGGGGTTAGGGGGGTGTACACTGCCAAAAAGCCTCAAGGTACTTGAACTAACTTGTGGGTAGTCCCACTTGCCTAACCAAAAAAAAATGTGGCCAAAAAGGGTGGGGTTAGGGGGAGTGCACACTGCTAGAAAGCCTCAACCTACTCGAACTAATCCCTTCAAATGTGAAAATGAGGCTAATGAGGTAGGGTGCCTAAGAGATTAACCTTTGGATAAATTAGATTGATTTAACCATTGAATAGCTAAACTAGCCTCAACATATGCACACAAAGGTTAATGCTCAGATATAACCATAATCCCAAACCCAATTTATCATTACCAAATTAAAATTCCATGAACCTGTGTGCTAATGAGGGGTGCACTTGCCCCCAAGGGTGTAGATCAGTTGGCAATAGAGCATACTATTAAGGCAATTCTTGCAACGTCGTTGGTTCAAACCTAACCTAGCTTGTCCTATGCTTAGGAGGTGTATAGTTCACCTAGAGGTTATAGTGGTAGTGGTCAAAATCAACCCCGTGTCATGCAATAATGAGCTAGGCCTAGTTGTCGATTCCTCTAGACACCAAAAAAAAGGAGGGTGCACTCGTAAAGTTTGGTACACTCGTAAAGTTTGGTACATGTAAATAAAAGATGTTCCCCCTAGAAAAACTCCACCATGATAACAACCAAACATAAATTCCAACTTAAGGTGCACCACCACCAAGGGATTATTACATAAAAAAATCACCATTTGACCTTAGGAAAAGATTAGATCACCATGAAATCATATGTAGTACCCTCCCCCCACCACCCTATCTAAATCAAACTTGAGAAATAGCATGTTGAGGGTACCAACATCATGAAACACATTCCTCCCTAGCTAATGTCTAACAAATGTTAAATCATAGAGTTAAAACACCTAGGAAAATCCTAAGAAGGCAACATGAATCATCCCACCACAACAACATCATAAGAGAAAGGGGCATAAAGAAATGCTAATACCATCCAATCACCAAATGGGTCCCCCATCACACATCCATCACATGAAGACCATGTAGAACACCCCATTGTAGTGGCACCAACATCATACATCAAAAACCATGTCACAAGGAACATCAACAACATCATGAAACATCTACCTCCTAACATCATCATCCAACCTCTTGGGGAGCTAGAACCATCATCCATATCCAAGATAAACAAATATACAAAATCACACCATAATGAAACAGTATGCTCTACAACCATAAAAAATTGTAACCAAGGGGGTGATCAATAAGGCAAGGACATGTGAGAAGACAATTCAGCTCCCTCCTAATGCCCTCCTTGGCACAAAAGTCCTAGGAGCTCCCACTTGCTCCTGAGCCTCTTCGGTCACCTAATCTAACCATCTCGTCCTCCTTCTCCTTGTGTTAGGATTCATGGGATGAGAGGGTTGTTCTCGCTCCTCCTCATTTGTGTCCAACTTGACTTTATGCTACTTGACCTACCCATCATCCTATTTTACTATTGTCTAAGGAACTAGTTGAGGTTCCTGCTTGGGAGCCTACTCCTCCTCCTCTTGCATTGAAACCTACTCACTATCAAAGGACTTCCTCATCGCCCTTTCCTCCTCAAACTTCACGTCCTTGCGAATGACTATCTTCCTAAGTGTTGGTACATATATTTTATATGCTTTAGAAGTCTCATTGTAGCCCACAAAGATGTCGTTATCTGCAGTGGGATCCAGTTGTGACCTCTTCTTTGTTAATATATGACAGTACATTAGAGTGCCACATATCCTGAAATGAGATACATTTGGTCTTTTGCTTGTGAAGGCCTCCTCTGGTGTGACTTGCCCCAACACTGGATGTGGGCTCCTATTCTGCAAGTAAACTACAGTGTTGCATGCTTCCGCCCATAGAAACATGGGTAGCTCTTGATCATACAACATGGCTTTGGCTACTCCAATTATGGCCCTGTTTTTGAGGTGTAGTGAGCTCCCTCCTAATGCCCTCCTTGGCACAAAAGTCCTTAGACATTAGAGGTGTACTCCCCTCCATTATCTTATCTCAGCACCTTCATTTTATTTTCGGTCAAGTTCTCCACCAAGGCTCTAAACTCCTAGAATTTTGAGAAGACCCTATCCTTGTTCATCATGAAGAATATGAGGTCTTTCTCGAAAAATCATCAATAAAGGTGACATAAGACTTGTACCCACTGTCAACTGAGGGATACAAAAGACATAGGCCCACACACATCTGAATGCACAAGGTCCAAGATGCCCTTGGCCCTATGATCACTACTGGGAAATGAGGTTTTGCCATACTTTCCAAGTGTGCACCCCTTGCACATGTCATTATGATCAACACTACATTTTGGCAACCTCGTTGTTATCTCTTTAAGCACCTTCAACACTCCATGGTGCAGATGCCCCATATGCCAATGCCACCACTCACCTAGCTCTCGCCTTGAGTCACAACCACCTCTGCTCATAAGCGTTGTGGTTCTCTCAAACTACAATCTGAATAGGTTCTTCTATCTAACCAAATCTGCTTGGCAATTTTTGAATCTAAGGGTCGGATGAAGACTTTTCCCTCTCTAAAGGTTACTTCGTACTCCTTATCTTCAAGTTTTGCAATTGAAATGAGATTTTCTTGAGGCTTGGAACATAAAGAACAACTCTAAGACATAAGATTATTCCCAACTCCCTCTCGAATCTGACTATACCAAGCCCTTCAACTTGATACCTCCCATCATCTCCTTGCTCAATGTAAAACTTCATGTCTTTCTCTGTCAGTTTGCAGAAGAACTCCTTGTTTCCCGTCATGTGACAGGATGCTCCACTATCAATGTACCAAACACTAGTACCAATAGAACTCGCCATACGAGCAATGAGGGAAAATTCCCTCTCAAATTTGGCTAAGAACTCGTCAATCTCTATAGAGGCTACGACCTGGTCGTTCTTGAAATCCTTCTTCTAGTTAAGGCATTTAGTAGCATAATGCCCTGGCTGATGGCATGAGAAACATTTGATTTTGCTGAGGTCCTTCTTCTTCTTCTTCTTCTCTCCCTTGGAGCTCGACTCACCACCCTTCTTGCTCTTCTATTTTCCCCCTTTACCAACTAGGGAAAAAATTTCATCTTTGGTCTTGGCATGAGACCCTAGCGAAATCACCTCCACAATTTCTCCCAATCTGGGAGCTTCTCCCTAGCCACAACCTGTTGACAAAATTATCCTATGGTTTGGTGAAGCCCATCAAGGCTAAGTGCACCAACTCAGAGTCTAGGGTAGTCTCGACCACTCTTGCCAGCTCGTCCCTCACTTGAGTAAATTTGGTGAGGTAAGTCACCACGGAATCTGACTTTGGCATCTATCATACTCCTCAATTTGTCTTTGAGCATCATTATCCTGATCTCATTATTGCTCTGGTATAAACCCACATTGGCTGTCCACATTTTCCTCGTTGTCTTCTTCCCAGAAAAGTGAGGCATTATGTGGTCTTTGATCCCTTCAAGCAGAATCCTCCTTGCCTTAGCATCCTTTTTGTTATGAGCAACTAGTAGTTGAAGATCAGTGCGCAATGCCAAAACTTTGTTCACACAGTCCCATATGCCCTGCTCCTCCAGAACTACACTAATTTATTCTCTCCCCTGACAATAGTTTGAGGCACCCTCAAGCCTGTCTTCAAAACGAAGCCCTTGGTAAGCCATTTCTTTCTGAAACCCTAGTTGTCAAGTCGACTTGGTCTTTTATGCTCCCCCTAAGTGTTGAACTTGCTTTTGTGAGAAGAAACACTGGTATTTTGGCTTCTAAGAAGAGGCTAATGTTCTAATACCATGTTAGTTATTGAAAACTCAGCAATCTGATTTACAATGTACTAAATTTTAATACCCAGAAATGCAAAACTGAAATTTAAAACTGTAAACACTAATGAGTTTCTAACCATAGCATTCACAGCAGAAAATTACAAACTAAAGACAAACACACCATAAAATAATAGACACCGGAAATACCCAAGAAACCCCAACTCCGGGGAAAACCTGCAAACTTGTGTTCTTATTCGCTTCAGCAAATTCTGAGATAAAATAACAGTTGGGTAAAAACCCATTTCAACAAATTCTTCTTGTTGTATAGCACCCTCACTCAGCTTGACTTGACCCTGAGAGACTGTGGCTTGTACAATTGAGGCTGTACGGCGTATGACTGGCTGTGTTGGTCATATGATACAGCTGAGATGAACTCGGCCTCCCTCTTGTGCCCTTTCAGAGTGACTCTGACTTGCTGATTAGCTGAGATTCAGGCCGTACATCCCTCTTCCTTGCCCTCTTGAACGCTGAAACACTCCAAGTGACTGCTTATTTACTGAATCAACCTCTTCTCGTTGAGCGCTCTGAACACAAGTGGTGTACCGTGTCACTTGATTTGATTTCAACTTAGCCTTATTTCCTCTTTATAGAGTGACTTTGTCCTTCCAAAAGGATCCAATGGCTGAGATTTACCCTTGTTCCTTGAAGATCAATGGCCACGATCTAATTTTGTGTTGACTTTGCAGTTTTTTATTTTTACAAAATCTAATATTAGGAAATAATTAATTTTTTAATTAATTCTGGCTAAGTAAACTGATCTGAAATTTCTGCATGCCCTGACCCCTGGGCAAGTACAGAATCATCTCCTATTCTACTCCATTCAACACCAACACAAGGTGTCTGTAGTTCTGAAATATTTCTAGTGGTTCACCTCAAAAGCTTATTTGGATTTGCTTTGGCTTCCTCTTAAGAGAAAATAATACCACCTTGGTCTTACTTGTGTTCATGTTCATCCCCACTTCATCACAACAGCTTTCTAAAGCTTGAAAGTGCTCTTGCGCACTATAAATTGTTCAAGTTGCTAGAATGGCATAATCTACATATAATAATTTTTTTATGATGATTTATGTTACATTCACTTCCCCTTCTTTCTAGTTTATCCACTCCTCGAGTCTGTCAATATAAAGTTCCAACAAAGTTGGAGAGTGCATGCAACCTTGCTTCACCCCAATGTTGCCAAAAAAAAAGCTTTGAGAAACCCTCCTTAGTTATGATTTTGGCCTTCATGTATTCATACAAGTTGTGGATCGCTACCTTCACTTGTTTGGGACCCCATGTCTATTAACCTCTCCCAAAGCTTCTTGTGTCAAACACTTTTTTGAAGTCGATGAAGCAACACTATAATGCGTCCTCCTTGTTGTCCTATGTTTTCTATATCATGTGCCTTGATGTGAGGCAATGATCTATGGTAGAGTGCTTTGGCCAAAAGTCAGTCTAGAACTTAGCTCTTTCTTTCTCCTCTTTTGTCCAATTTGTTGATTTTCCTTTCCACCATCCATCCAATGAATTTAGCAAATATTCGGTTGATCATGATGGTCCTATAGTTTCCAGCCCCTTGGGCCATTCCTTCTACACCCTTTGAAGATGGGCAAAAAGAGAGAAGTTTGGGCGAATTCAACCATAGTAATGAAACAATCATTAAGAGGAGAAAGGTTGCAACAATATAATAGTTTAAGATAATTGCACACTTCATTCACAAAATATCAAAATTGCTCCCAGCAGCAACAGTTGACAAAAAAATTGTAATCAAAAGACTTACATAAGTCACAGAAGAAGCACCAATTGTTGGACATGAGCCTGTGGTATAATGGCGAAGTGGAGAATTTGTTCAACATCGACACATTTGTAATAGCCAAAAACAGGGTTGGCTATTAATTTTTATTTCACGTTTTGGAGGATGATAGTGATTATTTAGGCTAGTGGCTGTTGGGATTCTTATACTTGGACAATAGTGATTATCTAGGTTAGCTACTATTGTGATTCTTCTAGCTAGGGACCTTTTATTAATTACTACATTGTAAGTATGAATGACTGATTATTTAGGTTTGCTAATGTTGGGCTGCCCTATTGAGATTTTTGTACCCGAAGGAATGCAATAGACTATCAAGTACTGGCATAGCACCAGGTGTTTCCAACCTCCATGTGATAACTAAAAATAAAAATAAAACCATTTGCAATAAGACAACTCACACAACCACACAACTGGCGTTGCATTAATTATAAGGCCTACTTGTAAATGACAGATCCCTGAGCTGCATTAATTATAGGGCCTACTTATAATTGAGAGATTCATACGTAGCTGTACACTGACCCTTTCATCTGTAAGCTCTAAGGCAACCTCTTACAATGGTCAATAGTAATGACTTGCAAGCTAGGACTGTTAGAACCTCTTCCCATGACTTGCAAGCACAAAAAAATATAAATTTTAAGTTTGCATAAAAAATGAATATACTTGAAGCTATAAGACACAACTCACGTAACCCAAGTTGAAGTGATTATAAGCACTACCTGTAGATGAAAGATCCATACCTAGCTGTGTATTGGCAATGGCAACCTTTCATCACCTCTTACATTGATCAACTACGTTGACTTGCAAGCTAGGAAGAAAGGATTGTGATGACTAAGCAACCATTGAAACTTAGAGATTAATACTTTGTAGGCTTCGAGATCAATGGAGCAAATAGAGAAATCAAACACGAAAGGAAGCGTTAGCCCAATAATTGCTGCTTGGCGACCCACCAAAAGTGACCTTTGCCATCAATCTTGGGCAGGGAATAAAACTGGACAACCATTGAGCCCATGTCTTATAGCCTTTTTGGGTTCCTCAGGTTGTGATTTTGACTGCAAGTCGGAGTGCTTGCACCAATGATGACTCAGGTTCAAATCTTGGCAGACTTGCCCTCTGTGATATTATGGTTAATTAAAGTCTTTTGTGATGTGTGTTGAAGGTGGGAACATTAAATGCAGAGGAACAGTTCTTAATGCAGGCTTTCGTAGAGATGGAAAGAAATACAAGGTTTGGGTAACTTTGATGGAAGAAATACTCACCAATTTACAATTGTACAAGTTTTAAGTCATGTTGATGTAATAGATACTCCTCAATCGTACAACTTTTATGTTATTTTGATGGAATAGCTACACCTCAATCGTCCTATTATAAACCAGATCCTTTTACCTTCGGAATCAAAAGGAGCTTACTTAGCCTTATGCAAACACTGTAATTCAATTTGTCCATCTCAGTTAAAAGCATTACCTAACACACTCAAAAGTAAAGCAACTTCAAACAACAGCAAAATATTAAGGAAAAGTGATAAATACCTGGAGCTGGCTCGGGAAGTCGAGGCGAAAACGCACTTGAGGATGGCCAGTTTGGTCCAGGAAAAGCAACCTCCGGAGCCCATATTTCCTAATATTGTAAGCCATGCACAGCATAGAAACTGCAGCTAAACCGGAGTCGGAGATCTGTATCATCACTTCAAACTTAATCACCTCAACTTTATGACAGTCGGTGCAGTTGGTTGCCCACAGGGTGACCGCAGGCACCACTGCTCCCAGCACCACGAAGACAAGCCAAGCCAACAACGTATTGAGCACGGCCGAATGATCGAGTCCCAGCATCACCAGAACGGTTTGCAGGCGTGCGAGCGTGGGATCAAACTCGGCCTGGTCGGATTCGGGTGCATCTGGGACGCTGTTCGAGAGAAGCGATTTCTGGAGCTCGGGTACCGAAGCAGTGTCGGAATTGATCTCCAGATCCCGGCCTGTGTCCGCCATGGAATTAGACATGGAACTAGGTACTGACAAAAGACAGAGTTGCGGCGAAAGAATCAGTGTGTGAAACATCAGACAGCAGGCGCACCTGGCGCCAGTATTTTTTATGAGGGGAACCTCGATTTTCCATTTGTTTAAATGGAAAGCCCGCAAATTTGGTCCTGCCCCGAATCGAAAGTCGTGGGCCGATAACTTCCGGGATTGCATTTGCTACATTGAAAATTTCCCTATTTCCCAATTTGAAAGCGAACTTTGGGCAGCGAGATTCAAAGCTTTAGACAGCTTAGACGTGGCGAATCATTTTTTCCCGATCTTGCTGATGAAATTCTTACAACTGAGTTGTTATGTTGTGGTTGTCATTCAAGTTCAGGGAGTGTATAAATTTATTATTTTCTTTTAAGGAAATGTTTTATTTAGTGTATTTTTTTTCTCAAAATTTTAACAATGAAATATTGTTTTAATTATATATATATCAATGTGAAATTGTTTTAAAATGAATTAAAAAAATGAAATATTGTTTTAAAAAATTTTAATGTAAAATTGTTTAAAATAAATTAAAAAATGAAATATTGTTTTAAATATTTTTAATGTGAAATTGTCTTAAAATGAATTAAAAATTGAAATATTGAATTAAATATTTTTAATGTGAAATTGTCTTAAATGAATTAAAAATTTTAAGACTAAAATGTTAATAAAACATGTTCAAGATTTATAATTCATTTTAAGACCAAAATGTTAATAAGATATATGTTCAAGATTTTATGATGAATCTTAATAATATCATGAGAATAAATCGTACAATAAAAATAGTATTATGAGAATAAATTTAACAATAGAAAACATTTTCGCCATAATTTGATCATTATATATTAAATTTGATCTAAGAACCAGTGTAAATACATAAAGGAACTCTCCAATTAACACTTGTAATTCTCTCATCTAATGTATTATTATTCTTTCATCTAATATATTATTATAGTAATTTATTTAATTAACTAAAAAACTCTTAAAATATAATTTTCTTAATAAGTATAGCCAATGTAATTTATCATCAGAATGAGAAATCTGATCTAAAAACCCATTTAAATACATAAAGGAACCCTTCAACTAGCAAACCCGTTTAAATACATAAAGGAACCCTCCAACTAGCAATTGTAATTCTCTCGTCTAATATATTATTGTAATTTATTTAATTAACGATAAAAATGCTTAAAATACAACTTCCTTAATAAGTATATTTTAATATATACTTTAAAGGATTTTAAATATATGCTTTTAATATATACTTTAAAGGTTTTAAATATATGTTTTATAAATTGTGTTTGATTGAGGGTGGTATTTATACAATGTAACAATTAATTTGTTATTATGATTATTATTAGGTTATAAAGGAAATTTCATTGACCTAATTGGCAAAAATATTTAATTGTAGTGTTATGATGACATATAATGATATATTGTTGAAGTGAGATGCAATTCTATTTTAATAATGATAATGTGGACAGGTGTCTCCTAATCCTATTGGCATAGACCATCTCACCTAGCCACCTTACAACCACACTTTTATCATTAATTTGAATAAAATTTGGACAAATATCTCATAAACCCATTACCATTAACTGTCCTCATTTGTGTGGATCCCACTACTTTCAAATTAAAAAAGTGTAGAACGGGCATCACCATCCCCACTCAACTACTAGTCAAACTTAGAACTATTCTAACCACCATTAGGCATCACAAATAAATAACATCTACGCAAATGGTATCGTAATTAAATTTCCAGCCTTCGCATTCCCTAACTAATGTTTTCAACTTGTCTATTTATGCTTTCGCTATCTCGAA
Organism: Pinus albicaulis; assembly: GCA_034641835.2. Lineage (NCBI taxonomy): Eukaryota > Viridiplantae > Streptophyta > Pinopsida > Pinales > Pinaceae > Pinus > Pinus albicaulis. The sequence continues at coordinate 749,459,886 of CM076575.1, read as the reverse complement.
TTATGAGTATAAGTGATTTGTACATTTCTATGATTATTTTTGAACTTTTTGGTATCTTAAAAGACATCCAAGATATATATAATTAGTTGATCAAATTAAAAATAGTTAATTATATTTATTTTAGATAGTGGGAAGAATTGTTTATTATTATTGTATTTTAGGAAGACTATACATAATATTATTAATGTATTTGTGTTAATATATACATATATTATAAATGTGTTTGTGTTAATATATTTTAATTTAAAGTTGATTATAAAATAATTTATTTTAAAGTGGTTATTGAATTTTAGTATTAATATTTTATTTTATTTTAATATATATAGATCAAGTTTTAAGGGTTAGTTCAATTGGTTGAGTTTCTATTGCTAAAGCTTAATTGGTTGAGTTTCTATTGTTAAAGCACATCGCTACTGGGAGTTCATGAGGTCAATTCCCATCGACACCTTCAGAGTTAGGCTCGTCGATGAGATGTGATCCATTCGAGTAGATATGCTCAGATATTTCCTCAGAAACCAAGAAAACACACACACACACACACATATAAACCACATATCTTCCTTGTTATTAATATTTTATTGTATTTTTAATCTCTCTCTCTCTCCCACACACACGTATTAATTAAAGTCACGTATCACTTATGTAAACATGTAGATAACATGGTTGGAGGACTTAATAAAGCCCAACAATGAAAGATGTAGTCGAACACATCTCTGGTTACAAGGGTTTACCCTAGCCCTCAACTGTTACTTGCTTGATGCAAAGTATTTGTTGCATTCCTGAGCTGGTGCAGGTCGATTTTGCACCATCCTTGGCTTACTTGTTGCACCTGATCTCATGTATGTCGATTATGCATTGTCCATTGCTTACTCATTGCACAAATATTGAGTTGGAAACTAGAGGTGCATGGATCTACTAAGTCGTTCGTTTGCCATCTTCTCTAACCACCGAGCATCCAACCATGGGAGACACATAGGCATTTAGTACCCTAGTTAGATATTCCCTCTCCAACCAATAAAGAAATCTCTTATACTCTTTGAGCAAGCTTTGGTTCAAAAATGTATAGGTCTCTAGCTAAATCCAAAAATCATGGAAGCATGAATGGTAGAGCATTGGTTTTCCAAGATAAAAGGGAACGTAATCTTGCTCACCTCTAGTTGTGGTTATTATTTCTTTCTTTTTTTAAACAAGGAAGAGAGATGTGATTTTCAAGTCTAGAGAATACTTAGTGGGTTCCAAGGTAATGCATCTCTCCCAGTGGATCCTCAATTTTAACTATGAACATGATATCACTTTAGCTCGAGTGTGGGTTAGATTACCCCAACTCCCACTATTTTTTTGGGGTGATGACTCCCTAAAAGGGATTGGAAACATGCTTGATCACTAGACAGAGCATAACCCAAAGGGAATGTATTCTCTTGTGAAAGAATATGTGTGGAAGTGGATTTGGAGAAGGGACTCCCAAAAGCACTGCAAATCAACCTAGACGGGTGGAGCTATCATCAAGTGTTGGACCATAAGTAAATTCCATTCAAGTCATGTTTTCCATGCTCATGGAAATTTCCAAAATATGTGAAAAAAAACAAGAAGAGCAACCTCCTCTAAAGCTACAACCAAGGAAGGACTTTGAGTTGAAGACAATCCCAAGCAAGCGAAGAAATTTTCAGTGAAAGGCGCCTTGTCAACCATAGCCATTGCAAGAGGGCCCACCTTCATCAATCAACGACAAATTTGAAGTTCCTGAAAACTTCAAGGAAACGATAAATCCAAAAAATATGGAAAAAAAAAATGTGAAGAGGAACATGTGGGACCAAATCAACCTAGGGATAATCCAAACTCGCCCCTCGTGATAAAAAGGCTATATTGTCAAAGAAGAAGAGAAGGTAGTAGGAGCAGTAAAGGAAGATGACAAAAATGTAGAGTAATCAAAGGCAAAAGAAGAGGAAGTACATGAATCAAAGGAGGAACTAGATCATGAGAAATATGAAGTGGAACCTGAAGTGCATGTTTACTCAGAGACCAGTGAATCTCTCTCTTTTTTTGATACCCTAAAAAAATGCCCAAATCCTTCCCCTTTATTACAAAGTGAAGGAAAATTAATTGGGATTAGAATGCTTATACAGCAAAAAAGATTGTTTGATTAGGACATCAAGCAACTCTTGGTTGTCCCCCAATTAAAGGCGAGTTAGAAAAAGTGTGAGATAAAAATGTTATGGTTATGTATTTATCTTTGAAATCAATTTGTTAGAATTTATCCATGTACTTGATAAATTGGCAAAAGCAACCCTCAATAGGAAAATTCATCTTATCTCTAAAATATTGATCCAAATTTATGAAGGAACAAAATGAAATACAAATATAAACAGAAACACGGAGATACAACGAAAATAAAATTTCATTTATTAATAACAAAGTACTAAAAACGATTTACATGCAGAAAGGAAATAAACTAGCTCAAGCGATGGTAGCTTATCCCTGAGAAGAGATGTGGCAATTACATGTCTTCTGAAATGTGTTACAATGAGGCTCGGAGGCCTAATTATTATTGAGAAAAAAAATGAAAAACCCTAAACATCCAAAAACCTAACACTAGGAGATGAAGCACCAAAAGTTTGTGGGCGTCGTTGGGGTAAATTAGTACATCAACTTCCTCGGGTCGTAACTTTGGCATATTATCTCCTTTTGACGTGTATGATACCTCATCAGAAAGATCTATCTGAGTACTACAACTTTCAACTGCAAACCCCCACCTCAAATTTTTAGGTTTGCCTGTTTTCCAAAAAAACGTCGTTTAGGGCGTCCAAACAACTCCGGAAGTTCATGACCTGGAAAACTGCCAAAAATAGTAAACTTTTCGACAATTACGGAAACTGGAAGAAACAATGGTGAAGGTCTAAGTGGAATAGGCTGGTGGCCACAAATATCCACTTGGATCAGTCATTCCCCCTTAAGAAGCAATGGCCCCCATTGCATTGAGTGCTTCCATGAGATGGGGAAGCTTCTGCTAAACTTGGTCCCTGGTGAACCACTTGCCTTGGTGTAGAAGTTGGCCAGCTTTGAAAACCTAATACAATTGGATCTTCTGTTGGTGAGTGTTCTTGATCTACATGTCCATGATCCAATCAGCTGTGGCATGTTCCATGTCGTCTGGGTTTAGCTTTGTTGGTGTGAGTTGTTCTGCAATGTCTGATGTGTCCAATAATGGTGGAAAGTATGGTCGAAGACGGTCCACATTGAACAGTGGGTGAAGGCCAAGGAATGGAGGAATGTTGAGCTCAAAAGCATTGTCTCCCACAACATTGGTGATGGTGTAATGCCTATATCAGAGTGGTATGAGATTTTGATGGGCTCCAGTAAGGCATTCTTTCTGCAAATACAACCAAACTTTATCACCCACTTGAAACTTGTGTGGTGCCCAATGTTGATCATGTCGTTGCTTGTACTTGGCATTGGACTTATCCAAGATGTCATGCACCTACTGGCGGATGTGTTGGATGCATTCAATAAACCAGGTTGCTTTATCAACCTCGGATTGTACATGTGTGGATTTTGTCTGTGTAGTCGCATGAGGCATGGAAACATCAATCAGACACAATGGTTGAAAACCCAAACCCACTTGAAAAGGATTGCGGCCAATCGAACTATGGAGAGCTTTGTTATAATTGTGTTGCTCATAAGGAATGATCTCATCCCAGGTTCGTGGATGTTTGGAGTTGTACATGTGTAGTATGTGCATTATCATCCTGTTGTTGACCTCTGTTTGACCATCAGTTTGGAGATGGAATGCAGTTGACTTGGTGAGCTTAGTGTCCAATAATGTCTAGAGGCTCGACCAAAATGTGCTCAAGAACATGTTATCCCAATTTTCTATAATGTTCTGCGGGATTCCAAAGTGTACCCATACTCATTCAAAGAAGAGTTTGGCAATGTCCTCTATTTTGATACTCTTATTGCAAGCCGCCAATATAGCCATCTTAGAAAATTTGTCCACGACAAAAAATACAATCATTACCATGCTTGGTGGAAGGGAGGCCCGAAAAATAATCCATGGAGATGGATTCCCAGGGTTGGTCGGGAGTAGGAAAAGGAGTGTACATGTGTTGCTTCTTGATGGTTGGCTTGGCAATGGCACATGCAGTGTAGGATTTGATATATTTTCGAACGTCCTATCAGAATTTTGGCCAATAAAAATACTTTTGTAGTACGACCATAGTTTTCTCCACACCAAAGTGTCTTGTGACCCGACTGTAGTGTGCCTCCCACATTAGCTTGGCACACTCACTTGAAGGAACACAAAGGTGGCCCAAGTAGTATAATAATGCGTCTTAGAGGTGGAAACATGGAACTTGCTTGCCATCCACTAGCATCTAGTATGTGGTGGTGAACTATGGATCATTTTTGTACAATTGCGGCCATTCAAAGGTCTCGTGGCTACAAGAGTTGAGAACAGTAGCCAGTGCTACAACTGGGGGGTGTCTGAGGCAATCTGCAACATGATTGGTGGTGCCCTTCTTGTATTTAATGTTCTAGTGGAATTTTTGCAAATATGTAGACCACTTTTGATGTTGATCATTCTGCAACTTCCCTTATGTCTAGATAAACTGAAGAGGTCGGTGATTTATGTGGATGATCGTCTCCTTCCCAAGAATGTAATTTTTCCATTATCGACACGTTTGCACGATGGAATACATCTCATTATCATAGGTGGGGTATTTATGAATTGTATCGAAAAGTGTCTCACTGTGATAGGTCACCTGATGCCCTTGTTGGGTGAGAACTGCACCAATAGAATAGTAGGAGGCATCTGTCTCGATTTCGAATGGTTGTTGCAGGTCTAGCAATCTGAGTACAAGTGCAGAGCAGAGGTTGTGTTTTAGATCAACGAACACCTTTAGTTGGGACTCGAACCAAAAAAAAAATTCTTTCACTCCACCCTAGGTAACTTGACTCAGAAGCCAAGTGATATGAGAGAATCCCAACACGAACCTCCGAAAAAAATTAACAAGGCCCAAAAATTTGTGAAGCTCTGTTAGAGTGGTTGGGGTTGGCCAATCCCAAATGACTTGGATATTAGCAGGATCCACATGCATGCCTCACTCCTCAATGATGTAGCCCAGATATTGGATCTGGCTCATGCCAAATGCACATTTCTCCAAGTTGGAACATAGTTTGTGTTGTCGTAGGGTTTGAAAGACATGTCAAACGTGTTATAGGTGCTCTTACCAACTCTTGCTAAAGATAAGGATGTCATCCAGATATACAACCACGAACGAGTTGGTGAAGGGTCGCAAGATGTCATCCATAAGTCTCATAAAAGTTGCAGGAGCATTTGTCAACCCGAAAGGCATGACCAACCACTCAAAAAGGCCCTCCTTAGATTTTAAGGTGGTCTTCCATACATCTGTCGGTTCTATTGACACTTGGTGATAGCCAGACTTCAAATTGATCTTGTCGAAATACTTTCCCCCCTTGAGCTGGTTAAGAAGGTCATCAATCAATGGGATTGGATACCTATTCCTAACATTGATTTTCTTCAGTGCCCGATAATCAATGTAGAGTCTCTAGGTTCCATATTTCTTTTGTACAAGTACAATCAGACTCCCACAAGGTGAGGAAATTCGTCGAATGTGCCCTTTTTGCAACATCTCCTGGATCAACCGCTTGATTTCTTCATTTTCCATAATGGAGCGACGGTATATTGACCCATTGGGTAGAGGTGCTCTGGGAATCAAATCAATCGAATGCTTGACCCAACAATGCAAAATTACCCCTGTGGATGAGGAGAATATGTTCCTAAATTCTTCCACGACCTTATTTGCATGCTTTTGCTTCGTGGGGGAACCCTTCTTGGAGGCCATGGATGTGGCCACTGTCTTCCCCTTGCTTTGAGAGCGAATCAGAAAGAAAACAAATTTCCCGATCTAGGAGATGATCTTACTGCATTGTTTAGCAGAGATCAAAGAGATGGCGGTAAGCAAGGCTACCTTTAGTATCCTGTATAATTTATTTCCCAAAGTAATAATAACAGTGTGAGGTCTGGACTCATACACAACATGATGCTTCCACAAGTATGGTTGGCCTAATAACACATTACAAACTTAAATAAGAGCAACATCATACAATACCCCATCCGTGAAGGGCTCGATATTGTAGGGAAGGCGACACTGTTGGTTGACGTAAAGATCTCGTCCTTGGTGAAGCCACCTAATGGTGTACCATTACGGGTGTGATGTGGTCAATAGGCCTAACCGATTCACGACCTTTGTTGAAATGAGGTTCTTTTGGCTCCCACTATCAACAATGAATTGCAATGGAGCACCCTTCACCCACATCTGTGAGTGGAAGAGACCCTCCCCCTCCTCTGGATCTTCAATATCAATCTTTTGTACCTTGGTGGTGGCAACGATGACACTGGGTTTTGCATTAATAGTTTTCTTCCCCTTATCATTCCCATTGTCAGGTCCTAGCTCAGAATCAAAACATGCATCAGACTCTGAAGCTTTCAGCTCGGCCACTAATGACTGCTTGGTGCAATACCCATTTGTGTTGTGAGTGAGGATCTTGTGGAACAAACACCACTTTCCTTGTCCTTCTTCATCTTGGTGGTGTCATTCTTTGCTTGCGTCTTCAATGGTTTGTCTTGGGTCGCTCCAACTTGGATTTGTCCTTTATTCTACGGTTTAAGGGCGCTCTTGCCCTGCTTTTGATTTGCAGATCCAAAGTCACGCCTCTTTTGTTTAAATTTGTGTTCAATCTTGGTAGCATATCGATATGCTACACCAAGTGAGGAGATGTCCAAGAAATCCATTGCTTCTTGAATGTATCTGTGGAGACAACAAGAGTACTTGAGCATTAGATGTAGCTTAGAGTCTTTGATACAAAACTTTATGTGTAGGTTATGAAAAATATTCGTGAGCTCAAGCACAACTTGATCCCTTTGTTGTCGTAGTGTGGTCCATTGTATGTACTTGTCCTCATAGCCCCCCATGGGGTAATATTGTTCCTTGGCAGTGTCTCAGAAAGAGTTCTAAGAGGGGGCAGATGTAAATAGAGAGGGTTCCTCGACCCTTTTCTCACATTAATTTTCCCACCAGTCCTTGACATGGGGGGCAACCTTAGCAATGCAAAAGTAATCTTTTCCCTATCGGAGAAATTATGGATCGAAAAATAACCTTCCAACAGATTCAACCATTTATCTACAACCTCTGCATCTATTTGACCTTTGAATATAGGGATATCGAAGTTCACTTGTACCTTGAAGGAGAGGGGGGGGGGGGGGCTCCGAAGTGACTATTGGATGAATATGCGTTGTTGGTGGGTATCCGCCAAAGTATCTGGGCAAATTTTTCCATCATCCCTTTCTTTGTCGCTCGAGGGATTCTTCGAGCAACAGTTTTATAGGATCTCCTTCTCCCTCTTCTTTCTTTCCTTCCACCATGAGAGGTCGTCGATGTCGGTGGGGATGGTCTTGTAAAGGCTCAACCAGTTCAAGTCCCAACTCCTTTTACCCTAACCTCATTGGGGACATGCACAGAAAAACAAAGAAGGATAAAATCGCTCTGATACCACTGATCCAAAGTTATGAAGGAACGAAATGAAATATAGATATAAACAAAAACATAGAGATAAATTGAAAACAAAACTTCAAATCATCAACAAAAAAAGTATTGGAAATTGTTTACATGCAAAAAGGAAATAAACTAGCTCATGCGGTGGTAGCTTATCTCTGAGAAGAGATGTGGCGGCTACATGCCTTCTGAATTGTGTTACAATGAGGTTCGGAGGCCTATTTATCATTGAGAAATAATGAAAACCCCTAAACATATAAAAACCTAACCCTAGGAGATGAAGCGCCAAAAGTTTGTGGGCCTTGTCGGGGTTAATTGGTATATCAACTTCTTGGGATCGTAACTTTGGCATATGATCTTCGTTTGACGTGCACAACACCTTGTTAGAAATATATATCCGAGGACTACAACTTTCAACAGAAAATCCTTGTTACAATTTATGGGTTTTCTCGTTTTCCAAAAAACTTCTTTTAGGTCATCAAAATGGCTCTGGAAATTCAGGACCTGCAAAACTGCCAAAAATAGTAATTATGCTACAATTAAAGAAACTGAAAGAAACAATGGTGAGGGTCCAAGTGGAATAGGCGGGTGGCCACCAATATCCACCTGGATCAAATATCTTATGAAGGGGGGAAGGAATACTGCAAAATACCTAAGCTCGTAGAAATCTCTTGTATCTTGTTGCAAAATCTCAACGATGGTCTTTTTTCATTATAATAGAAATTATGTGTTGGTTTGAAAAAAGCCACTTATACCTTCCACATTGAATAAAAAATTACACATCTCCTTTTTTATTAATATTTTATTTCGTTTTATAGGTGGTAGGGGCCAGGGGGTTATTTTTGGCTCGGAAGAAAAAATAGAACTAAAATACTCATGGAGCCTAGGCGTAGCCTCTAATAACTAAGTTGGAATGTATGTTCTTTTCTAATGCATTGTCTTGACTTGATATTTACCCATTATATCTCTAATTATATTAGGTAACTCTAATAACTCCATTTGTCATCTTGCTTTGGGAACCTTTCCTTTGAACTCCACACTTCACCATCTTTAAACAAGAATTCTATGATCACCCACTCAGATTCCTCACATTCAAGTCAAACATGCTTTAAGAGACCTAAATAGGATTGTAGACAAGTTGGATAATCAATCCTTCTCACTCCCTCTAGAACATTGAGGGTCAAAATAACCCTACAATAATCAATGCTACCTTAAAAATACATCGATGAACTTCAATTAAAAAAATAAAAATAAAAAAATTACAAGATTGTTTGCGTGCCATGAACATGGTACTTCAAAGGCACAAAGGATGCATGTGGAGGTCTTTATAACAAACATTCTCTCTACACAATGACTGCAAATACAAAATATGAGTATTGACATGCAGTGTCTTCGTCTCATGTGCAACAACTCCAAGCGATGCAACAAGGAGACACTCAAGGTAGCAAGCACAAAATCTCTTATGCAGACTCGACCCAATCTAGCTAAAACTTTTAATCTTAATCGGGTAGTTGTTGATGAAAATATGATCATTATAAATGACTAGGAGTCATTCCTTGTGATATTTTCATGCCAACTAAATGTTAGTATGTTAAGATCATTTAACTAGCAAGTAGATAACTTGGCTAATGAAGCGAGTAGGATTGAACATGGTTTCTTTAGAGACAAAATTGGATAAGCATGGCTCCCTGTCCTATAACATTGTGATTAAGTGCAAAATCAAAATTAAAAAATGGTGATTTTGAACAAATTGCAGTCAATGTGGATGTTTAATTAAACACATCTAATCATAATCTCGAACATAGGTGAGATTATGATTGGGATTTACGGTGAATTGAAAATTTTCATGTCAAAGAGTTAGTTCTTCTATTGTAATTCAGGTATTTTCCTTTCATGCAAATTCCTCATATAATTTTGAATTCCCCAGAGTCTCGATTAACTTATTTTTTGATTTTTGGAGATTACGTTGTCGGTAGTGGTCATTGTGTAAGTTGCATCATCATGGAACTTCATATTATGAACCAAGCCTTCATGGGCATTATCGACATACATGTTGGTAACCATGTAGTATTGCTCCTCTAAATATGTGGGTCTAAATACTCTCAAGTGCTTAGTTTGTGGACATGTTGACTTTGGGAATGTGTGTAATTATATGTTTTAAGTTTTAGTGCAATTAGTGTGATATGTTGGGAAACAGTATGAGATCAATTGGTTCGGCTACATGACTTAAAACTAGAGTTGTTAATGGCTCACGGGCATGTGATTCATTGCCCCCATTTGTGAGATCCTTAGAAGCCAACAAGCCAATATTATGCAGAACAAACTTGGAAGGTTAATATGGATGGTGAAATTGGCCTACTGAAGGAAATTGTGTCGTAACAAACTGTCGAATTGCAAGCTAAGTGTGCCACTATTTAGCATAATGGCTTTTGATATAGTGAATTGTCACAATACGACATTCTTAATAACTCATCTATATGTAGGTTCTTGGGCAACAAGTAGGGGGAACAAGTCAGCAACACTTGACATATATGGAAATGGGAACAACTCACCATAAACTACTTAAAACCTACGTTACCAATAACCTAAAATTGAGACATTGTATTTGGAAGAAACTTGTGTATAGTTTTTGTTACCCATTTCTTGACAAGTCGTGAATTTTTTGAAAAAACCTTTGTTACTCATTAAAACTACTTATCATTAACATTATTTGAAAATTATTTTTTTTATAAAAAATATAATAAAAATGAAACATAAAAATTTAAATTTACAATCCAATCTAAACCTAAATGTTGAAAATTTTATAAAGCTATAAAAATAATTTTGTATTACAAAGTTTTTGAAAGAATATAAGTGATTAACTCACTCATTATTTGAGAGAAATTGGAAAAGTTTGAAACCCCTCTATAATAAACACACTCATTTTTATAATAAACACACCAATCTAAAGTAACCCCAACTTAAAAATATAACTAATTTTTTTATATCTTAAATTATTAATCACACTCACTCCAAAATTTCCATATCTCTCACCATATTCACTATTGATTGTAAATACTTTTATATTATTGTTAAGTATAATTACTTTTCTATTTTTGCACTTTCACATTAGCTAAGTCAAGGTTAAGACACCTCAAAAGAGAAAAAGACTTGAAAAATGATAAGCTTATCAAAGTTGCAATTTCAAAACAAAAATACTCATCAAATTTAATAATTTTTACACCTCTCAACTTATTTTGTAAATATTACATTATATTTACCTAACAAATTACCAAACAATTTCCCAATTTCCCTGTCAAATTACATCCCTACTTGCCACCATTACATATCAAATTTTGACACATCTCATTCATTTATTTTCAGACGTGTGAACTTCCATGGACATGATAGCATGTACCCTTCAAAGGGATGCAATTTATGGAAAGCATGTCTTTCTGGCTTTGGCGTCCACCGCTCTTGTTACTTTGCTTATAGAGATAGCCTACGTGATGGATAAATAGTAGCGTAATCAATAATTCAATAATATGTGTTTTTGTTGTTACTTGATTTTTTTAATATTTTTATTTGTATGTTATTTATTTATTTATTTATTAACAGAAAATTAAAGTAAAAAAGGAAATATGTAGTTGAATTTATTATAATTTAGTTATTTAATTGTAGATTTATATATAAATATCTATTAATTTTTTTAATATTGATAAGTATTTTAAAATAGAATTTTGAGAATTTTAATTTAATTTAAATATTTATTAGTTGAATGGTAGAGATTTTATTTTTATAAATTTTTTAAAATATTAGTAATAGTATTTACAAATTAAAGTTTGAAATTTATTTTTACTATAGTTAAATTAATTAATTAAAATAAAATGTCATATGAACAAATGTGATATAAAATGGGTTATTGTTTTTAGATATGTCGTATTGAAAAGCTATGGTATTGTAACAAAGCTTATCTATAAATTAAAAATCTCCATAGTAAACTAGGGGTAAATCACCATGGTTAGAATCTTGTTCCGTATTTTATTAAATGTATATATGTTTAAGTTCTTTTTATAATCAAAAATAATAATAACAACTTAAATAAAATGATAATTTAGTTATCTTTTATGTTTTTTTTAATTTTAACAATTTGAAAACTATTATAAATAGATGTTTATCTCTTTGTCTCGATGATGAACCACATTAGTTGGTTTGAAAGTGAACATGAATAAATCTTCAGATGGATAATAAGCAGAATATCTAATTGATGTCTATTTGCTTTTACCAACTATTTAATTTGTATAGTTGCTATAATTTCATTTGAATGCAATGATTTATTATACCTTAATATTTAATTTTTATAATTGCTCTAATTTCATTTGAACGCAATGATTTATTATACCTTAATATTTAATTTTTATAATTGCTCTAATTTCATTTGAATGCAATGATTTATTATACCTTGTTTATTGTTGTGTTAAGGTGCTCCACAATTCAATATGGCAACAATGTTGTAAAATGTTATGTAAAGCTTCATGTAATGTAATGTAATATTGATTTCGACATTAAAATTAAAAAATAAAAAAAATAATAATTATATATAAATTTGAATTACTCATTTGATGAATTTATCAATGATAGTTTACACTCTCATAAATAAAACTTATTTAAAGCTTAAAAAAATCAATTATAAAATGCAACAATAAATCTATCTCATCTCTAGACTAGATCCCTCCCATGATCCATCTTATGCCCAGTAAAACCATATTTAAGATAATCTAAATTAGTAACAGAAATCCATAGACTAGATCCCTCTCCATGAGTAACATTATACTTTTATAACATACTTAAAACCTACGTTCTCAAATTAGTTCCGTTAACGATTTACCGTTTAATTGTCAAACATGATGAAGGTGACGTGGATTATTCTATTTTATATACATTTGACTCGACGGGTCTCACAAACATTCTCCCAATAGGAGGGATGAGCTTTTAATTCTCCGTGGTGGGTTTACAATAATTATTAAAGATTCTCAATGGATTGCACATGTTTTATTTTAATAATACACACTTTTTTGCGTGTCAATTTGTAAAAGGCTTACAAGGCTTGATGGTTGGGTTAGATATTCTTGTCCAACAAATTTGAATTGGAACCCATTAAGGTAAAGAAGCTTTAATCTTTTTTTATTTAATGTGTATGTGTTTACTTAATTTGTATGTGTTTAATTTTGAGGAGAAATTGAGGTAGGAATTAGTTATCCAGGAAAAAAGACCTTTCATGGAACATTTAGATTCGAGTTAAATCTTGTAAAATCTCAGTGACAAGATCCCATAACTGGATAAATTGCCTTTTTATCCAACATAAAAACTAACCCATACCTAAACTCAACAACTAATTCATACCTAAACTCAACTTAATTGTTGAGAACAAAATTATTAACATCCTAATTTTAATAACCTTTAAAATACATTACTTTTCATAAAATATATTAATAACCTTTAAAATACATTACTTTTATAATTTTTTTTATTTTTTTGAAAATATAATTGTTTCCAGGTTTCTTTAGAGATTGTTTATCTCATTGTTTTGGTAAACCTTACTTTCAATTATATATATATATATATATAACATGACACTTATTAGTGTCGTTACAATATTTAAGGATAGTGTTTATGGCAGACAAGAAAGCAAACTTGAGAAATAGTGTCACAAAACCTCAATAATAGAGAGCACTATGGCACTTAGTGGGTTGTGTACGACTTGCATGCACACTTCATGGGTTGTGTACACGCTTCTACAACAATGGATACCCACTATAATAGGACAATTATGAAACTAATGGTAACTACATGTCAACAATGGTAACTACATGTCAACAATAATGAGTGGCACACCAAGAAAAGGAACAATTTCCCATTGATACTTTCAAAATTAAAAAACCATCTAATAATCAATAACAAACGAACATCCATCTCACAATTGTGTAGCATTTATTTCCACGTGGCATTTTAATTTGCAATTGCAATTTTGTAACAAATCCCGATAGCATATTTATGTAACAAGACATGCATATTTATGTAACAAGACATGTATAAGTACTTAATTTCAATAGAAGATAGATATAATTCATTGGTCCCATAGTGGTTTCTGTTAGATAGAATTTGTTGGTCTCAAACTTTGTGTTAGCTTGAGATTCAACTTTTCGTTATTGTATGATTTATTTGTACGTGCATTTTAATTCTTCTAATTCAACATTGTGTGTTTAGCAAATTATATAATCAATTTTGTATTGATGGACATATATAGAAAGAATTACATTTGTACTATAACATGGAGAATTGATCGTTTGGATCAAAATTTGGTTAAAAAATGAATTTTCCCAGAATATTTTGAAATTGGCATTAAGTTGTAGTGTTCGTTGTTCTGACTATAATGACACTTGAATCGCCTCAATCCGATGTTGTATGATAAAGTTATGATGTTCTGGAGTTTTTGACCAACAAAAAAAAATTTGCAGGCAGGTTGACAGGGATGTTGACTGGGCAATCCGTACTGTTGATGTCATGATGACGTTAGCATGACTATTGGTCATACAGTGGACCAACTACAAGTCACCAAGTGTCAAGTTCGTACAAGTGAAATTTGGTCGAATTTGATTAGTTTGTGGTTTTTGGCGGCCTAATGGGAAGCTACCACATGGCCCAACCGGAGGCCGCCACGTGGTGCCTCCACATTGGTTAAAAATTTGTTATGGAGCTCAAAGGCCTCGGTGGGTATTGATCACACGACTTGACACATATAAACTCCAACCTCTACCATCTCACCCACGGGTTGCTACTTAACCCTATAGGTCATCACATATATTTAAGTTGTATGCATTGGCGCATTGGGGGAAGGGGTAGAGCGATGAACCCCAATCCCCGATCATGTTCACCTCCACGAGACCATGGAAACGGAGTAGAGGAGCATGGACTAGCCCTTGGTCACGATGTTGACCATATGTCCACGACGAAAATTTTAACGGAGCATCAAAGGGGAACCAACCCCTGGTCACAAGCCAATCCACAAGACCATCGACGTAGGGTTGAGGGCTCGGTGGGGAGGACGAGGTTATAGGCCCTAGCCTCGAGTTCCATTAAAGCCCACATAACCACGCAGCGGAGGGCTGGGTGGAGGGCGCAGGCGGATAAGCTCTGGTCCTTGGCCTCTTTACTGCCATGAGACCATTACCAGGAGCTCCGGTGGCGTGGGTGGGCGGTTAGCCCCAGGCCCCAGCCACATCACCCGCCATATGACCATTTTCAGATAGAAAAGGTGCCAGCGTCGACGGGGGTATACCATTAGCCCCAGCCCCCAGCCGTATATGCCCATGTGACCCTAGTTTTGTGCTTAAGGGGTTATTGGAAAAATTAATGAAGCGAAAAAATGCACCGATGGCGAGTGAAAGTGTCACCCCCGAACGATTTAAAGGGCGGATTTATCGCACACTTAGCAAGTTCAGCCAAATTGAGGGATAAATAACAAAGTTACATTGGGAGAGCCATAACTTGCTCATTTTTCAACCTTTTTGAGCTCAAGAACAACTTAGATAGGGGTTTTTGAGCATTCTAAATCCACTGGTAGCCTAAATTTACTGATTGAAGCACTTCTGGAAGGAATTTTTGCAGGTTTGAGTCTTTTGGTGCCAAGGTAAAGCAATGGTTTGAAGCAATTTTGAAGGCCTTTGAGCATGGAGAGAACCTTGTAGGGGTTTTCCAACCTTCATATTTTATCTGCAACAACTATGAATTCTATGGTGCAACTCTTCTTAATCTTTTCTCATTATGTGTTTTGAGGAAAGCTCTTTTTAGTACTTCAATGTGGAGTTGTTGTACATGTTATGCTCAATTTTCAAATGGAGTATAGGGTATTGATGTGAGAGCCCTTTTCATGTTGAATGTTTCATGACTGACTGTAGGTGTTCATATTTTTTAGAGTGAGAGTTCTTTATAGGAGAATGTTTCCTTAAAGGGGAAACAAGCCACTCATATGTCAACAAACTTTATGTGTATTTTACCTTTGAAATCTATGGAGCGGTCTAGTTTTGTTATCATACCCGAAGATGTAGCCCAGAAGGGGTGAACTTCGTCATCAAATTATGTTTTGTCTCTCTTCATGTTTTCCTTGATGAGATTCATGTGAATATGTTGCTTGTTCAAAGTTCATATGAAAACTAACTCATTATCCTTGAAGAGACCATAAAACTTGTTCATAAGACCCACTTTTGTTTACTTGCAAAGCGTCAGAGGATGGTCAGTTTTTAGGAACGAGAAGTTCTCCTCCAATTTCAGATCAAGAACATTATGTTTTAATATTATCCTGTGTAGCCCCTTGAACATACATGTCGCAAAGTATTGCAAAGAGATTGTTTCTATTTCCACATTAGCCTTGTTTGATTCATGCCTCTACCTATCTTCTTGAAAGAATTGATAACCAAATCATTTGCATGAGGGAATGGTTCATTTCATAGGGTAGAATACATGTTTATATCACATACCTCTAATGGAGGATTGGGTCCCTTATCATTGTGTAAGGCTTTGAGTGAGCCACATCCTTTTTTGGAGTTACCTCAAGATTTAGCTGATAATAACTCTAACCTCATGGTTTACATTTTTTCCTTTTCCCCTCCATAGAACCTTAATCTTTGGATAAACATCCTTTGAATAAATCACCATTTAACAAACTCTACATACAAAAACTATAATTTTACATATAATAAAAATTAATAACTACTTTTAAGGTCACAACCTATCCAGACACCTAGTTAATATAAGAGACCCCCTTATCTGTCTCCTATTAATATATTTTGACTCTAAAAAAACTTTACGAATATTTTAGCACATTATAATGTATTCATATAGTGACATCAAAAGGCACACCAACATATTATCTCGTCACACTACCATAGATTTCTTTCGCTTTGTCATGCTACCTCACTCATATAACCATGCATTATTTAATGACTCACTAATTACTATAAGAAACCTCACAACCGAAGGTGAACTAATTACAAGGATTTCTTGTAAAGGGGAGTTTCATACCTACATGTGCACTACAATGCCACTCTTTCATTATTAAAGTCTAATTCAATCACTTACAAAAATCAATTTTCCCATAGAAAAACACCTGTAATTTTATTCATCGTAAAACAATGGAATAAAATCACATTCTACATATGCTCATTCTGAAAAATACCTCTAGATTTTAGAACAAAAAAGAAAACCGAAAAAAATTACATAATGAAACATCGAAGTTAAGTGTGATAATAATCACTTAATTTCTCTTTATTGCCTTTCTTTTTATGCAATTGATGTCATCCACCTGTATTTGAACAACTAGAACCATTACTGAGAACATATTGTTAGATTACTAAAATTTAAAGTATTATTATTTCTCTTTAAATTTTAGTAATCTAACAATATGTTTTCAGTTTGCAAGTAAAGGCAACAAGATCAAAGGAACATCAAATTCAAAGGTATGTAATCCTGAGGTATGTATAGCATGCATGAAATGTTTAGTTGCTTAGGTTGGCAAGTTCTCATAGGGTCTATAGTATTGAATATTTTGTCATAAATTTTGTAAAGAAACCCTACCTTATTTCACAAGAACAATTCCTTTGGGTTTGTAAGCCTAGGATAAGAATTAAAATCCCTAGTAAGTATAGAATCAAATTTGAACTTAGAATCTTAAATTACTAATTTATAATTATGTCCTTGTATTTGTATACTTTTGGTAGTACTTACTAAGGATTGTTGCAGGTGCATAAAGAGAGAGCTTTTTCACAAGGAGCTTCCAACTTATCATATATATATATATATATATATATATATATATATATATATATATATATCATCTTTGAATTTTCTTTAAGACTAAGATTACAAGGACATTCAAAGGAATAAGGAATGCGACCAGATTCAGAGGCATCCCATCATAATAATACTCTACAAGGTTCGCTAAAGAGAAAATCAAGGTATGTCATAAACTACAAGATTTGTTGCAAGGCTATTTTCATACAGAAGGTATGATCATTCTTCTTTTGATTTTTTTTTACATTACTAAAATCTTTATGTCTAGGGTTTTGGATCATAAAGATTCTTGTTAGGGTAATTAATCATTAGATTGAACCTACCCTTGTTATATTATCTCTTGTCATTTAATCATTCTTGTGAAAACCTAACCTTTAGGGTTCACAATAAAACCCTAAGCCTCTTGATGCTAAGGGCATATCAATGTTAATAATGAAACCCTAGTCTAACTAGGGATTGTTGATTAAAGTCTAATGAAAATCCCATTCTTTTGAAATTTAGGGTTTTGATAATGTCATGATAAAACCTTAGTCCTTTAGGGTTTGTTGTTAATTTTTAGGTTATATAATGAAACCCTAGATTTTTAGGGTTTGGTGAATTAGGTTTTATGAACAAAACATTTGTAATAACCAAAGTAAGATCCTAAGAATGAAACCCTAGGTGTATATTCGTTAGTATGGTCGAAACCCTAGCCTGGTCAAAATTGTTGTATATCTAACTTCGATGCATTGATGTTTGTATCTTGGGTTTACCCAACATATATTGATATGATGCTAATGCATGATAATGAAACCCTAGATATATGCTAGAATGTTAACATGACTATTGATTAATGAAATCTAGGGTTTGTAACAAAACCCTAGTAGAATTTGTTATGGATTATAGGACATAATGTTGAAGCCCTAGATGTATAGTGTTATGATTGGATTGATATCTTGATTGAGTTTCTTTAAGTCTTAATGATAAAGTCTAGGGTTTTTGAAAAAAACCATAGCAAGTTGTTGAAGTCTAGAATATCAAAGATGTGACCCTTGTTGAATATGAACCTAACTAGGTTTAGGTATTTAAAGCTTGAATGACATAATTTTGATATAGTTGACTTCATATATTTGCATTTGGTTGTACTTGCTAGTAAAGTTTTATAGGTACATAATCTTCAAAATGTTGAATATGTTCATACTTGAAGATGACAATAATAATGAGCAGGATGAAGAAATTCGTAAGAATGATGATGATCAAGATGACCTTGATGCCATGAGAAAGAAATGAAGCCATGAAAAGTTGAAGTCTCTCTAATGGTATAAAAGAAGGAAGTTGTTGAGTTGAGAGGAAGCTTGGATATAAGAAATGGTATATCTCCCATATTAAGAGGAAGGGCATATTATGGCAATCATAATAAATAACTTGAAGAAATAATGAATGAAAGTACTTGATGTTCATTAAGTTGCAAACAAAAGACTTTAGAAATACTGAGGCTATTTTTGTTATTGTTGAAGAAGTGAGAAAAGAAAGCTTCCGACAAGTTGTACTTGGATAAATTGATGTGATATAAGTAGCATCAGAATAATTGAGGACCTTGAAGGTTTGTTTTTACTTATATATATGTTTGAAATTTTATTACTAATTGGGGTTGTGATTGTGCACGATCTCTCTGTAAAATGGTTGAACCATTTGAAGCATGCTTGTATTGGTGGATATATATTAGATTAGGAGAGATAAATCATATTGTGGCAACAAGATGCTTGGGAGGATATATGATCGGCCTATGTGTTGATGTCTAGATACTAAAGTAGGGAGGGTGGCATTGGTCATGGAGCTCCAACCTTGGATACACACCTATATCCTTGGGTTGGTGTTAGAGCTTAAAATCCTGATGGTACCTACAATGGCTAAAGCTTGAGTTCACCTTAGTCCCATCCAATTAGAATACCTTGGTTAGGTGTCTAATCTATTGCATTGTGTGCGTTGTGACTCTTCATAGAGCATATTATTTTGAGATCTTCCATGTACCTCTGTATATATGTAATTATGAATACCTCCCTAGTTAAGAGGGAGTGTTGAAAAAAATAACTAGTGTCGGTCTTCATAATTATATTTGAGTCATGTATTTGTCAAAAATCAAATAAAATTATTTATAAAAATAATTTTTTATTGACTTATTCAAGCATAGGTTTCATGCTTGGGTCAATAGTCAATAGGTCAGAGCACCCATTGAGTGCTCTAGGATTTTTGTTGAGTCAAAATCTAAGTTATTATGTAGGCAACCCTTCTTAGGTTCATGATGTCAAAGAAAGAAAACATTTTAGTGTCAAATTAAAGTCTTACCTCTCCTCCATCAAGTCGGCTTTGGTCTCCTTGCAAGTCGACCTCCTCAACAAGTTAAGTCAGCGTTATGAACAAACATAAAATACCATATATATATATATATATATATATATATATATATATATATACTAGCACTCAAACTTGACAAGCATTTGTACTACTTTGATATGCAATGCAATAAGAAGGAAAATTCATGGGAAATGTGAAGGGAAGAACAAGATCAAAACTCCTCATCACTACATGACCAAGACTCATTTTGATTACAGGACCAAAGTATTATATGACTACAGAACCGAAGTGTTATATGACTACATGACCAAAGTGTTATGTGACTACAAGACTGAGTATTATGTGACTACAAGACCGAAGTGATATGTGACTACAATACCAAAGCTATCTATGATCATAAGATCAGAATTCTTTATGAGTGTGGGAAGTCAAATTTACATGAAGAACGAGTATCTTGATGAACGATTTGTTGTTCACTTATGAAGAAATGGACTAGCTGATGTGTTACTTCTGAACAAAGCTGACTTGATGGATGGAAGGTGTTCTTGGTCTAGGTAATAAGGGTCTTGGTCATCTCAACTTGATTTGAATATGCTATTGGAAGAGTTTGATTGGGTTTTCCCCTCCCTGAGGGTTTTTCTCTTGTTGAGTGCCTACATAATGTGTTCTTTTATTGTCTTTGAAGTTTTGGCAATTGTCTTAATGATAAACATATAATAACAAGGAAGAAGAAGTAAGACTTAATCATAAGAATTTGTCAAGTGAAAGAGAAATCATTTAAAGAAGAATCCCTAACTATGCTACCCAATATTTTGTTATGAACCTAATTCATAACTTAAGTAATAATATAGTAATTAATAGAATAAATATAATTACTAATTAATCAAATAGGGATTATGTAAAATAGTCATTAGGTTAATGAAAAGGCATGTCTAAAAGACATGCCCATTCGTGAAAAGGTACCTGCATAGGTATAAAAGCAGGACCTCATTGTAATAATTCAATCATCTTATTATATCATATCAATAAATATTTATTATTATAAATACCTCTTGTGTATTTTTATAATTAAAGCCATTTTGCTATTAATTCAACAAATCTACAAGTCTTGCTGCTACAGAAGCCAAATCTACGAATTCCGCTGCTACAGTGGTATCGGAGCATATCAAAGCCATCAGAGCCATGGCACATAATATCGTCTTACAAGCCTACGAACATAGTTTACAAGCCCGAGAACATTGTTTAACATACAATGTGCCATTACGTGAAGAACCTAAAGAAAAAATTAATAAAATTCTAGAAAAGCTTCAGCAAATAGAGAATTCATGTGCAGAAATCACAAACGGTTATAAAAAAAAAAATTGCATGTTGTAAAAAAATTTCTGCAGTAATCTATAATAGAGAAGATGAACAATATCGTGACAATGAAGAAGAAAATGTTGATCAGAATAATGAATATGAAAAATATATCAATCAAGAAGATGAAGCAGCAAGAGTAAAAGTTGTCCCTCCATGGACGATGAACAAAGGAATGAATCTTACCAATGAACAAAATGAAGAAGTCAAAGGAGAATCTTACTTAGTTGAGTGGGAAGAAAGTGATGGAGCAATCAAGCGAACTTATTTTGATTTCGAAAAGCAGTTGTCAGATATGGTGAAGTTTGCTACAACAAAAAATAGGTTCCTTGCAGTTGGAGATGAATCTCAAATTAAGTTTTGGGACATGGATAACATCAATGTCCTGTTAACAACCGATGCTGAGGGTGGCTTGCAAGGTAGAACTTTTCTTTGTTTCAATAAAAATGGTTCATTTTTTGCTGTAACAACACGTGATAATGGGATCAAGATCTTAGCTAACGTAGATGGAGTTAAGCTTGTAAAAATGCTAGAAAGTAGAAGGTTGACACCGGAGTCAAAGCCTTCATTTTCAAACATCATTGGTGCAGCAAATACAACCGGCCATGTTCTTGGTGCAACAGAAAATTCAGAAAGAATTCCATCAACAATATTGACGAATTGTGTTGCTAGCACTTCGATGGTCGATGTCAAACAGAGGCTTCAAGATGAGGATACAGGTGAGAACGAGAGCACAAACTGGAAGTTCACTGAGGTAATGGAACCAGTCCATTGTAAGTCGATCAGATTAACAGACCCACTGCCAACAGGAAAGATTGTTAAATTACTTTATACACATTCAGGTTCTTGTCTCTTAGCTTTGGACAGTAATGCTACACATAGGCTATGGACGTGGCAATGTAATCCTTTGAATCCATCTGGAAAGGTTCAAGCAAATGTTCAACCACATATTTGGCAACCACTCAATAGCAGCATTAGCAGTACGCTGAAAAACTGGAAGCCCATTCCTTCACAGAGCGAGGTCGAACTTATGCCCACCATAACACCTGCATTTCCTTCCGTCAATTCTAGCTACAATATATCTCCATCTACTCTCACCAATATAAAGGAAGAAATTCAGAGGGGCCAAATCATCTGCCAGGATATCATGCCGAGGAAAAAGAACTAGAGTGATCTTTACGAGTACTCCCCCTTCTTTTGGGCGTACAAGAATTATTTCCAAATAAACATAAGGGCTGATAACGCAAACAATTTCAGGGCATGGAAGGGATGGATTGAATCTAGACTCAAGTTTTTTAGTCAGTAGATTGAAGAAAGTGCAAAATTGAGGTTGCATGCTCATCTTCACCCTCGAGATTTTATGGATCCATCAAATGCCGAAGACCGTGGCTATAATTGTTACTTCTACGTCGGGCTGCGACGGAACAAGAGGATTGCGATGGGAGAAGTTCAGAGCAATAATATCAACTTTGCAAGAAAAAACATATTTAAAAGGCTGGGTAAAGTTGAGGAGAATAATATAGACATTGCAAGAAAAAGCGTATTTGAGAGGCTGGGGAATTTTCATGATGGGAATAATAATTTTGATACTGAAATCCCTGGCAGAAACAGAAAGAGATCCAGAGCTTACTCTCCACCTTCACACCATGGAAACAATAGAATCAAAAGTGACACTGATTTTACTACATCTAAAAGACCGAAGGTCGAATATAAGCGAGAACTTCCTGCAAATCCGGTCATATGTCCTTGTCCAACAAAGCTTAATGAAAGGTCGGGCATTACCCGCAAAGTATTCGAAACAAAGATTCTCATACGATATACGGTGTTCTCATACGTGCCAGGAATAAAGATGCCCTCGACTGCGCTTTCCGACTACCCCTGTGCAACATTCAATAAAATACAACAATTGCTCAATTCGCGGAGAGGCCAAATGCTGGTCAAACAGTGCATCTAACAGGTGTCTCGAATAGATCGAAAGGACGTCCTAATTATGGTTATAATTATAGCTATACAATACTATATATATTTTATATAATTTTATAATTATATAATATATATAATTAAAAAAAATGGAATTAAATTTAATTAATTAAATTAAGTTTTTATTATTAAAATTTAAAAAAAAAAAAAAAAAAAAAAAAAAAAAGAAAGAAGAAGAAGAAAAAAAGAAAAAAAGTTATTGAGTTATCTAAAAAAAAAAAGAAAAAGACGGAGGAATTATGAGTACGAATTATATGTTCAAGATAGCAACATGAAGAAACTTGGAAGGCGATTAAAGTAAAGGAAATTGTCGAAAAGTTAAGCTTTGAGGACAAAGCTTTTCAAGAAGGAGGCAATGTTATGAACCTAATTCATAACTTAAGTAATAATATAGTCATTAATAGAATAAATATAATTACTAATTAATCAAATAGGGATTATGTAAAATAGTCATTAGGTTAATGAAAAGGCATGTCTAAAAGACATGCCCATTCGTGAAAAGGTACCTGCATAGGTATAAAAGCAGGACCTCATTGTAATCATTCAATCGTCTTATTATATCATATCAATAAATATTTATTATTATAAATACCTCTTGTGTATTTTTATAATTAAAGCCATTTTGCTTTTAAGTCAACAAATCTACAAGTCTTGCTGCTACAGAAGCCAAATCTACGAATTCCGCTGCTACATATTTCTCAACACATCGTTCCTTTTCACAGTTTCCTCCACCATTGTTTTCTTTTCCATAGCAACCCCCTACTCGCTCTTTCAATCTCACGCCACAGTCCTGACGTCACAGTCATTTTTCAACTCGACTCTATTTTTCCTCACTTACAATTCTATTCCCCGACACAACCAAATGCCACACCTCGTCCACGTCTAAATGTATTGTTCCAGATCTCCCGCCACCCTTGTTGATTTCATTGTCTGCGTCTTGTTTTGGATCCTCTTTCGTCGTCGTTGTCCCATGTTGTTACCTTTCTGTCGACAGTTTTAATCCTGCCAATCGTCTCTTCCAACCCGACATACCCCTGACAAGTGTTTCGTCTTGTCCCCCCATCGATTCGTAACATTTGGTATTGTTAAATAATCATTAAATATTAAATATTAATTATAATTATTAGATAGTATTTAATTAATTATTAATTATATTTATTTGTAAATTATTATATAATTGATTTATTATTAATTATATTTATTTGTAGTCAAGTCCCACTAGCACAACCGATTGAGGATGGGTCTCGTCAGCAAGGCGACCCAGGATCAAACATCACCGGGGGGTGGTTGTGCCGTATGCTAGGGGGAGGAGACATGATATAAACTCTAGTCAGTAAAAGGGCTGGTGCGGCCCAGGCCAGGTGCGATCCCCAGGTGACTTTGACGAATTGGATGCCCCTCGGGGCGGCTACTCAAGCCACAAGTCAAGCCTGTTGGAGGATCATAGACAACTTGACAAGAAAAAAAAATTATATTTATTTATAAATTACTATATAATTAATTAATTATCTATTAATTATAATTCTTATATAGTTATTAATTAATTATTAATTATATATATTTAATAAAATAAAAAAAGAGAGGAGAAGTGACTCAAGCTGGAACTTCATACACCACCATTCATTCAGACAATGACGATATGTGAATTTAGTAAAACACTGGAAGACTTCAAGAAGAAGCTTACCGAGAGTGACACAAACGTTAAGAAGCTCCATGATAAAATAGATGGTATAGAGAATAAGCTCCAACAAAATTATGATTCCCTTCATAAGAACCATGAAGACTTGCAAAATTAGGTTGATCATAATCACAATCAAGTGATGGGTATGTTAAACCTGATCTTTCAAGCAATCAGTAATGCCACCACTCAACATCAGGACACAACCAATCAACAAAAAGAGTGCTTGAATACATAAAACCCATCAAGCCCACATCATACTCCCAAATCTCCACATTCGTCTACCATACCAAAGCCACAAAACAATATATCGAATTTCTAAAAAATGTTGATTCCAAACCAAATTCATGTATTCAATCCACATGTTGTCACATACCAAAGAAGAGAAAAGCTCGAGTTCTCAAAATTTGACAATAATGAGAAACATGGTGTAGCATAGTTCAATAAGGTAGAGGGGTATTTCAAGGTTTACAATATTGACAATGACAATGAAAAAAACAAGCATGAATCCATGCAACTTGAAGGTGAAGCATATAATTGGTATAAGTGGTGGAAAAAAACAACATATATGACCAATTAGAGTAAATTCAAATATGCTTTCTTTAAATGCTTCCAAGGTGTCAAGGAAGAAGAGTTCTTCACAAGACTCACTAGAACTCACTAGACTACTATAGAAAGGAAATGTGGATGAGTTTACTAGAGAATGGGAAACATTAGCCACTCGAGTACCCAAATTATCATAAAAACATCTTATTCAATCACACCTCACTGAACTTAAACCATATCCCCAAAAAGAACTTAAGCTTCATGGCATTAGATCTATAGAAGAAGCAAGACAAAAATCCAAAGTTGCAAAGAATAAATTTGAAAGAATACCACTGCCAAAGGTTTAAAAAGTATATTCAAGATAGTATTGAAAATATTAGTATCGACAAAATATCAGTGAGGGTCCTGAAAACATCTTATCGGAAATATCAGAAAATATTGGCAAATATAAAAAACCAAATTTATTTATTTATTTATTTATTTTTCCAAATTTTTAAACATATAAAACAATAATGATATTTAGTATTTATTTTCAAAATATGGCAATATATAGCCAATATTTTCAAAATAGCGCGATATTTAGCCAATATTTTCAAAATATCACAATATTTAGTCGATATTTTCAAAATATCACGATATTTACATGTTGAAATATCGTTTTTCTGGAAATATCACGATATTCACGATATTTCGCGAAATATCGCCAATATTATCAACAATGATTCCAGATGAAGATCTCTCCAATCTTCTCACATGGAGAATACAAAGTATGTCCCACCACATCTATGCGAAGGAGGAAAATCTAATATAGAGGTGCAAAGAATAAAAGAAAGTAAATGCAAACATTGTGGTGAAAAATGGGATCCCAAACACAAATGCTTTAAGGGAAAAATTTCTAATAATTTATATAAGTGTGAAGCAACTCAAGATTTGGATAGTGAAGAATCATATACAGAAGAAGTTGAGGATTCTCAATGAATTTCCCCAGAATCAGACTGTGGAAATATTTTGCAAGTATTGCTATTGGCCATGACAGGGATAACCCAACCCCATAGCTTAAAGTTAAAAGGGCATATAAAAAAGAACAATGTGATGATTCTAATTGATACAGAAAGCACTCACAATTTTTAGTATTCAAATCTTGCAAAAAGGCTCAACATTTTCACATATCCAATGCCTAACATGAAAGTAATGGTAGTAGATGGAAAGAAAATCGAAGGAATGGGAAAATGCCATAAGGTTAAATTACAAATTCAAGATTGCAATTTAGAATCATCGTTTTACACTGTACTGCTTGGAGGAGTGGACGTGGTTCTAGGTGTTCAATGGATACAAACCCTAGGTACTTATTCATATAACCATAAAAAAATAATTTATAAAGTTCAGATGGTAAGGGAAGAAGTATAAGTTATATGGTTTTCAACCACCCAAAAATCAGATTGTGTCATCCCATCAAAAAATGAAAATGCTCCGAAAAGGAGCTCCAAAATGTATGGTACAATGTCAACAGATGGAAATGATGGCTTCAAAATTAACAGAAGAACACCCTAATATTCTGGCGTTAATTCAAAAAAACCAGAAGGTATTCCAAGATCTTCCATTGCAAATACCTCCTAAAAGAAAATTTGAGCACATAATCGAAGTTAACTCAGGATAAAACCTTGACAACATCAAGCCATATAGATATCCACATCATCAAAAGACTAAAATTGAAAGAATAGTCTGAGATCTCTTAAAATGTGGTATAATCATGAAAAGTAGAAGCCCTTATGTTGCTCTAGTGATTCTAGTCATAAAGAAGGATGGATTGTTTATATTATGTGTAGATTACAAAGTATTGAACAAAATAATGATTAAGAACAAGTTGCCTATACCCTTCATAGATGAAATGTTAGATGAAATTCATGGAGCCAAATATTTTTCAAAATTGGATTTAAGATCTGGATACTACCAAATCAGAATAAGATTAGAGGACATCATGAAGACCGCCTTTTGTACTCATGAAGGTCATTACAAATTTAATGTAATGCCTTTTGGGTTAACTAATGCTCCAAAAACTTTTGAGGCTACAATAAATGAGGTATTTCGACCATACTTAAGGAAGATTGTGCCGATTTTCTTTGATGATATTCTAGTCTATAGTAAAACATGGAAGAGACATCTATAACACTTGGAACCAGTTCTCACAATACTAGAAGAAAAATAGTTTTATGCAAATATGTCCAAATGCACTTTTTGAAAAGAAGAAGTAGAGTACCTTGGGCATGTGATATCACAAGAAGGAGTGAAAGTAGATCTAAACAAGATTAAAGCTATCACACAATGGCCTAGGCCAACTAACATTTCTAGATTAAGAGGATTTTTGGGTTTAACAAGGTATTAATGAAGGTTTATTTGAATTTGTGCCCATATAAACACACCCCTAACAAACTTTTAAATAAGAACTCATTCCTATGGGATGATAAGGCAAAAAATTGTTTTGGTACTTTAAAAGAAATAATGTCCACTACACCTGTATTGTCAACTCCAAACTTTTCAAAAGTGTTTGTAATCGAATGTGACACCTCAGGTTTTGGAATAGAAGTAGTGTTGATGAAGGATGACCATACAATAGCATTTGAAAGTAGGAATCTCAATAAAAGAGAATGTCTAAAATCTACTTATGACAAGGAAATGCTCGCCATTATACACACATTAACCAAATGTAGACAATGTCTTCTAGGAAGTAAGTATTTGATACAAACATATCATAATAGTGTTCAACATCTTCTCCAACAAAAAACACTTTCTATAGAACAATAGAAATGGATCGAAAAAATGGTCATGTTTGACATGGAGATATTACATAAAAAAGGGAAAGACAACATAGTAGTAGATACTCTATCTTGAAAAGATGAAGAGTCTTCATTGCTTTTGATTTCGGTTGTGGTCCCAAAATGGCTTAATTAAATTTGAAGTGAGTATGCAAAAGATCCATAAACATGCACTATAATCAATAATCTTGCTAAAAATTCAAAGTTTGAATGGAAACATGATATTATTTGGTACAAAGGAAGACTTTACCTAAGCCCAAATTCAAAATTTAAGTCCAAAGTTCTCAATGAAGCCCATGATTCGCTAGCAGTAGAACCAGTGGGTTTCTTTAAAACATGATATAACGCATGACAATCGTTTTTTTTGGAAGGGGGTGAACAATTATATTCAAAAAAGTGTAGCATAGTGTGATCAATGCCATAGAATAAAAATGAGAACATTATGACCCTGGGATTGCTCGACCCCCTAAATATTCCAAACCAAAAGTGGGAAGAAACGACAAGTTGACCAACATAGAACAAAAAGAGAATTTGAGGTTGGTGAATGGGTATCTGTTAAGCTTCAACCTCACAAGAAAGTATCCCTAAAAAACAAAGAAAAAACAAATTAGCACCAAAGTTCTATGGACCATATCAAATTAACAAAAAGATTAGCCAAGTAGCATACCACTTGAACCTTCCCAAGACAAGCCACATTCACAACGTTTTTCGTTTATCTTTACTTAAAAGGGCACCATGAAAACACCAAGAAGCATAGACGACACTTCTGACATTAGATGATGAAAGGAAGATCATTTTAGAACCAAAAGGAATCATCACCACCAGGGAAAATAAATTGTGATAATGAGTAATTAAAGAATATCTTAATAAGTGGAAGAACCTACCATAAGAAAAAGCCTCTTGGGAGACAAAATCATTTAGTCAACAACACCCTTCGTTAACTATGCTTTGAGGACATAGCATTTTTCTTGGGAGGAAGATAAAGTTATGTATAAAACTAAATATATATTAATTATGATTAATCTAGGAAGAAGGGCATGATCATAGATCATGACCCTTCATGAAAAGGCACCCAAGGCTATTTAAGCCAGGGCCCTCATTGTAAAAAATCATCATCATGTATTCATTATAATATGTGTGTGTGTGTGTGTGCGCGTTTATTTATTTATTTTTATAAATCTCTATTTCATCTACCCAATCATGTCAATTCATCATTAACATTGATTCAGACTCTATTTGGGCTCATGTCTTGAGATAATGACCCAACTAAGAAAATAAAAATGCCTTGGATCTAATGCAACAAATCTACCATAGATCCATGCTCGATCTCCTTGGAAAATCTAGATCTTCAAGCTCCCTCCTCTACTTCCTTGGACTCGACACTTTGCAGCATCACACTCCTTCTCTTGAGGCTAGTGTCATTGTACTAGTGTGTCGTCTCCCTCTCTCTATCCTTGCTTTTATAACTTTACATTGAGCTAAATCCCTAAAACTAATCTCCAAAGTGATTGACAATTGAGATTAGATCTGACCTCACTTGAGATCGATGGTTGATATTGAAAAAACATCACTAAAGTAAATTACTTTACTTTTCCTAAGTTTACTTTAGCTCAATGAGCCAACATAATACTTATGTATTTTTCCTAAGTTACAAAGCAACTTGATCAACATAGAACAAGTATCCTAGGGAGATCGTGTGGGCGTATTATGCATGCCTATATACTTAGGCCTATGCAAAAGTATCTGCATGAGCTACAAACATGAACACTCCCTCTTAGTGAGGGAGGCACTTCAATCCCCTGGAACTGTTCTATGATCCTGGACCTGTATCTACAACCTTGATGCTCCCTCTGAACTGGAATCCTTCTTTGCCACATGGTATAGAAAGATCCTTGAAGTCCAACTCCCCTTGGTATTATTCCTAGAAGCCTCCTACTCCTCAACATCCTATAATGTCATTTCGTACCAAGAGACTTCCTTGACATGCTTGGAGGAATCTATCAATTGCTCCTCCTTACATGAGCATGAAGGCTTTGTTGAGATTCAACAAGATGATGAAGCTTAGTGAAAATCAGTCACCTTCACTAAGTGGGCCCGCAGGCTATTTTTAGGTGTAAGTCTATTTTTAGACATGATGACCGTACTTCAGAAGTTGTAGGATGTTATTTTTGGATGATTGGTCAAGTTGGAAAAATAGATGAAATTCTATTTTTAAAAGATTGGGCTAAGTCTATTATAGATTGACGATCTAAAAATAGATGTGTCGATTATTATTAGCCCTTAATAATAATCAAACTCTAAATATCAACTTATTCTCTTGGAGCACTTTATTTCAGTATACAGATTTGGCAAATTAGTGGGCTGAAGGAATTACACAATTCCTAGGGTTTATTGGTGGTTCATGCATGGAGGACTCAGTTAGAACTGAAGTGGCAAAGTTATGACAGAGTTGGAAGAGTAGTTCATGGAGTTGTTATTCAGTTTAACTCAGTTAATGGAGTTGAACTCAGTTGAGCTAGTTGTATCTAGTCTAACTGAATGATACACTAGTGAGAGTGGAGTGAATTAATTAGTTAATTAATTCACAAATAATAACTCACTAATCAATTGAACAAATACATCAGTTAACTACAGTGCATGTCAGTTCTAGTGGAGACCCAATGGAGAGATAGGTGAAAGGGTGAGATGGACTATCTGTTGTGACTATAGTGATGCATTGATTGCATCACACACACATTGGAGTTTCCAATGAGGATTGCGCAGTCAAGGCAAGGCAAATTCAAATTCATTCAGAGGTCTTCTTCAGCAGGGATTGCGCAGTGGAGGCAGGCTATCAAGTGGCAAGAAATCAGTGCATGGATTTGCAGATTTCTTCATGTTAGTGTGTGACGATTGATTGTACTAAGAGCTTGATGTACTAAGTTTGTATGAGATTGTTACATGATCTCCATGATACATAATATATGATAGTTGGGGTTTTTAGCTTCAGGATTTCCCGTTAAACAACTGTGTTATGTGCGATTGTTTTTATTGCTTCATGTGTTTGCAATTGAGTTTAAATTTCTACAAAATATTAACAGTGGAAGGATTCTGTATTTAGCAAGAAGATAAATATTGTTAGATCAGGAGAATCTGGATATATACATGCATATGTTATATAATTTCTACATGGTATCAAAGCAATGTTAATTATTGAAGATTGCAATTGTGAAGAATTGTTGAGTTTGTGCTGGTGGACAATTGGAATTTGCTGCAAAAAATTCTTGGTGCGACAGTCGAGTATACATTGAAATGTATTTCAACGGGTTTCAATTGGAGTATGCCCTTGAGGGAAGCTCGAATTACATAACCTGGAAGGATAGTATGGAGGCGGTGCTGGAAGATAATGGACTGAAGGAGTTCATCGATAGCGATGTTCCTAAGCCGGGTTCTAGCGATGCTACAGGACTTGACGCATGGCAAAAGAAGGTAGCAAAGACAAGAAGAATTCTGTTGGAAGGTGTGAAGGACCATATTGTGTCAAGCCTTCACGGGAAAACCACTCCATTTGCAATGTGGAAGGTTTTGACAGATTTGTTCCAAAGCAGCACCGACCAGAGGAAGTTGGCGCTGAAAGATAAGCTCAAAAAAATAAAAATGGAGAAGGGCGACAGTATTCCAAAATATCTCACGAAGTTTTTCCACTGTAGGGATGAACTAGGAAGTGTGGGGATTACTGTTGATGATGATGACTTGGTGAGCTTGGCTCTCCTTGGGCTTCCGAAGAGTTGGCATAGCTACGAAGACTCTGTCAATGGACAAGAGAAACTACCGGGTTGGGAGCGACTTTGGTCAGATCTTGTGCAAGAGGAGATAAGGCAAAGTACCAGAGATGGCTCTTCATCGAACAATGAAGATGAAGAGAATTGCGCTTAGGCTACCAGAGCAAGGAAAGGAAAGGGGAAGAAATTCCCTCCAAAATCCGAGGCTAAAGGCAAAAAGTAGGATGTCCAAGGTGAATTGTTTTCACTGTCATGAACATGGGCATTTCGCCACTAACTGCCCACAGAAGAAGAAGAACAAGAAGGTTGTTGGAGCTGCAGCGGGTGAGGCCTTAGCCTCGCAATTTGAACTTGATTTCTCTTTGATCGCATGTTTGGTTTCAAGCGCCATGGGATCGGTGTGGTATCTTGATAGTGGTGTGTCTTTCCATATGACGGGAGACAAGGAGTTGTTTAGTGACTTGGAGGAGAAGGACCTCCAAATGCATATAGAGATGGGCGACGATGGTCGATACAGTGCAACCGGCATTGGAACCATTACCTTTGAGAGGGAGTCCGGTAAACCATTTCTGTTGAAAGATGTTATGCATGTTCCAGGTCTGAAGAAGACCTTGATCTTGATCGCAATGTTGGAAGACAAAGGTTATGACGTTGTTTTCAGTGAGGGAAAGCCTTCCTTCGACATAAAACAACGGGTCAAACCAAGAAGATAAGGATTCGAGTTAAGAATCTCTACAAGCTAGAGGTAGATGGCTGCGCTACAATGATGGGCAAAGCAAAAGAAGTGGTGAGCTGGGATGAGGGCAAATTATGGCACAGGAGATTGGGCCATCTTCACCATGGAGCCTTGAAGATTTTGCAGCAGATTTCTACTGGACTTCCCAAGGGTACTCTTGCGCAATCAGATCAGTGCAAGGGATGTACTATGGGTAAGTTTGTGAAGACCAGCTTTCATGAGAAGGAGAATTGTGCTTCGGTGATCCTTGAGAGAATTCACACAGACGTGTGTGGATATTTCTCGATTGCTTCAACAGCAAAACACAGGTATTATGTTATATTTGTTGATGACTATTCTCGTAGATGTTGGATCTTCTTCATGCAGAAGAAGAGAGAACCATTCTCAAAGTTCTGTGAGTTCAAAGCATTGGTGGAGAAGGAGTTGGGGAAGCAAGTGAAGGCTCTGCAGAGCAATAATGGTGGTGAATATATCTCAGGCGAATTCAAAGACTTCTATAGCAAAGAAGGAATTCAAAGAGAACTCATAGTGCCTCATAACCCACAGCAGAATGGGGTCGCGGAGAGGAAGAATAGAACGATCGTGGGTGCTGCATGAGCTATGCTTGAGAGGGAGCTAGACTTGCATGCAGAGGAGGAACTGCCTGTTCTGAAAGATGAACCTCCAGATGTGGATCAGCCACAGGAGGAAGTTCATGGAGTGGAGGAGTCCACTCATGCAGAACCAAACATCAGACAGCAGAAAGTGTACCACAGAAGCTGAGAGATAGAAGCTTGATGCAACACAGAATGTAAGAGTCCCTACATCACAACGAAGACAGAGACAGTCACCTGACCAATTTACTGGATACATGGCTCTTATGAGCAAGTGTGTCATGACAGGGCCATCTTCTTTTGAAGAAGTGCAAGAGCCCACATGGGTAGATGCCATGGTAGAGGAGTATGACTCCATTGTCAGAAACAGTGCTTGGGAGATTGTTCCAAGGCCAGCGGGAAAATCAGTTGTAGGATCAAGATGGATCTACAAGGTAAAGCAAGTTGCTGATGGGAGCGTTGAGAAGTATAAGGCAAGATTTGTTGCTCGAGGCTTCTTCTCACAGATCGAGGGGATTGATTATGAAGAAACCTTTGCACCTGTCGCACGGTATTCTTCCATAAGGACCATCCTTGCTCTTTCAACGCAGATGGGTTGGCACATTCATCAGATGGATGTGAACATTGTTTTCCTTAATGGGATCATTGAGGAAGAGGTGTACTTTCAGCAGCCTGAAGGATTTGAGATCTTTAGCAGCGAGTCACTTGTGTGCAGGCTCAAAAGAGCACTGTATGGGCTGAAACAAGCACCTCGTGCTTGGTACAATCGGATCGACAGCTATTTCATTGGACTTGGCTTCACCAAGAGTGAGGCAGATGCAAACCTGTACCAAATTGTGGTGGAGGGTAAGTTTTTAATCATTGTTCTTTATGTTGATGATTTAATACTAACGAGTGATGAGCAGTTGATACACTCATGCAAGGCAGATCTTGCAAAGGAGTTTGAGATGAAGGATTTGGGCATCCTTCATTATTTCCTTGGATTGGAAATATGGCAGCGGGAAAGTGAACTGTTTGTGTCTCAAGGCAAGTATGCTCGGGAGATATTGGAGAAGTTTCACATGCAAGGTTGCAAGCCTATCGACAATCCTCTTCCAGGAAATTGGAGGAAAGAGGATGCTACATCGGCAGAGGTAGTGGATGCCACTGTTTATTGACAGTGGGTGGGTTCGCTCATGTATTTAGTTAATACAAGACCGGACATGTGCTATGCGGTGAACCAACTTTCACAAGTAATGGTTAAGACTACCAAGCTCTTTTGGAAGGCAGACAAGCATGTCCTGAGGTATCTCATGGGCGCATCTGAGTATGGCTTATGGTACAAACAGACGGATGAGGTGAAGTTGCATGGCTTCACTGATGCAGATTGGGCAGGCAGCCCAATGGACAGAAAGAGCACATCAGGAGGCGTTTTCAGTATCGGATCTACAACAGTTTCTTGGTACAACAGGAAACAAAGATCCATGGCACTCAATTCAGCGGAAGCAGAATCCATGGCAGCAAGTCAAGCTGCATGTGAGGCTATATGGATGAGGAAGATCCTGGTCAGTTTGTTCGGTTCACATTTAGATCCTACAGTGATACATTGTGATAACCAGAGTTGCATTAAACTCTCGATTAATCCTATGTTTCATGATAGATCTAAACATATTGATATCTGGTATCATCATATCAGAGATTGTGTGCAGTGGAAGATCATGTTGCTTCAGTACATTCCTACGGAAGATCAGGATGCAGATATTCTGACGAAGGCACTCACTAGGAGCAAATTCGAATACCATAGAGGCAGGATCAGGGTGAAGGATAATCCCTATCTTATTGAGAGGGAGTGTTGAGATTCAACAAGATGATGAAGCATAGTGAAAATCAGTCACCTTCACTAAGTGGGCCCGCAGGCTATTTTTAGGTGTAAGTCTATTTTTAGACATGATGATCATATTTCAGAAGTTGCAGGATGCTATTTGTGGATGATTGGTCAAGTTGGAAAAATAGATGAAATTCTATTTTTAGAAGATTGGGCGAAGTCTATTTATAGATCGTCGATCTAAAAATAGATGTGTCGATTATTATTAGCCCTTAATAATAATCAGACTCTAAATATCAACTTATTCTCTTGGAGCACTTTATTTCAGTATACAGATTTGGAAAATCAGTGGGCTGAAGGAATTACGCAATTCCTAGGGTTTACTGGTGGTTCATGCATGGAGAACTCAGTTAGAACTGAAGTGGCAAAGTTATGACAGAGTTGGAAGAGTAGTTCATGGAGTTGTTATTTAGTTTAACTCAGTTGAGCTAGTTGTATCTAGTCTAACTGAATGATACACTAGTGAGAGTGGAGTGAATCAATTAGTTAATTAATTCACAAATAATAACTCACTAATCAACTGAACAAATACAACAGTTAACTACAGTGCATGTCAGTTCCAGTGGAGACCCAGTGGAGAGATAGGTGAAAGGGTGAGATGGACTATCTGTTGTGACTATAGTGATGCATTGTTTGCATCACACACACATTGGAGTTGCCAATGAGGATTGCACAGTCAAGGCAAGGCCAATTCAAATTCATTCAGAGGTCTTCTTCAGCAGGGATTGCGTGGTGGAGGCAAGCTATCAGGTGGCAAGAAATCAGTGCATGGATTTGCAGATTTATTCATGTTAGTGTGTGACGATTGATTGTACTGAGAGCTTGATGTACTAAGCTTTGTATGAGATTGTTACATGATCTCCATGATACATAATATATGATAGTTGGGGTTTTTAGCTTCAGGCTTTCCCGTTAAACATTGTGTTATGTGCGATTTTTTTTATTGCTTCGTGTGTTTGCAATTGAGTTTAAATTTCCGCAAAAGATTAATAATGGAAGGATTCTGAATTTAGCAAGAAGATAAATATTGTTAGATCAGGAGAATCTAGATATATACATGCATATGTTATATAATTTCTACAGGCTCACTCCCTATTAGTTGCTCAACCTTCAGAACCTCCTACTCCTTATTCTTCGTCACTACAGTGCTTCTTTCCATTACTCATGTGTTAAATCCTTCTAGCATAGTTGTGTGTATGTCCCAGTCCTTTGAGACACCCACTATCCTTGCTGCTAATACCTGATTGGTAGAGTCTGCCTCTCTCCGTATGAGGGATGTCCTCTACCAATCATGTTGGTTACTAGTACTATCCTTCATACTTGTTGTTGGCTACTACCAACTCTTCCAACAACTACTGTCCCACACCTATTATGGCAGATCCCTTGCCCAACGACTCCTTTCTGGCCACTACATCTCACAATTCCTTAATCATGTACAACATGACACACTGCTTGTAGCATGATCATTCCCTGTAGGTCTCCACTACAATAATGACTTATGCTTGTTCTCCACAAATCCAACATTATTGTAACAACCTAACTCGTAATTGGATTAACCTTTCCATGTAATTATTTTGGTTATTTTGAAATTAGAAAATTTAAAATGGGATGACTAAGGGACACAAATTTGAGAGGGGTTGAGGGAGGTCAAATTGCTTGGGATATTCAATTTACTTGTTGAAGGAAGAAATTGGATAGTGTGGATAGCCATTGAAGGTTGTCTATTGAAATTTACATGCATTGGAATGGTGTTTTGTTAAATTTGGACAACTAGGTCCAAACTCCATATTAAGATGCTCAGATTAAGAGGCTAATATTTTTGTTGGATTCCTCTTTCTGAGAGGTGTAAAATCCATATAAAATATGTCTTAATCCGATGAGCAGAACTTATATTTTGAAATTATTATTTTTAATAAATTATATGTGCAAGGTCGGCCAGTTTTGTAATGTAGGCTCGCATGCCCAACAGATGTGTCACACACCCTCATGATGGATATATATACAGGAAAAGTTGGAGAGATTTTCATCATCATCACAACTCACATATTCCTCTCTCATCTTAGAGTACGAGCTACCAAGAAGGACGAGTTTCGGCCACACGTGTGAAGGACGAAGAGGACAAACTGTACGGCTAAGCTGAAGTACGGATTTGCTGCTGCTAGGGTTTCGCAGAAACTTTGACCAGCGTTGACTTTGGTCAACGCTTGGTCCAAACAAGCTGAAATTTGGTGGAAGGTTCGATTTATGAAGGCCGTACTACCTGGCACAAAAATCGAGGTCAAAGGGTTGACCGTTTTGCTGCTGCGTTGACTTTTAGCTTGCTGCCCCTGCGTTGACTTTTCGGGACAGCGTTGACTTTTGCAGAGTTGACTTGGGTTGACTCATCTACAGATTGAAGGGTTGTTGTGACACATGCTGGGCTGGCTGACCAAAGGAGACTTTGCTGGTTGAAGCATCCTGTTGACCGCCGAAACGAACATACACATTTTTTCTGTTTCTGATTTGTCTTCTGTAAGATCTTCTTATATGTTCTATCTGCATTTTGCTTAACTACTTGTATGATTGCTGAAATAAAAGTGAAATTGCTACTAGCATAGAACATCTACAAAACTTTACATGGTATCGGAGCATTGAGGTGAAGACAAACTCAATCTATAGCAATCATCATCGGAGGAAATGGGTTCCACTAGTCTTGAATTCAAGGAGAATGACAAGCTGACTGGAAGTGAGGACTTCCATCCCTGGAAGATGATATTAGATCTCAAATTAGAAGATCATGATCTCCTGGATCATGTGACAGGGAGGATTCAAGAACCTCCATCCAATGCCTCTGCTTCTATTAGAAACAAGTATAAGAAGGGAGAAATCAAAGCAAAGCTACTGATCAGGGAATCCATAAATAAGAGTCTGGTTGCCTACATATCTGAACTAGGCACATCCAAGGAGATGTATGACAAATTGATACTTATGTTTCACCTGCCATAGGCCTGGACACTATGCTAGAGAATGCCCCTTCAAGAAGGATTCTCCCGATAGTGACGATAACAACAACAACCGAAGAAATGGGAATCGAAGAAATGACAAATCCAAAGGAAAGAGGAAGGCTCACTTTGGTGGAAACAATCAACCTTCTAAGAGGTCCATAAATACCAGGTATGAGGAGTCTAATGTTGTTGATAAAAGAAATGAGTATATTCTGGTATCTTCTCTCTCAGCTGCATCTCTGCCCGACACTACGGATGTCTGGCTAATTGATAGTGGTGCCTCAAGACACATCATCGGATTCAAGGAAGCACTTTCTGACATGGTTGAAAGGGATACTAATCTAGAAATTATCCTTGGGGATAATGCCACTTATCCTGTGAAAGGGACCGGGACTGTGACCCTCCACTTGTCCCAAGGACAAGTCCTCCGTTTGCAAGATGTATTCTATGTACCCAAATTGAAGAAAAACCTTGTGTCTGTATCTGCCATGGAAGACAAAGGATTCAATGTTACTTTCTCTAATGGAAAGGTGCTCATGTGGAAGAAGAGCTTCAAGGAAGCTATCTCAATTGGTTTTAGGGTTGGTACACTCTATCAGGTTGGAGGGAGTCTGTTGGGAGCTATGACTTGTGATACTATCCGACAAACCGAACTATGGCACCGAAGATTTGGACACCTTCATTACAAAGCCCTTCCCGAAGCAAGGAAGGTGGTGACAGGGATGCCTGATTTTGGAAATAATCATGAAGGTGTATGTAAGGGCTGTGTTGAAGGAAAACATACAAGGGGACCTTTCCCCTCAAGTGTCACAAAGACATCTGAGATATTGCAACTGGTTCATTCTGATCTTTCTGGTATGTTGCCTGTAACATCCCTGGGGGGATGTTCTTACTATATGACATTTATTGATGACTTCTCTCGCAAAACCTGGATATACTTCTTGAAGAAGAAGGATGAGGCTTTCATGTGGTTCCGTACATTCAAAGCCTTGGTGGAAAATATGACCGGAAAGAAGATCAAGATTTTGAGGACCGACAATGGCACTGAATATGAGTCAAATGAGTTCAAAGACTTTTGCAGAGAAGCTGGCATCAAGAGGGAGACTACTACTGCATATACTCCTGAGCAGAATGGTGTTGTTGAACGCAAGAATAGGACTATTGTGGAAGCTGCCCGTGCCATGCTATGTGACCAGGGTCTACCGAAGTTTCTGTGGGGAGAAGCTGCAAATACTGCTGTGTACATTCAAAACCGATGCCCTCATTCAGCTTTGGACTCCAAAACTCCCGAAGAGGTTTTCTCTGGTAAGAAACCTGATGTCTCACATTTTAGAATTTTTGGATGTCCTGTCTATTTTCATGTGCCGAAAGAAAAGAGAAGTAAGCTGGATGCTACTGGGAAGAAAGGAATGTTTGTGGGCTATAGTGAGACTTCTAAGGCATATAGAGTTTATGTACCTGGTCAAAGGGAAGTAGAGATAAGCCATGATGTCACTTTTGACGAAGATGCTTCCCTGAAGAAAGTAGTAGATCTTCCTAGATCTGAAGAAAATCATGAAGAAAGACCTGGAAATCTGGAAGAACCCCGGGATGAGACTATGCCTGATATTGAAGGGCCAATGGACCCTATTGATCCACCCCCTTCACTAGGAAAGAGACCATCATGGCTCAGGGACACCCTCGAAGATGCTGAGGGTCATGCTGCCCCAAGGGGGACATTCCGAGAAAGCAAGAAGCCGTGTAGATACCAAGGGTATCTAGCTGCCATGAGTACTATTGTACAATCTGAACCAGGATCTTTTGAGGAAGCCATCAAGCATCAAGTTTGGAAGGATGCTATGCATGAAGAATATGAGTCTATTATGAAGAATGATGTCTGGGATGTGGTCCCGAGACCGAAGGACAAATCTGTTGTCACCGCTAAATGGCTCTACAAAATCAAACATGGATCTGATGGGAGTGCTGAAAAGTTTAAGGCAAGGTTTGTTGCCCGTGGCTTCTCTCAAAAGGAAGGAATTGACTATGACTATATATTTGCACCTGTGGCACGATATACCACCATCCGATCAATCATAGCCCTTGCTGCTACACAAGGATGGAGTCTTCATCAGATGGATGTCAAGACCGCTTTTCTGCATGGTGCAATAAAGGAAGAGGTGTATGTAGAACAACCTCTGGGGTTTGAAGTTCAAGATCGAGACACTTATGTCTGCAGGTTGAAGAAAGCCCTCTATGGGTTAAAGCAAGCACCCAGAGCTTGGTACGAGAGGATGGATAGTTACTTGATGAAGCTGGGCTTCACTCGAAGCAATGCTGATCCGAACCTATACTTCAAGGTTGTGAAAGAGAAGCCTCTCCTTCTAGTGCTGTATGTGGATGACCTCTTCCTGACTGGTGATGACCCTCTCATTCATCAATGTAAGAGGGAGCTTGCTGCTGAGTTCGAGATGAAAGACCTAGGACTGATGCACTATTTCCTAGGCCTGGAGGTCTGGCAGAGACCTGGAGAGATTTTCCTTTCTCAAGGAAAATATATTGTGAAGCTTATGGAAAGATTTGGGATGGTGGACTGTAAGTCCGTGTCGACACCAATGGAACTCAACTTTAAGAAGTTGAGTGGCAGCGCTGCTGGGCCTATCTTGGCCAATCCTACTGAGTATCGTCAACTCATAGGAGCTTTGATGTTCTTAGTGAACACCCGACCGGATATATGTTTTGCGGTGAACACTTTGAGTCAACAGATGGTTGAGCCTCGTCATTTTCACTGGGTTGGTGCCAAGAATCTTCTGAGATATCTTCGGGGCACGATAAACCATGGGCTGAGATACACTGCCGGGAGTGTGACACTCCGTGGATATACTGATGCCGACTGGGCTGGCAGTGTGGTGGATCGTAAGAGCACATCGGGATGTTGCTTCAATCTTGGTTCTGCTTCGATCTCATGGATGAGCAGGAAGCAGAAGTCGGTGGCTTTGAGCACCGCGGAGGCTGAATACATTGCTGCTAGTATGGCCTGTTGTGAAGCAGTTTGGTTGCGGAAGCTCTTTAGTGAGCTGTTTGGACATGTGCTAGATACCACTGTGATACTCTGTGATAATCAGAGTGGGATTCGTATGACTGAGAATCCTGTGTTCCACGACCGATCCAAGCATATTGATATCGGGTACCACTTTATCCGGGATATGGTACAGCGAGGCGCCGTAAGGCTCGATCATATAGGAACTGATGAGCAGGTCGCGGATATTCTCACTAAGCCCCTGGGGAAGGTCAAGTTCCTAACCTTCCGTGAGAGTCTTGGTGTCGTGGAAAGACCCTATGATGTGGGTCCTGTTGGACGATGAGCTCTAGGAGCTCTAGGGGGCTTTGGGGAGAGCTTCTTGGAGCTATGGGCAACCACAAGGCTAGGCTTGCCAACCTTGGTGGTGTGCTTGGACCCCACCGTTGTGATTTTGAGTTGGTTCACCTCTCATTTTCTGTGCCCCGTATGCATCCTACCCATTGAGTTCGGGGCTCATGGGAAGTACCTCTCATTTGGCCAATGAGGTGTGGAAAAGTTAGAGACTATTAGCAAAGACTGATGGACGCATCAGAGATTGCCGTACTCTCTATCTAGGATGGCACGGTCCAACCACTTGATCTGGGATCAAGATTTGTGAGGTCTGGGACCTCTGGACTGACTATGTCGGTCGGGGGATGATGTCTTTGTGACTGACCCACTTCTGTTCTGAAATAAAGAAGCCAGCAAAGCAAGTTTCGGCGGGATGACGCACGATGTTGATTGCACTAATAGATGGAGTTCTCCCTAGTTGAGAGGGAGTGTTAAATTTGGACAACTAGGTCCAAACTCCATGTTCTGATGCTCAGATTAAGAAGCTAATATTTTTGTTGGATTCATCTTTCTGAGAGATGTAAAATCCATATAAAATATGTCTTAATCCGATGAGCAGAACTTATATTTTGAATTTATTATTTTTAATAAATTATATGTGCAAGGTCGGCCAGTTTTGTAATGTAGGCTCGCATGCCCAACAGATGTCTCACACACCCTCATGATGGATATATATACAGGAAAAGTTGGAGAGATTTTCATCATCATCACAACTCACATATTCCTCTCTCATCTTAGAGTACGAGCTACCAAGAAGGACGAGTTTCAGCCACACGTGTGAAGGACGAAGAGGACAAACTATACGGCTAAGCTGAAGTACGGATTTGCTGCTGCTAGGGTTTCGCAGAAACTTTGACCAGCGTTGACTTTGGTCAACGCTTGGTCCAAACAAGCTGAAATTTGGTGGAAGGTTCGATTTATGAAGGCCGTACTACCTGGCACAAAAATCGAGGTCAAAGGGTTGACCGTTTTGCTGCTGCGTTGAATTTTAGCTTGTTGCCCCTGCGTTGACTTTTCAGGACAACGTTGACTTTTGCAGAGTTGACTTGGGTTGACTCATCTACAGATTGAAGGGTTGTTGTGACACATGTTGGGCTGGCTGACCAAAGGAGACTTTGCTGGTTGAAGCATCCTGTTGACCGCCGAAACGAACATACACATTTTTCCTGTTTCTAATTTGTCTTCTGTAAGATCTACTTATATGTTCTATCTGCATTTTGCTTAACTACTTGTATGATTGCAGAAAGAAAAGTGAAATTGCTACTAGCATAGAACATCTACAAAACTTTACATGTTTTGAATGGGAATGGTGCTGAAAATTTATGGGTTGCAAGCAAAGAAACAAACCCATACTGGCTTGGGAAATGTACATGACAACAAAGAATAAAAGAATTAATGCATTGTAGTTGAGTGTGCAGTGGAAAAAAAATAGCTAGAAATTCAACCTAGGAGGGGGATCACATAAAGGATGGTCATAGGAATGAGAGAGAACATACAATATGGAGAGGGAGAGAGAGCACACACATAGACGAAAAAAAGGGGGAAATTATTGCAAACGAGTGGGGACACAATGCAAAGAGGTATGCGTAGTAGTGGTTGAGGAGTTTTGAGGAAGGAATTTCTACACCATGTGAAAAAAGAGGAGAATGTGCAAGAGTTTTTAGGAAAAAATGTGAAGAACTTACCATATGTGATGAGGAAGGCATCAAGTACACATTGTGGATGATCTAAGCATGGAGAATGCATGGTTAATAAGAATCAGTGACACCGACAATAGTGTGGAGGACATTGGCTTCTTTCACCACTCTCAAAAGGCTATCATACCTTCAGTTGACCAATAGGAGTACGAAAGAAATTCTCCTTCATGTGAGGGTAAATCTCAGAACACCTCAAGAGGATGGAGGGTGGAGATGGTGTTATATGGAATCCCTTGACAACATGGGGTAAAGGTTTAGCTTTTGGAATCCTGGTAAAGGAAATTCTAGAGTCTCCTTTGTTATTGGATTTGAAGTTGGCAGTGAGTTCTCGATTCTCTTCACTAGGTGGAACCATTGTGTTACATGCTACTAGGGTGGAGGTGAAGCCTCTCAACTCCCTAAAATGTGTGTGTGTGTATGTGTGTTATTGGATAGTTGGAGGGTGGAGGCAACAAACCTATAAATTCCCTGTGCACTGGTGGACTGTTGAGTGGTTGGTGGGAGGAGGTAGGAGGACCTCTATAGTTCTTGTTTCAGTTGGAAGCTAGTGTTTATTCCCTGAGAAAGACCACCTCAGTTCCTGTAATCTAGCTCGGTGGTGACAACCACAGGTATAATGGCTACAACTTGTCTATGGTTGGGTGGAGAGTTGTAGTCTCGAGCTTAGTTTCTCATCTTAAATACAAATCTAAGATAAGTTCTTATTATGCATAATCTTGTATGGATTTCATGTTAAGGTGTGAATGAATGATATGTTGATTGTTTGCATGACAAGTCTTGGTTCAATTGTGTATGTATGTTGAATAATTGGTTATAATCCATAATGAGGATGTATTAATGAGCATGAATGTTTTGTGGGACTAATGGCCATATGTTAACATCTCGTTGCAGAGAATTATTTACCATGATAGTGTTGGTGTCGCACTAGTGAAATTATTGCATAGTGGGGTCTATGGTCATTGTGGAATGCTTGTCAACTTGAGATAATGGAGTGTTGAAAGGTTGAGCAAGTCTTATCATGGGTTGTTGTATACCTGTTGTTGATAACTCATATGGTTGCACCCTTTTTACTTGAATATGAGTATCTGCAAGTATCTGCAAGTGATGTTGAATCCCCATCCATTTATTGTTCAGATGGTAAGGATAATAGAGTCAAGAAAAGTAGGTTTCCTGTTTGTTGAATAGTTGTTCTACTCTTTGTGTCCTTAGTAAGAATTTCTTATGGTAGTGATTGTGTTTT
Organism: Pinus albicaulis; assembly: GCA_034641835.2. Taxonomy (NCBI): domain Eukaryota; kingdom Viridiplantae; phylum Streptophyta; class Pinopsida; order Pinales; family Pinaceae; genus Pinus; species Pinus albicaulis. Next base: position 749,415,520 of record CM076575.1, on the reverse strand, counting down.
GGTGGCAACACTTGAGGGGATATTTATCGAGTTGTTCTAAGATTTTCTATGGAGTTCATGGGCCATCAAGTGTTGGTATTGGTGCTTGGAAATACCTGAGAAATATCAAAAAGATAAAGAAGGAAATTGGCCTTTGGAACTCTGATAAAATGTCGAAAATGGCTTAAACCTGATTTTTTCGGACCCCACAGGTCGAAGGTCGACCACATGGGCCATACCTCGACGGATATCCACCCCGTCCTACAGCATGCCGACTTCTTTGTTGGCAGGGTTTGGGAACTTCGGCAAGGTTGGGAGTCCACGCAGGTCAGGGGTCGAGCCAACCCCGACCCAACTTTTTATTGCGCCAAGGAGGAGGGTTAACCCCAAATTAGGTCGAAGATTGGGGGTCTGACCAAAAAATGGAAATGAAAAGTCATGTGCCAATGGAAGGGGCCAACTCTGACTAGTTGTTAGCCCACTCACCACGTGGCCTATCCACAGTGGTGGTGGTGCCTCCAATCACCTATCATGTTGGCCACTGGGTGGTTTCCACATGGAGGGTAAGGTAATGTGGAAAGGTGAGCAAGGCATATATTTAAGAAGGAATAACTCTCAATCCGTAATTCAGATTGAAGCAAAGTTTATATTGTTGGAATCGTCTTGATGAGATGAAAATAACAATGGTGTCTAATTAAAGTTTGATGAATGTTGGGAAAATTCAAAATTTTAGGTCTCGTTCCCATAGTAACTACCTTGGGAGTTGGATTTGCATAGTAACTACCTCCTTATAACTCTGGTTGGGTTCTGGTGTTAGGGGGAGTGTCACAACTATCATTTGACAACTATCATTCGCAATAGGTCTCCACTCCCTTACGATATGCACACCAACTCACAAGCTCTATGGATCCTGCTTCATGTGACCTCGAGTACTGTCTAACAACAATGACTACCGCACTGTGTCATGGCTCAATTTGGCCACTTCTTCCCTTGTCTGTTGCCCTCACACTATGCAATTAGCAAACTTCTATGACTTACCTTTGCCATTGCTTGCTCCATCATGGTCCGACCGCCCAACCTATTGTGTGGATGATCCTGCGACCAATGGATATTATTGCAGCGGTAATGAATTGACATAGGCAGCGATGGTTGTTGCTGCACTTTGTCGCATCCTCCTCTCAACAAACCCTACATGATCTATCCTCTACTAGATCCAATGCCCAAATTTATGTTTGTCAACCAGTGTGTTGAGACAGTGGAAATAAGTTATGTGCATGGCTTTCTATCCTAACTCGTTAATGCACTCTCAACCATCTTGTCCACCTCCTAACCACTACAACCTACTATGTCTCAGTCAGGGTTGCAGGGGAGCACCCCCCCCTTGAACCTGCTCCCAATTCGCGCTGAGCTCAAGAGCGCATAGGGAGTGACCTCGAGAGTGCACTCGCAAGGTCCAAAAAACGTTCCTTGGTTTTCAGGGAGAGATCACTCCTGGTCGCTCCTCCCTCAATTTTTCACTCCCGCACTTGTATTTTCCACACGGTCACGGGCGAAGAAGGGAGCTGGCAGAGGGGATTTTGGAGGGAAAGAAGGGGGGAGATAAAACGCCCTCCCTCTCTCTCATTATCATCATTCTCATTTGTGAGAAAGAGAGAGAAAGAGAGGAGAGAGCAAGAGAGAGCAAGAGAGAGCAAGGAGCTTGGAGCTTGGAGAGAGCACGAGAGAGGAGCTTGCAAGGGATATTAGAGCTTTGGATTGAAGGCCAAAGAGGTAGGATCTACACTCTAATCTAGAATTTTTTTTATATGTTGCATTTTAATTTTTTGAAAAATGAAAAAATGAAAATGTTTCATTCTCTCTTTCCCATTCCCATTCGGCATTCCTCCATTTTTTTGCAGTCTAAAAACTTGAAATATCATGGCTATATGGCTTGGAATTTTCTTCTTGTTGGTTCCTTTTTTGGTTATTATGATGTTGGAGAGTAGAAGAAAGAGGGTTGTTCAAGAAGAGGAGGATGAAGAAGTGGGTTATAGTGGATTTGATGAAAATCCTGAAGAGGAGTAGCTTGGTGAGGAGGAAGGGGAGAGTGGAGATGATGAGATCACACCAACCAAAATTGACCAAACACCATTGTGGAAATATGTTACTAGGACTGAAGCAGGGAAAGGGGGTGGAACCACTGATTTTTTTTGCCCCCATTGCAATAAACAATACACAGGTTCATACACCCGTGCCAGAAGGCACCTTTGTGGGAAAAGGCCATGGGATGGAGATAAACAAGTGGGAACCAAAACTTGTGTAAGTGTGTCAACAACAGGTAGATTCAAATACATAAGGGAAGAGGAGGAACCCAATACAAATCTAAAATATCTAAGGGTTTCTTAGAACCTAATCCACCATCACTTCATGCACAAAGAAGTCCATCGAATTCCACCCAAGGCAATGGATATGGAGGTATCCTGGCACATGAACAAACATCTCTTTAAGGCATAGAACCATATCATATTTCCTTGACGAAGGGTCTAGGAATGATGTGTATTAAAAAAAAATTCAGTTTCTCTATGCATGTGGGGTACCATTCAAGGTTCTTTGCTCACCTTATTGGCATGAAATGGCTTCTACCATTAATGATGCCCCCAAAGGATACAAGAGCCCTAGGTATGACAAGGCTAGAACTGTGGGACTTGATCATGAAAAAGAAAAAATAATTCATTCTTTGAGTAGAATGACAAGTTCTTGGAATGAGAATGGGGTGCCCATTGTATCTGATGGATGGACAAATGTAAAAGGCACGCCATTGATAAGTGTTTTTGTTGTTTCTGTTAGTGGTGCAATCTCTCTTTCATCATATGATTACTCAGATAAGCTCAAGACTGGCATCAACATGGCAGAACCATTACTTGACACAATTGAACGTATTGGGCCATACAATGTCGTCCAAGTCATCACTGATAATGTTGTTAATTATAAGGCAGTGGGGGCAATTATTGAGGATAAATACCACAATGTATTTTGGCCTGGATGTTTGGTTCACACAATGAAACTTTTGATGCCAGAACCATTACTTGACACAATTGAACGTATTGGGCCATACAATGTCGTCCAAGTCATCACTGATAATGTTGTTAATTATAAGGCAGTGGGGGCAATTATTGAGGATAAATACCCCAATGTATTTTGGCTTGGGTGTTTGGTTCACACAATGAACCTTTTGATGCATGATATAATTAAAAACAAACAACCTCAATACAAATGGATTGGTGATTTGCACAAGAGAGGCAAAAAAATGGTTTTTTAATAGAAATCATAGCAATACACATGGGATTTTCCGCAGTCACTCAAGATTGGAGTTGTTGAAGATTGCAAAGACTAGATTTGCTAGCTATTGCCTCACCTTCAGGCGCCTTTTGAAGGTATGAGAGTCATTAGCTATCATGGTATCAAGTCCACATTGGAAGGTATTAAAGGACAAGGCAACAACAATAGTTGACAAGTAAGGTTTTGAATAGGTGGAGGAGACCGCTCTTGATGGTTTGTTTTGGGCACGTCTGAGGGAAATTTTGAATTTCACCAAACCCATTTATAGCATGATTCACTTTGCAGATACATATAAACCAGTGATTGGGGAGGTGCATGAGCAGATGGATAGCATGTTGGGAAAAATAAAAGATGTTGTTAAGGAAAATGATCCCAACTTGTATTCAATGATTCACAATTTTGTGTGTGCACGGGTGGAATAAACTTAATGTTCCACTACATGCCTTGTCGTATATCCTTATGCCAAAATACTACTCTCCATCTTCGTTGGGCCAACCTGCACCTAGGGGTGGGGTTAGGATCAAACCTCATACAAATCTAGAGGTACAAGAGGGATATATGAAAGCATTAGACAAGTTGGTCCCTGACAGGGAGGAGTGTGCTAATATGCACCTTAAATTAGGCAGATACTTCAGTTGCACTGGCTTGTTTGGTTCTTTGCATGAAATGGAATATAGAGACAGATTTGATGCTCTCACATGGTGGGAAGCATATGGCGGCATGGGACTTTTGCCAAAATTGGCAAAAAAAATTCTCTCACATGTTGTAAATACTTTTTCTGTAGAGAGGTGTTGGAGCACCTACAACTTCATCCATAATGTGAGAAGAAACAAACTTGATGAAAACTGAGCAGAAAACTTAGTTTATGTGCACTACAACTTGAGGTTGTTGAGTCATTATTGTGATCGGGCTTATGAGGATCTATCATATAAAGTTTGGGACAACAACCCAGAGGACAATAATTTGGAAGATGGCACTATACATCTAGAAGAACTTTTGAGATATGAGGAAGAAGCAACAACAGCCAAGCCACCGCCACACCCACCATCCATTAGCAGAGTCAGTGCCAGTGTTCGAGTTCCAACTATTATTCCTTTGTTGAAGTCACCTCCACCTACATATTCACGTGGACAACATGTGCCTTCTAGTTCTGGTTGTGGTACTCAGCAGGAGGAGACTGCTATAAGACCACCATTACCGTGATTTGCTCAAAAATTATACATTTCTCGTGGCAAGAGGCCAAGCAATAGCTAAAATAGATTTACTAGTATGTTCCACTTTCTAGTAGTTTTTAACTTTTTATAATTGTTGAAAGTTGACTCTTTCATATTTATTATGATATTTTTTGTAAACAATATATGACAATTTAAATTTGACGCTTGAAACTTTGAAGTTGGCAGTTATAAGTTTATAACTCATTATGAATTATGAATATGATGCTTCATGAAATTTGAAAGTTGTTTCATTTCGTTTCATTTTATAACATTTCATTTCATGTTAAATATTCTTTGTTGTAACGGTTACACTTAGCTTACAAGTACAACTATGGTGATCAATGAATCAATGATGATGAATGTTATATATTGAATTTTGAAAGCTTGAAACTTTAAGATTGATGAATCATGAGACTCAAGATTCAATATGTTCTATGTTTCTAACTTGTGGATGTGGTTGATGAAGATTATACGTGGTTTATTCATTTTACATGAGATACACATGGAGTTTATGAAAGTGGGGTGTTATATATATATATATAAGCTACATTTTTGTGATATCTCATTGTGTATATAATCTAATATTTTGGTTTTGATTTTTGGAATGTATTGGATCATATTAGTGTCATAATGATGAGAACCAAATCATATGAATTTAAATAAATGACTTTGTTTTTAAATGTGATATATATGCTTGTATAGTTTTATAGTGTTGAGCTGAAGGCCATTGCACAACTCGTAAATGGATAACATGTAAGCACTATAAATATACCTCTATGGACTATGTGGTAGGCTTATCATGGTGAAATCAAAGCCATGTAACATTTATGTTGGAATATAATCTACAATGGTCCAACATGGATGTGAAGGGTGTGAGAGGGGCTATCATTCTAATAGAGGTGAAGAGAAAATGGTGCCCAATAGGGAAGTAATCCTCTATTTCCAAGTGTTCTAGTGTAATATATTGTCTCTTTTCCATCATGTTCCTTAAATGAATCCATCCACCTCAAATGACTTAGATCAAACATTGAATGCATATAGAGGTTGGTAAATCTGGTCATGTGATTATTAAAGCATGGGAAAAGTATAATAATTATGGGGAAATGTAAACATTTGTTGTTCTCCTATCACATCCCCCATCCATGCCCTCCACTTCTCATGGAAAGTTCTCAATTTTAGACATTAACCAATATATGTAGATGAACATATCGACACCATGAATAGGACATTGCAGACCTTGACAAAAAGATAGTTATGTTGTAGATGAGCATAAAGATTGAAAAAATTAGGAAGCCTTCACCCATTAATTATTGCTACTCTTTCATTACTTGAGAGCTAAGTTTTATCCTTCCAAGTTATTTCTAGAACTCATTCAACAAATTAAGCTTTGTTTGCGGCTTGCATTGAAGAGAGACAAAAAGGAAGAATATCCTCAAGGGATTATTAAGTATAGAAGGAAATATATTTATTGTGTTGTATAGAGTAGTGAAAGAAAGTGTCATGGTTGTTTGAAAACTAGATGAGATGCTCAAAGTTCCATGTAGTGAGTAGATTAGAGAGCCAAGAGAGAATTGGGTTGGGTTGAGTGAGTTGTGAGTTTGTAGGTTGGATTTCTTCTCTCTCATGGCCTCGTAGATCAACATGGAGGTGGCATTTGCATTGGAAGTTTATAGTTGGATGGAAAATTGCTTGTGCATATCCTAGTTTTTTGGACTATCTTTTGTTAAAAGTTGTTATATATTTGTTGTAAATCGACAATTCAATTATATTTTTTGTTGTGGAAATTGTATGTTATGCATGTGCATGTGATTATTTTGAATTATGTATATGGACATTTGTTATCCCAAATTCATGTTACTCCATGCTTGCATATTATACTACATTCTATTATTCTGCAACCATGCATGCTTTTAATTAATTATGGGCCTTCATTGAAGACCATCTATGTTATGAACACAATGAAATGGGCTCTAAAGGATATAATTTTAATGGCTTGTACACTATTGGGGTGTCTAGGAGGGAATGTCATATTGTGGTATTATAGATATATGATCTATGTGAATGATGAACCAATTTTCCCCTTTTTACATGACATGATTTGTAATTGGTAAACCATCATTTGAAAATCTTAATACTTTTGGGAAGCCATAGGATAAATTTGGGAAATATTGGGCATACTCAAGTTTAAATCATTGTAAATGCAATCCACTTAAAAGTTTGAAGTTACTAGAGGCATTTAAGACAAAATTAGGGCAAAGCCATGGGTTTAATTTTAACAACGAACAAGGAGATTCATCCTATGATTGCTCTCCTTTGGGAATGAGAATTCACATATTACATATGGTTGGGTTGAACTTGTTGTAGCTAATAGAGCTCATGATATGAATGAGAGCTATTTAGTTAACACATGTAGAGGTGGAATACGGGAGTAGGTCCAAGTTGGATAAAAGAGATACTTGTTGAAGGGATCAAAACCCTACATATTATCCAAGTTGGGTGTGGTTATAGAAAGGATGTCAATGAGGAAGCCGATATGTGGCATTATGCAATCAACATGGTGTGAGGTCGTGGAGGTGACCTATGGCATTATGCAATCAACATGGCTTTGGAAGATGAATCTTGCCTAACAATCCCCTCCAACCTCCACAAATTCCACAACCAATAGTTCACAAGTTGATTGGCACACTAATTTTATGCAGTGGAAAAGACACAGTTAACTAGGCTCACCCACAATGATCCCATCCTTTAGATTGTCAACAATTCAACAATGTGTATCTTTTTTCCCACATAAAAAGTAGCATGGGAGTTTACTAAAGGTCCTTGACTGAGGTACATCTGAGGTACATTATTAAGGGTCCATTTGTGAATGTTTAATTGGCATAATGTTGAAAGGTGAAACCCACCGAAAATCTCCTCTCAATTTTGAAAATTCAATAACCACCAAATCTTGAAGTCATATGGTGATTTCTCCCTAACAAAGGTGGGGGCAAGTTAACCAAGGACCATCACCACTTTGCTAACTAATCAATATTTGCCACATGAAAGGGCTCATGTGAACAATAAAGCTTGAGGCCTAGGAAAAAGTACAAGAAAAAGACTTTGATGGTTATGGGAAAAGACTATTAAAACTCATCGTGACAATGTTGGGCTCTACACTTTTTAAAATTATATATAAATAGAACAATAAAATACGATTTAGAAAGAAAAAAGAAAAAAATACAATATTTTATAATAGTTTAAACCATTACACACTTCATTCACAAACTAACAATTAAATTACTCGCAATATAATAATTGATTAAAAAATTATAATAAAAAAACTTACATAAATCCTATAAAAAAAACTATTGTTTGGTTGTTTCTACACAAGCATCTAGTCAATAACCAATATTAACAATGGACTCAATTTCATATAGAGCGATTTTCTAAGCTAGTTGCCATTAAGATTCCAATACTTAGACAACAACGATTATCTAATTATCGACTTCTGTGATTATTGAGTTAGAGGCCTATTATTAATTCCTCCATTGTAAGTATCAAAGATAGTAATTCTTTAGGTTGCTATTGTTTGGTCGAGATTCTTTTACCCGAAGGGGCTGCAATAAACTATCAAATAGTGGGGTAGCACCTAGTGGTTACAATTCCCGAGAGGCTACATGGTGTGCACATAGTGGTTTCAATTTTCTATTAATAATTGGGGTTCCATTAATTATAAGTAATAGTTTAATTTTTTTTTTTTTTTTTATAAAGTAGAATATATATAATTTAAATATTTATTTAAAATATTAAATTTATTTTTGTTATAAATAAATACTATATTTTTCTTAAAAGTTATATCACCAAATTTTGATAAAAAAATATCAATAAATTATCATTAAAATAAAATATATTTATAACTCTTGTCATGGTGCCTTAAATCTTGATTGGGCCTCATTTGTGGTTTGTAATTATGGAATGTTGATTTGTAATGAAGGCATGCCGACATCTGTGTCTCAGGCCTGTGAGATAGCATGCATGGCTATGCAAGACCGCCTGAGTAATTGCGTTTGTGGTGGCCTTATCCCTCATTTTGTTTACCCTCAGTTCATCAGTCAAGGAACAAACTCTTTGCAGGGTCTGTGGGAATATCTCTCTGTTTTAAGGTCTAGTCTTAGAAGTAGTTGGGTGGGTGATGGGAGCCTCAGTTCAATTAGTCCTCATGGGATTTGGGTCTTGGAATTGTGTCACCATAACTTTATCCTCTCTCTCTCTAAGCTCAAATTATACAATTCTACCACCCTCAACAGGAATAGCAGTGTTGTCTATTACTTGGTCACGAAGGCAGCTGTGGGCCCTAATTACTGTTACATGCAAGCCGTTGTTGACTTTTTCTTGCCCTATACAGGCCTCTTTAAATTAAATACAGGTGTTGTCCAGTGTTTGTCTGAGAACTTGCAACAGAACAATCTAGTGTTTGTACTTAGGAAGACAAAGATGGTAAAAGGACAATTTGCCAAGCACCAAGTCAGAGAAAAAGGGAAACATAAACTTCTAAAGCCCACTACAGGGTCTAGCAAACGAGGCAGAAAATCAAAAAAAGAGGTTATGGAAAACCTCTTTGACATTTACTTTACTGGTAACCCTCCTCAAGTCTGCAATCTCATTTAGGGTTGGGAGAGAGACAGTGACAATAAAGAAGAGGAGATAGAAACACAAGAGGAAGCCATGGATTTCATCAAGGACCCTGGGAATACAAGAGGGAGACTGTCCATTTTCCATCAGTCCATTCACACTTATTGGACACTCAAATGCATATTGGGCAAGGCTGTCATGAGCCTTCACGAAATGGGAGGAGATCCCCAAGTGGTTTCAGTTCTGCAGGACATAAAAAAGGAGATTCATGATATTCGTGTTTCGCAACATCATGCTACAGCTCGTCTTGGAAGAATTGAGCAACAGTTGCAAACAATGCACCAAGTGGATATGTCGGGCTCCAGTGTCAAAGACCCAACACCGGTTGAATCCTCAGATGACTGACTAATCATTTCTTTGGTACTTTTATGTATTTTGCGGATAGCATTTATTGTTTACAGTTAGACTTTGGTAGGAATAGTAGAATGGAAATAACAATTTTTAGAAGACTGAAACTTTTTCAATATTGGATGGCATTTAACTCGTTAAGATGGTCGACAGACCTGGTTTCCTTCGGGCAGGTTGAGGCCATCAAGTTTTGATCTCTTACAACCTGCTTATCTTTTTTGATAGATAGAAAATAGATAGAAAATAGAAAAGTATTGCTAAATTTACATATATATATATATATAGGCTCTGGAGTATCTCTAAAATTGTTTTTGTTTGGTCAAGAGTTCGTCACCCTCAAATTTAAAGAAACAAGTTAACAACTCAAGATTCAAAGGCATAGACTACCAACAAGCAATTACAGGTGGTTTGATTTTCTTTAAATAATAGCTAATAATAGTGGTTCCCACCATAAATTTGACAACTAAATTATATTAAATTTTTCCAATATTAAAAATAATATATAAAATATATTAATTATAAAAACCATGAGTCAAAATTAAAACATTTTTCATACACCAATGTAGAACCTCTCCCAGTGACTTGCAAGCATAAAACTTAATAAATTTGAAGTTTGAAATAAAAATAAAATAACTAATCGCTATAATAGGCAACTTACACTAGCCAAGCTGCACTGATTATAAACAGTGCTTGTAAATGAGAGATCCATGCCTAGCTGGGTATTGGCAATGGTAACCTTTCATCACTTCCTTCATTGATCAACTACAGTGAATTGCATTGCAGGATAGGAAGAAAGGAATGTGATGGCTAAGAAATCACTGAATCTTAAAGAGAATAAGACTCTGCAGCCTTCCACGTCAATGGAGTATACAGAGCAATAAAATTGGTCATTGAGCCCAATAACCTTATTGGGGTTTCTCAGGTTGTGATTAAGCTTCTAAGTTGGAGTAAGTCAAAAGAGAAACCTTTTTCATACACCAATGTAGACTGAAAATGGCACCCTCTCATCTATGAGGTCTATGAGATCTAAGGCAGCCTCTTCCAATGATAATAGCAATGACTTGCATCCTAGGATTGGTAAGAACCTCTCCCAGTGACTTGCAAGCATAAAACTTAATAAATTTAAAGTTTGAAATAAAAATAAAATAGCTAATCGCTATAATAGACAACTCACACTAGCCAACACTGATTATAAACAGTGCTTGTAAATGAGAGATCCATGCCTAGCTGGGTATTGGCAATGGCAACCTTTCATCACTTCCTACATTGATCAACTACAGTGAATTGCAGGATAGGAAGAAAGGAATGTGATGGCTAAGAAATCACGGAATCTTAAAGAGAATAAGATTCTGCAGGCTTCCAGATCAATGGAGTATACACAGCAATAAAATTTGTCATTGACCCCAATAGCCTTATTGGGGTTTCTCAGGTTGTGATTAAGCTTCTAAGTTGGAGTAATTAAGTACTAATGATCTGAGTTTAAATCTATGTTAATTGTAGATTATGTGTATCGAATATGTATAAAGCAAAGTTAACTATTCCTTCCCTGTCTAAATCTATAATCTGTATAAATTTAAGAAGTTTAAATCTTCACAGATTTGATCAAAATTTTTTGAAATATAAACTGAAAATAATGAAATGAAATATGAAGATCAGTTATTAATGTGGTTTTTTTAATAGATCTGAAACAAATTAAGCTTGATAGGTATAAATGCATCTTAATCAGCCAAGTCTTTGGAAACTTTTGATGGAATAAATACTCTCGATAGTAGCTCTTATTATTTCACATTGCAATTCAATTTAGTCATTTCAGTTAAAAAAATTGAGCATTATTGCTCAATTAAGTATTTTTTTGCCTTTGGAAAAGTGGAAACAGAAAAGTATTTTATTTTAAAATGCGAGCTTTCAAAGACGAAAAGAAAAAACCTAACTTTTAGGCATCTAACCACATTTATTATGAAACTTCACCAAAAAAAATAATCCAATCTAAACTTCACCAAAAAAAATAATCCAATCTAAAAACCAGATAAAGAAACAATCTATAACATAAACTATCTTTAACTTCTGAGAAGCTAAAATATTTTCTTAACTACTGTAATTCAATTTATCCATCTCAGTTAATACTAACACTTTAAAACTAAAACAACTTCAAAAGACAGCAAAAATATTCAAGAAAAGGGATCAATACCCGGAGCTGGCTTTGAAAGTCGAGGGGAAACCGCACGAGAGGATGGCGAGTTTGGTCCAGGAACAGCAACCTCCGGAGCCCATATTTCCTTAAATTGTAAGCCATACACAGCATGGAAACTGCAGCTAAACCGGTGTCAGAGATCTGTATCATCACTTCAAATTTGTTCACCTGAACTTTACGACAGTTCGTGCAGCTGGTTGCCCACAGGGTGACCGCAGGCACCGCGGCTCCCAGCACCAGGAAGACGAGCCAAGCCAATAACGTCTTGAGCGAGGTCGACTGATCGAGTCCCAGGAACACCAGAACTGTTTCCAGGCGTGCGAGCGCGGAATCGAGCTCGGTCTGGTCGGATTTGGGGGCATCTAGGGTGCTGTTCGAGAGAAGCGATTTGTGAAGCTGGGGCGCCGAAGCAGTCTCGACATTAATCTCCAGATCCCGGCCTGTGTCCGCCATGGAATTAGACATGTACTGGGCAGTAGAGAAAAACAGAGTTGAAGCGACAGAGCAACAGGCGCACCTGGCGCCATTATTTATCATGAGCGGAACCTCGATTTTTCGTTTTTTAAAATGGAATAACCGCCTTTACTGTTCTGCCCGGGATCGAACCTTGGTCGGTCGATAAATTCTCGGATTGCATTTTCTACATTCAAAATTTACCAATTTGAAGGCGAATTTTAGGCTGCCAGATGCCAAGATTTTGAGATGCGAAGCATTTTTTTACTGGTTTTGGTAATGAAATTCGCACAGATGAGTTGTGAGTTGTGATTGTCATTGCAAATTTAGTAATTGCATTAATTAAACTTTTATGAATGATTTTTTGGAAAGTAAATTTATAGTTTTATGTATTTAATTTATTTATTTTATAATTTAAAATGATTAAATAATAAAATTTTAAATTATAATTTTTATTTTTTATTAAATTTAATTAAAATTAATAATAATTTTTTCAAATTTATTAATATATGTTTTATAAATATTATTTTGAGGTTGTAATTGTTATTATATTTAATTTATTTGTTTTATTGTTATTTATGTGATTTACTTTTAGAATGTGATTGATAAAAAAGGAAATGAAATACAACCATGGTTGATGATTTTAATGCATATTTTGTAAATTGTATTTGGTTAGGTTATTGTTTAACATTTTAAATTTTAGAGTTATTTTGGAATTTAGCAAATTAATTTTTGATCTAATTGTAAGTTTTTCTTTTTATGAAAATGTATTTTTAAATATATAGATGAATTCAACATGGTCTCACAACACAAAATTGTGATTTTAATAAATACTTGTTAGATTTCAGACAATTTTAATTAGAAAATATACTCAAAAACTCCTCAAAAGGTAGCACATTAGATTATGTCTTTGATTTGTAATTGATATTTATATAATACTAGAGTAGCTATATAAAAAATTAAATGGTCCTTAAATGTCAATAGACATTAATCTATAAGCATCAAAATCATTCATACATCTCACTTTTTAAAAACCATAAAATTAACCAAACCACATGTTATTTTAAATTATTATTATTAATATAAAAATAATAAATTTATAAATTAAACATATATATACATTGAAAATATATATATTTATTATTATTAATATAAAAATAATAAATTTATAAATTAAACATATATATACATTGAAAATATATATATCAAGAAAAATATAATAAAACAATGAGTAATAAGAAATAAGATGATGAGTAATAAGAAGTAAGAGTTGAATAATATTGGTGCACATTACATTTAATTTAAATAAATTGAAAAATAAAAAAAGCATAATTACTTTGAGATCAACCTCAACATTATATTTTAACCTTTATTAAAAATATTCTATTCGATAATTATGGATAAATATTGTGTAAATTGTAAAATTTAAAATTCAAATTCCCATAATTATTTTAAAATACAACTTTATTATTATAATTTTTATTTTTCTTTTTCTTTTTGAATTTTTATTTTAATTTTTTTTATAATTTTTTTTCTATTTTATTTTATTTTATTTTATTTTATTTTATATATATATATATATATATATATATATATATAACAATTTCATAATCACATATCGAAATAAAACTAAACCACCGTAATGTGATGATAGTATTTGTGAAGTTAGATCCAATTGTATATGAATAATTAAAAATAAAATCTCAACAAATGTCTCACGACATCTAGAACACTCTCAATGACCCACACTTAAAATTAAACAAATGTCTCGGAATTCCACTAGCATAAACCACTCTCATTTGTGTGGATCCCAGTGAATTTTGATGAGAAAAGTGGGGTATGAGCATCAACATCCCCACTCACTTTACTACTTTTAGATCTATTCCCAATGTAATGATTCACTATTTTCCATGCACATGGAGAGTAGTATATATATATATATATATATATATATTTAATAATTTTATTTAAAATTGAAATTGAAATTGTGTATTAAAATTTTAGAAAAAATTATATCAAAAGAGTTTTATAGTTTATTTTGGTTTTTTTAAGGAAGACTAGATCATACTCAATTGGATCCTATGAAGGGTTAGAAGAGACATCATATCATTGCATAACTAATATTAAACAATTTTATGTTCGAGTGTCAATTCATCAAATCACAAGTATGGATAGTGACAAAAATAAAGTCATAAACAAGATTCATCAGATAATCAAGACAATGGCTCAGAATTCGAGCCTGCAATAGGGGTTGGGCTCATTGGGTCAACTGGAGGTTTAGGCGTCGTTGGGGGGATTCCCAAGTGTTGTTCAATATGAGCCAATCTCTGATCCATGATGTCTAATCAACAGGCGTTGTGCTTTAGATGACCATGTAGATGGTCCAAAGTTTGCAACACATCCCTCCTTGAACATTGAGTGCCCATTAGTACTTTTTCCAAAAGAAATTTCATCGTCAGTAAATATCAATGGTTTGCATATATTGATTCACCCTGCTCCTTGTTTGCCCAAAGTCTAGGATCCATCCTTCCCATTCAACCCTCACCGTGACATCCAAAAGTGAAGACCTTTGAGACATGACTTTCCTTTCTCCCCAGTTCAACGCTTCTTGAACGTGCATGGGGATTTAGTCTTGATGTCATATTGCAGATCCTACAGGCCTTCTCTAAAGTTGAGTGTTCCCTCGATGGGCACAATCTTCATAATATGTCGATCATCTTCATTCCCTGCCCCTCCCTTTTGGCATAGTGATGTTTTTTTCAATGACCAGAGCTGGGAAAGGTGAGTTTTTCTAAGAAACCAAACATACTCTAGTAGAGAAAGCAAAAAAAGGTGGTACGTAGCAAGAGTAATTGTTGCCCTGTAACCCACTTTGTTAGCCTACCCCCCACACTGAGAAGCAAAATAATTCCACCTCTTTTCCCCGCTTCTGATAAAATTTCCCTACCAGGAACATGAGTACAACTCCTTGTTCCTCCCCACTCCAGTGAAAGGTAACAATGAAACGAAATGCTCGAAATCCAGCTTCCATCATAGACAATATAGAGCCACACGAGCCCAGAGAGAACCCTCACAGTGAATAAACAACTCCCAGCTAAATAGATGCCAACCCAAACCTAGCTCCAACAACATGACAAGTAATTGAAGCCCTTAAACAACTTAATCTACCACCGCAAGATGACGTTGGTCCTAAAATCTTAGACCTCCCTCCACCGAACTAATCCCAACAACACTAGATTTCTCGAGAAATTTTCCAAATTACCTTGTAACTCCCTCTCCTTGTGTCAATATCGCCTTAATCGCAAAGGAACAACATTCTGGGGAGGTACATTGCCTAATTCAGTTAGTAGCTCGACTAAAAAAGAGGCAGGTTCTAGAATAGAATTATACATAGACAAAATACTTATGAGGAATGTCAAATCTCAAAGGGATTGTTACATGAGAGTAGTGAATTGAGAGGGTTTGTTGCTTGCATGTGCCACCCGCGCTCTTGTCCTTTCAACTCCTGCTCGCTCACCCAATTGTAGAATTGAGTATGTGTCAAGTTAGTGCATCTCAACTCCCCCTTGTAACTTGAGCTATGAGTTTGGTGAAAGTTAATTTCATATTCACTCTCTAGTTGCTGCCATAATCTATCTCCCCCTCAGCAGGCGTCTGTAAGGCTACCCTTAACTGACTATGAAATGTTGTTGATGCTTCCTCTATATGCTCAGTAACCGACTTCGTGCTCTGTACACTTGGATTGTTATCCATTCAATTATCTTTGTTTGCTAGACATCCTTGACCTTCAATTACCACCGTGATAAGTATTAATGTTGTCTCCCTCAATTGGATTTGGCCACCATTCTCCTTTGCTTGGCCTTCATGCCTCTGGAAAATTATCTTGCTAATTGATTTCAATGACATGCTTAATATAGTGCCTCGTACTACGCCTAAGTCCACATCCTCCATCGCCATTAAAGCCCCCTACTGGGCTCTGACTCCTATCTTCTCACACATGCGAGACCTCCCATCACCTTCATCGTTTGGTTATCATCTGGCTCGAGATGTGAGTTGACGAGCCTCATCATATATTGCCAATTGTAAGGGGCATGTTGCCACTGCCTATTGGTCAGGCAGGGCAGTGGCAACCCACCCCACTAAAAAGTTACTTAACAATACACCCATCATATTATATGCCCTGTAAACAAAATTATTATATATTTTAAATCATTAAAATTAATTATTTTTATTAAAAATATATTATTAAATTTAATAGAAATAATAATAAAAAAAAAAAAATAGAATACTTAATAAAACATAATTGATTAAAATTCTAGCCTTCATATTCATTAACTAATGTTTTCAACTTGTCTCCCTCGGTAATTTTACATTGTTATGGGAGGGTTAATTAAGGTTCAAACATAACTATGTATTTATGCTTCACCATTTTCGAATGCATGTATCAGTGAGTTGTACCCTTTCTATATATGGGAATCACAATTTTTTAACCTTTTGGTACCTAAGGGACAGCGGAGGCATGCACTTATATGATAAAAGTTATGTAACTAATTTATCAAAAATAGAATTGTTGTAAAAGTAGTTTCTTTTATATTAGTTAAAGATTTTTTTTAATTAATATTAATTTATTGATAGCAGGGTTGATTTATTTATCTTATATTTATTAAGTATTGAGAGGGATTAATTTTTTTTGAATTTATGTCTAAATTTATCAAGTATTTAGAGGAATCAATTTTTTTAGGTGTAAATTTTTTTTTGTATGTAAAATTTAAGGAAACTTGCCCTCAAGACTTTTTATTCTACTTGATACTCGATAGATTTGATTCCTCTTAGTAATAGTAAGAATTCAACATTTTCATTGTTCTCTTCTATTTAAGGCTTGAGAATGATATCTATTGATATTCTAGCTTCATTAGTTTCTTAAACTTTGAATATCCCTTGCCCTACAATGCATAAGATGGAAAGAAACCCTAAAAGAATTAACATATGTATTGTACATGTAAGATAAGTACTCATAGGCACAAGGTCATTCAATCACTTTCCAACTTGAAGAGAAGACAACAATTCATAACCTAGAAAGAAACCCAAAGAGAGAGAACATGTGTAATGTACATGTAAGATACATACTCAGAAGTGCTAGTGTGTGTGCTGAGAGAGAGAGAGAGAGAGAGAGAGAGAGAGAGAGAGAGAGAGAGAGACTCATGTGTATATTCTGTTTCATGAGATTACTTCAATGATTCCCAAGATTTATCTTAAGGCCTTTTACATTATCAAATATGGAGAAAAATCCTTTCTTACCAATATTTTACACATCTTAAGATGGATTTACGCATAAAGTTAGACATCTCCTTTGTTATTTTATCTCTCTATATCTTTTAAATGCTACTTATAAATTATGTATTAAACACAAATTTACACATCTCTTTTGATATTGCGATTTGTTTAGATGGGTGGTATGTGTAGGGAAATCATATTAAATTTTGAAGGAAAAGCATAAACAACTTTTTCTCGGGGTCTAGGAAAATCCACAAACAACCAAATCAAGGTTTGCGATCTTCTTCAATGTCTTTTCCTAGCAAAGAAATTCAACATAAAATCTTTGATCACCATCAGAGACTCATATGTTATGATCAAATCAATGGTTATGAAATCAACTCCATCGAATAACAAACTTGCTTTGATCATTGCTCAAATCAATAAGGAGGTCAATAACTAGATCAAGGTCTCATGCTTTTAAGGCTTGAGAGAATTTAATTCTCAAGATGATCTGTTAGCTAACAAAGACACCTTGTTATATCTAGGGGTCTTGAAAAAAATGGGGGGTGACTATATTGTGATATCCTATAAGCATCTAAGTTTTTAAACCTCAAGCCACACTACATTTCCATTAACTAACACATGCTCCAACATTTATCATATTAGTCTCCAAGGAGGGGATATGCAAGGATGTGATCCCATCTCATCTACATATAAGAATTAAAGATTGTCTATTCTATTGAACTCTTCTCTATGGTTTCTAATAGGGGAGGTGTAACAATGGCACAAATTTGAGATGAAATTTATGGCAATGCTTAGATTACTCTCAACCTGATTTAATCCCATCTAGTAAGAGTTTTATTATTATAATTATTATCTTTAGTTGTTTTGCTATGAATTTGGCTTAT
The DNA here is from genome assembly GCA_034641835.2 of Pinus albicaulis. Lineage (NCBI taxonomy): Eukaryota > Viridiplantae > Streptophyta > Pinopsida > Pinales > Pinaceae > Pinus > Pinus albicaulis. The sequence goes on along the minus strand of CM076575.1, from coordinate 749,397,182 downwards.
ACGCTATAGCATTTGGAGGCATTCAATGTATAATTTATAGAGATCTTGGGTTTTTGGAATACATTTGGATTTCAATATTTGGAAATTGTCTCTTTGTTTTGGATTTGCATTAGAAGGATGTTTTCATGCAACATTTACCTCTTCTTCTAATCTTTCATAGTGTACACTCCTTTGTCTTTCTATATACCATTAGTAATCAAACTTTGTTTCTCTATGCTCTAGTTTTTAAACTCTTGGAGTATGTTTTTCTAAATAATTTTGGGATTGGATGCACTGATATCTTCAATTCAGGCTACAAAAAATTCTGGAAGAATAATGTGGTTATTGTTCTACATTTAGTTTTAGAGAACCTTCAATGTGTGTTGAAGTTAGCTTGGCTCCAATTTAACTTCATCACTCTCAACATATTTATTTCATGATAAAAAATTCATGGATCACATTGATGTTTAGGAAATAAAGAGAATTATTTGAAGGCACGAGGATTATATTCAATGCAATAGAACCTTCTTATTCTTAGTGACCTCCAATATCCAAAAGAACAAACATCAATGTGCTACTTAGAATGCAACAATTATGAATCTATTGGTCCAAAAAATGCATAAATTGGATGTTTTGGAAGTAGAGTGTAGTATGATAAGAGGATGTCGATAAACTATGTATAGGGATATTACAAAGAGGAGGAGACAATATATCAAATGAAAGATGACAAGGACATCAAACAACAAAATTATCTTCCTTCCAATATAGGTTAGGATGGGGCTAATAGGCATAATGTGTTCTAGTAATCATTATGTTTTTTTTTAAATCCCCCGGGGGTAGGTCAATTGGAGAGTGTCGTGAAAATGAATTGTTATGTACTAAGCGATTCAAGGTTCAAATCTCGTTGACTTATTCGTGTCTGCGGTGGAAGGACCATACATAGGCATGTGGGGTTTAATGTTTACCAGAGTTGTCATTTTTACACGAAACTCTATACCAATACTATTTATAATAGCATTAATATAGAGTTTCATCTAAAATTTACAACTCTCTTAAACCATAAAAGAGTGTTTGCAAATGTCGTATACACTGCTTAATAAAAACACCTAGTATCCTAGTTACTTTAAAAACCATAAAGTTTGAAAATATCTACAATTAATACTTTTGAGTTGTTCTTACAATGACATTACTTAATAAAAATGTCATAGTCTAACTTATAGATGAAATGACCTTTTCACCTAAAACTAGCGATAAAATATCAAGTAATATTGTGCTTTTTTGTTATTTAAAATACATTTTTGATTACACAAATGAATTCAACACCCTAAGAAACCCCGGGGCACTTGAATTCTACAAATTAAACAAGAATTTTTATGTACTAAGTGATTCAAGGTTCAAATCTCGTTGACTTATTCGTGTCTGGGGCGGAAGGGCCATACATAGGGATGTAGGGATTTAATGTTTACCAGAGTTGTCATTTTTACACGAAACTCTATACCAATACTATTTATAATAGCATTAATTTAAAGTTTCATCTCAAATTTACAACTCTTGTAAACCATTAAAGAGAGTTTGCAAATGTCGTATACACTGCTTGATAAAAACACCTAGTATCCTAGAAACTTTAAAAACCATAAAGTTTGAAAATATCTACAGTTATTACTTTTGAGTTGTTCTTACAATGACATTACTTAATAAAAATGTCGTAGTCTAACTTATAGACGAAACAACCTTTTCACCTAAAACTAGGAATAAAATATCAAGTAATATTGTGCTTTTTTGTTATTTAAAATACATTTTTGAATACACAAATGAATTCAACACCCTGAAAAACCCCAAGGCACTTGAATTCTACAAATTAAACAACTTAAACTAAAGTTTTTAAAAATCTATTTCATCTATAAGTTAGACTACGCCAATAAAAATAACTAATATTTTAATTACTTAGAAATACATAAAATTACGGTAACACAAAATGACTATTAACCTCTTCTAACTTACATGAAAAGAATTATTATTCCATGTCTTTTCATTTTTTATTTGTATAATATCTCCCCTCTTTGTTATTTGAAGCCATATTATCATTTTATATATCACATTTTTTTTATATTATTATTTTTAAAATATATTAATATTTTATTTTATTTTAAATTTTGCATATCACTCCCACTTAAACATAGATTTATACACCCACCTTTTTTTTAATGTCGCTATAAAAAAACTGCCTCTTCATATTCTAAATATTTTTAAAATATATTAATATTAAATTTGTAATCTCAATTACGTAATATATTTGCAAAGTTACATCAAACAATAAAATTAAAAAAATTGATTTAACTAATTTAGTAAGGGAATTCATTAAGTGATGATAAATTTTTTGAAATGCTTTATTATTTTTATTTAAAATAAAATAATATTTAAATAACATAAAATTTAAAATTAGAATATAAATTTATTAATTTATAATTATAATTTAATTATTTACAAAAATGATATATTTTAGATTTTTGTGATTTATAATGATAATGAGATGTTTTTCAAATTAACTTTATCATTAAGATTTGGTCAAAGTTTTGAATCATCTAATGTGATTAATTTTTAGGAATTAACCATTAAGAATTAGTTGTGAGAAATTAATAGTTAGGAAATTAGTTATTAAATTGATTTATTTGTTTATTAAATAATATTAAATTGAAATGAATTAAATTAAATTATTATATAAATATAGAATAAGAAATGTTTATAAATGTATATAGAACAATTAGATTTGAAAGCAAGATTAAAATTATTCAATAATTATATTAAAATATCTAAAAATATTTTAATAGGAAAGTCAAAAGAGAAAAGAAAATTAATAATAATAATATTAATAATTAAATAGACTGTGGAGTTTGGTTAAATGGTGATGAGTTTAGTTATTATGGCACTCATCACAAGTTCAATTCCCTTCTTTTTCGAGGTGATGTATTATTTATTTTATATAAATAATATTAAATTGAGAGTTTTGTAGAATTAGGGTAAGACTGTGATAGATGGTTCAAGACGCCTCTACAAAACTCTAATGATGTAATTTTTACTCAAAGTTGTTTTCTTGTTTTTCATGATATGGATCACAGAAACCTAAATTTAATTAAATTATTATATAATTATAAAATAAGAAATAAAAACATTTTAATAAGAAATTTAAAGAAAAATAATAATAATAATAATAATTGTTGTTATTATTATTATTATTGATAATATTAATAAATAAATAAAAATGATGATTTTTTTTTAATCAAGAAAAGGGGAAAGGATCCAACTCATACTTAATTTCCAACTATCCCCCTATTAAGATTCTCAATTTCAATGGCCTCACTTACATCATAGGAAACTAAGAGAGACCATTAAGATTAAGAAACATGAGATGATTTGAAATTAAGTAGGGGCTGCCCTCTCTTCTTAATTAAAAATAAATAAATTAATCTTGTTTTCAAATCTAATTGTTACACATACATTTATAAATATTTCTTATTTTATAATTATATAATAATTCAATTTAATATTATCTATATAAAATAAATAAACAAGATAAATAAATAAATAAACTTATTTATTAATATTATTATCAATAAAAATTATTATTAATTTCCTTGTTCTCTTCTTTTTGACTTTCTAAATTAAAATAATTTTCAATATTTTAATATAATTATTGAATAATTTTAATTTTTTTCAAACCTAATTCTTCCATATACATTTATAAATATTTTTTATTCTATATTATATAATAATTAAATTAAATTATTAATTTTTTTTAAAAGTTTAGTAGGATCTTTCTTTCATTCATTCATATAAAATTTTGTGGCCTCAACTTGCCCAACTGGGAAACTAGTTCTGTTGGCCATATATGCCATCCAAAATCTAAACTTTTTAAGTTTGTCTAGCTTAGCCTTATAGGCTTGAATGTCTGCAACATCAAGTAAATGTACTCTTAAACTGTTAACAACTATTCTACTTATCGACATATACATTATCAAAATTAGACAAAACATAGAAAAACATCGAAACTAGTCCTTCGAGGACTCTACTGGAGTCGGGTCCTTAGCACTGGAACCCTAAATCTCTGACTAAGGTGGGCACCTGATGTGCCTTTCGATGTGACCCAAGCATACATTCTGCTGCTGAACTCGAAACTAGACAAGTTGGAAGTCCTTTTGGATTTCCTGGAATCCCAGATATGTTTTGATGAAACCAATTGAATTCACAATTTCCCTGGCCACAATATTTTCCATCATCCAGTATAGATGAACAATTTTCTTATACTGCGAAAGTATGCCACGGGTGTTTTCGAGGTCCGATACCAGTATCTGCCAGTTCTCCTCCTAAATGTCATGTTTTTCTCGCAGGTTGAGGTCTTCCTCCCATCCAATGATCATTTGGCGCACCTATGGAAGGGTTCATGTCACATAAGCATAGGTCGTGACATTGATATGTTGGCTCTGTGGTTTCCTCCCTGCTCGGGTGGGCATTTGCGAGGATGAGCCACCTCTTCCTTCCCGAGGAGGAGCTTTGCGACTGCGTCGACTCCCCCCAGTCTCCTTTTCCTTCTTCACCGTTGTTGGCTGAGCCATCTTCACTGAATCCCTCTAAACCACCTGGAATTTGTTGAGCCGCACCGCCCGACCATAAGCCCATGACTCACAAACATGGAAACTTCTCAACTTGTTACCACCTAATACATAGACACAAAGCAAAACAATGTAGCATGTATAATTAGGCTTAAGTCTAAGAAAAACATAATACAATCGGACATCCCCTTGCCATTATGTCTCTCTTTCCCCCATGGAAATGTCAAACTCAATCGACGCGTTGAGGAGAAACCACCCACGATGAGTCAGTTTCCTTCCATGGAAGGAATTGCCTGCCTGCTCCTTAGGCCAACACCCACCTCTAAATTTAAAATTCCAATGGACCATGACCAACACCCAACATACCCTATACATGAGCCAATTCATCCAAATAAAAGGCCATACATGTTGCGCATGGCGGATAATATTCTAGTGAAACCAGTAAATCCATCTTACTCTCAACATACCCATTCGAAGCAGTAATATGCCATATATGACCGAAATTGATTTAGAAACAGCTGAAGCAACCAAATTTCCATCTAATAGGTGATTTACATCAATTCTCAAAGCCATCCATTTACAGAAGATAACAATAATCCCGTATGCAACATTCATTATTTCAACGCATTCCTGGCTATGGTTAGGGAAGGAAACCACATATACCTTGTTACACATATCTGGAAGCTTGCTCCACGGTTTTCCCACCACCAGAGGATTATGTTCACCATAGCTGCAAGAGAGGAGCTCAAACCCTGAACCTCAAAGTTTGTTTCCTCCACACTTCGCCTTAGAATTGCATGCAATAACCAAGCCAAGGCCTCCACCACCTGGTTGATAAATGCTTGGCATGTGTGACCGCATGTATTACTCTCTCTCGCGTCCACTCACCTCACCTTAACTCTGCCACACATGTCGCGCATTTGCCATGACCACCGTCCCTCTTCAATGCCCGTCATATCAAATTTTTTGTGAGTCCCAAGTGGGAAAATCCCTCTGCATGCACCCCTATCGGGGGAAATTAAATTAAATTAAATTAAATATTATTTATATAAAATAATTAAACATATAAATAAACTCAACAACTAATTTCCTAACGACTATCTCTAGAACCACCAAATGTATCTCTGCTATTTAAACATTGGATATATTTATTTTTTCACCTTTGTTGTAAGGATGAACCACATTAGATGGTTTGAAATGTCCACCAAATCTTAATGATGTGATTAATCCGAAAGACATCCCATTAGATTTGTAGAGATGTTTAAACCATTACATCTTTGAATCATTCAAATTATAAAATCCACAATAAATTATATATATATATATATATATATATATATATATATATATATATATATATATATATATATATATATATATATATATATATATATATATATATATATTAACAACTTATCAAATTAATTAATACACAACATCAATAATTTTGTTTTAATAATACCTTGTCTACTATTGTATATTATTTTACTTTAAATCTATACTAAGACAATCATATGTATTAAATGGATGGCAAATGTGGATATATATGGATTCAATATATCTCACATTACCAAGATGAAAAAAAATCATAAAAAATGACCAAAGCATAACTTTGTTTTAAATTATTATTATTATTACTACTATTATTATTATTATTTAGCATGTCTTTCTATGAAATTTTATTTTTTATCTTTTATTTTTAATTTATCAATTTAATTAAAAGGTTAGAAAGGACAAAATTACCTTTGACATAAATATCTACCTTACTGCTACTAAGAATATCCTAGAATATTCCATGGAGGTTAATCTCTATAATCCACCTAATAATTATTGGGCTAATAAATGTTGTCTACCCTAGTATGCAAGAGATGTTGTAATGTTATGTAATGTGGACTCCATAATTAAAATTATAAAAATGATAATATGTTAATATATATATTTGTCAGTCATTTGATGGGTTTACTAATGGTGGTTTACAAAGCAATGGTATTTCATAGCTCATGATATTTATTACGATGAAGCCTATTTAAAAGTATGAGAAAATCCAGTATGAAATTCAAGAGTACCAACACATCCATATCATCCTTCTCAACCTTTCGTAGATCCATATTAAAAACAAATTTAAGCCGAATCTCTAAAATAATTATGCACTTTCTAATCTTTTAATTATCATTAACTTTAAAGTTAAACCATTATATTAAAAAAAATAATAGAAAAAACTAGTTTATAATGTCTATTTTTTTAATGGAAAACTAATTTTTAGAATCCTTTATTATTTATTAAAATTGTTTATTTTTAGTCAAAATAATTATTTATTTTTACAAATAAAATTTATAATAAAAAATGACATCAATTAAAAAAAATTGATTTAAATTTTAATTTAAAATTTAAATATTGAATATTTTAAAAAAAAGTTATAAAACAATAAATTGTGACTACAAAGTCGGTGAAAGAACAAAAGAAATTGGCCCCATTGTATGAGAGTAATTACAAATTGATGTATGTGACTATACTAAATCAATGATCACTATAATATTGTGTTAGAATCCAGGGTGGAGTGGTTGAGAGAGACAACATTAGACTTTTAACTTTACAATAGAGTTTAGAGTGTAATTTAAATGTTGAAGATGGGGAGAGTATACTACATTTCATAAGTATGACTTTATATTAAATAATATAATTGCAAGAACTTTTTATTTCATAGTAAAATATCAATAATCCTTTCCATAATTAAAGTTAACTATTAAAAATGAAATCAAATAAATTTTGTGAACATTTTTGTTAAAAAATATTTAAATATTAAATATAAATTTTAAATTAATGTTAGTATATATATATATAACTCAAATTTATTAATTATAAATAATGTTACTAAAATCTATATTAAAAATGTTCATGTCTAATCCATATCCATTATGAGTTATAAATACATTTTGACTTTTTAGAGAAAACATCTTTGAAAACTCTTGGATGAGATACCGCATGAAGATTGATTGAGTGACTATGGTTCCCACCATTACCTATCAAATCATGACATGGGAGTGACAAAGAGAATATGCCCTTGAAAGGGACTTGAGGATCTAGTTGGTTGCCAAATTATGAAAGGCTGGTCCTTTCTTTCTTAGCTTTAATGATTCACAAAAGGCCACCGTTCTACTTTCTTAGAATTTAATATAATAGTTTGTATTACATAGATTATTTTTAAGGTGATATTTAAATTATGTTACAAACATTAAGTATATTTTAATGTAATTTCATGAAAGGTTACCTATTAATTTTATTATTACCAATGATGTTGATAGAGGTGCGTTATTTTATTCGGTGTACATTTGATTTAACATGCCTTCCAAACATCCACTCCAAAAGAGCAAAAGAGGGAACGCATAAAGAGGGAACGCATTTTAATATTCTCCATAGTCGGCACGCAATAACTAGGAAAGATTCTCGATGGTTTAATTTTAATGGTACAACTTTTTGCGTGTCAAATTTTAAAAGGTTTAGTGTTACGAGTTAGTTGCTCTTGGCCACCAAACATATCACATGCAATGTAAAGATGACAATTTAAATTTAAATTATTTTTACAAGTTTGGATGGTGTTTATCAAGATTCTTCTGTGCTGCACATTAAAAAAAAAAACAAGAATCCTCTCTTTATCGAATTGTGTAATGTTGTTTACTTTTGTGTGGGATCTTGAATTTGAAAATAATGGATACATCTTTTTCCTCTTTTCTTTAATGGCATTTTGTCAAGATTGACTAGATAGTTAATCGTTTGACTTCCTTAATTTAATATAAGTGATCCATGCACATGAGTATAGGTTTTTTTTAGTGTAAAGTTAATGTGGAGTTTCCTAATAACGTGAGGAATCTCACCCATGACTTGAGTTTATACATAAAGTAAAAATATAAATTTTGATTTTTTTAATAAAGTTTAATGTGTATTTTTATAACTTGACACAAGAAAACAAACTCAAAACTCTCTTAATCTTATGACTTATAATTGAGATCGAGTAAAGATTTTAACTATTCTCATAAAAGTACTAACTAGGTCTTAACCTAAACCTAGGAGATTAAAAATGATTTGGAAAATAAATCCATAATAATAATATCTTAATTAAATAATTGGTGATGAAAACACATATGTAATTCATAGGGGTTATAGTCTCTATCATCCCTTTAATCACATAAGTATTGGCTTACAATTTTATTAGAGTAGATAGAAAAACTCATTATTGTAGTCAACGTGGTTGTTGCTAATAAGGCAAAAAGGGGTAGATGTTTAATGAAATCATTGAGTCAAAGACCTGGAACCCAAATGCATATAGGAATAGAAGAATTCCCAAAACCAAGTGAGACAAGATGCTAAAACACCACACAAAGTAGTGTGATTAGAATGGCAAAATTGTTGAAGTAGAAGATACTTCAACAAAAATATGATGTGGAGAAGTAATTGCCAAAAGTAGACATGCCAACTCCTACAATATCATAGCATGCTTGTGAAAATACATAATGAAATGGGAAAAATGACCACTCAAGTTATTGCTACAAATAAATTCAAAATGTTGGTGGATGAAACAAACATGGACATCTCTGAATATAAAAAATGAACCATCGGTTCTCAAGGTCAAATGACAATGCTCCTTTGTTCACTTGTAATAATATAATTTGAAGCAATATACTAGTTGGGAAACAACTGTAAATTTGGGTCGAATGATGTTATTCATTGAGAACATTTTCAAGGCCTAACATCAATCTAACTATAAAGGCTGAACAATTGGTCATCCTATGGAAATATTCCCATCTATTGAGACACGTGGGTACCTAACAATGATGCTCGCTAATCCTCTAGGAAAATGGTCTAGATACAGGATGTATCAAAGTCAATCATACATTCTTTATGCACTTGCCAATGAGGACTTATGGTGCAACAAAAACTTTGCTTTCTTAAGGATCAATTACAGGAAATGAGACATGTATCTATGTTTTTCTTTTAGCTACTAGAAAACCTTACCAAGTTAACTCAAGAATCATTACTACAAAGATTACCAAGCTAACTCAAGAATGATTACATACTATTGCATGTAGGGCTAAAAAATTCCTACCAAACATTAGGTAGAGATAATGAACATATAAGAATATGCTCTTATATAATTTTCCACATATTTGAAATCCTCCTCTCCATCCTTTCACAAGAAAACAATTGAGAACCAAATGTGTTGGCACATTACCACTTTCCAGATGTTAAAATACATTTTTTTTGAATTGTTGTATGCTTCACCCACAAGTGGTTGGCTCAAACTTGGGTGCTTTCTCAAAAGCATAAAATATACAAAGATAATAAAAACATGAATTCTCTGGTTCCTTTTCAGTTGCAAACCGAACAAGACAGGAATTCTCACAATAGAGGAAGGCATGATTTATGTGCCAAATAATTTTGTCAAAAATGTGCCTCTTGTTGCACTCATTGGGTTTTCAGATAAACGCCTTAAACTTGTCATTTTGAAGACTTTAACTAAGAGATGTCAAGGTGAGTGTAAATGATAGAGTTATTTTCTGGAACACTCTTCATTGCATGCAAAACCTTTGAAGTCTCTCTTTTAAATGATAGTGTCCAAGCCACTCCTAACAAACTAGAAACATCTAAAACTGCTCAGTTTTTTGAAATTCACAAGAGAATTGTTAGAAATCTCAGGAACCAAAGAGGATATATAACTTGGAGCACCTAGACTGAGAGTAAACACAATATTTGTAATTTTTCCATCACCATTTGGAAGTGGAGATCACTCATTTGAAGATGATTATACTGGTGTTGAACGTCTAATGTCTACCTTGATACATAATTTTTAACTTGTAAGGGGAATGTTGGGTAAAGATCTAGATTGACAAAAATAGATCTAAAGAAATGATGGTGTTGTTAGCCAAAAAAACACCATCACTTTGAGGAGTTTGCAAGAGTAGTTGGTGGCATAGTGCACACAATATTTTGGGTTTGTTGAGAAGTGAAATGTCTTTTCCTTCATTGGAAAGTGGAAAAAACCCTTGCCCCACTTGCATCTCATTTTCCATGGTGGATTCTTGTAACTTAAGCTTGTTACCTAAAATCAAGAAATGGCAGAACACATTTTCTAGGAAAACAACATGTCGAATAACAAAGAGAATGAAAACTATGGATTCTATCAAATAATCAACATCTAATATCATTGAAATGTGCACAAAATTCATGCCATAGAATGACTCATTTCTTTTAGGAGTCCATAGAGGCACTCATTCCTATTACAAAATGTTGGAGCTTCCCTAAACTTGTTTGGAACCTGAAATATCTCAAATTACAAATATTTGATGTTTTAATGTAGAGTTGGAGTGCATATAGGTGCAAGTCAAGGGTCCTAAGGCCAAAATAAGTTGTGTAAGCCATCATAATAGTGTTTGTGGTGGAGCCACGAGCTGAGGAGGGTCACACTTTATGTATTGAGCCATATTCAACATCTCAAGACACACACAACGTCGATATGGATCCAAACATGAGAATTATTCTCCACACGAAGTTCCACTCCAAGGCTATGTTTCTTCTGATGTGAGGTGATGGTGTGCCTAGTTAAATTCCATGGCCAAAATGATAGACATCTCACCTTCGGTCAAGATGCCAAATCGTTGCATCATGATTATCATGGAAACGAAAGTCATGTCAGATTTCTTGTTTGCATTCTCTCACATTATCGTGGCTAATAATAGATAGTCCCCGTTAACACCAAATCCTAGGTAGAACCATCATATTAAAATCATTTTTATTGATTAAAATTTTTGACAACATGATGAAAAATGTCTTCAATAGCCCACCAACAATTTTTTTATGGCAACATTTTCCAAACCAATTCCTTTCCTTGTAAATTATACTCTCCTTTGATATCAAATAGTTTAAATATGGAAAAATATACATAACACCATCCATAAAAAAATCATAACAATGCCCACACTACAAAATAATTAAGGAAGGAAATCCCTACTGCGATACCAATGATGCGATATTTCACAACAAAATGGGAAATCCCTCTCACGATTTGAATTCATATACAAAAGGAAAATCTACAAACTCTGAGTATTTTTTATTAAACTTATGTGTGCTTTTCTATCTTTACATAAGAAAACAAATTCAACATACTAAGGACATAAAACCTATCCAAATACTACAAATTAGTATTTGAGCACAATACAAGGAATATGTTGAGAAAATATCTCAATTATCCCCATACAAATCTCAACTAGCCCCTAAAACTAGGAAACCAAAAAGGATTCAACAAATGACACCATAATAATAATATCCTAATTATAATAATTGGAGATGAAAACACACATGCAAGTCATAGGGACTAGATTTCCTATCATTCCACCTAACCATAGAAGCATTGGCCTCCAATGCTATTAGAGGAGATAAATGTTTTTTTTTAATTGTGGTTGATGTTGCAGATGTTGGTAAGGAGAAAAGTGGTAGTTGCCTAATGAAACAAGTGAGTAAAAGAATTGGAACCTAAATCCAAATAGGATAAGATGAATGTCCAATACCAAGTGAAGCAAGTTTCTAAAACACTATAAAAAGTAGTGTGATATGAATGGCAAAATTGTCGAAGTAGAAGATACTCCAACAAAAATAAGGCATGGAGACTCTAAGTCCCTGAGTAATTTCCATAAGAAGAGAGGTAAAATCCTAGAGTACCATAACATATTTGTGATAATATATAATGAAATGGGAAAAATCACCACTCAAGTTAGTGTTACAAGGAAACCCAAAATGTTGGTGGATGATGCTAAATATGCACATCTTTGAATCTAAAAAAATCAACTATTGGTTCTAAAATAAAATGATGATGCTCCTTCGTTCACTTGTAATACATGATCTGAAACAATATACTAGATGGGAACCAATTTCACCTTTGGGTCAAATATTGGTACCATACAGATTCACTGGGAACTTGTTATGAGCATGACATCAACTTGATTGTAAAGAATAAACAATTGGTCATCCTATCAACATATTTCGATTTATTTAGACACTTGGGTTCCCAATCATAGTGCTCACCGATTATTTTGGAAAATAATTTGGATATGGGATGTATCCAAGTCAATCTTACATTCTTTATGCACTTTACAATGAGGACTTATGGTGCAACAAAGGGTATAATATTTTTAGGAGAAATTAAAGGAAATGAAACATGTCGTTATGTTTTTATTTTAGCTACCATACACCTTACCAATAAAAATAAAGAATACTTATATAATATTTGCGACAGTCCCTGGCTAATTTCTCCTATTGTAAATATATAAAATCATTTTGTTGTAATTAAAAATGGCCGAGAAATTGGGAAACAAATTTCAGATCTTGGGGAAGGAGGTTGCTTGAAGAAGCTTGGTTGTTTTAAATGCTAGCCATGGAGGTTGACTGGTGTGATTTTAATAGGCTGATCACGTTTTTAATTTAGCTATAAAATAAGGACGATCCCATGCCCCTCTTGGAAAATTCCACAAGTAAAGACGGGGAAAAAAAATAAATTCTAGGAATGTGTTGTGCTAACTAACAGAATCACCCTAAGCAGAACACACAATGAGAGGGGGCCATGGTTGGTTACAATTACCGCGATGGAAGAGGGGTGAGAAAATCCATGACGTGGTAATGCAAACTAGGCCAAAAAATCTTGAGGCTGAATAGACAAAATAAAAACATAGTCATCCATTTAGGGGGACTTATCTCAAGAGGAGCATTTAAGAGGGGAAATAATTCCTCGTGAGGGGAACGAGAAAAAGAAAAGGAGGAGCACAAAAAGAGTTTTTGATTGGATGGTAGCCAGTTGATGAACCTAAGAAGGCTTTCTGGTTGAGAATCACTAAGCAGTGGCTTGTCTAAGGACTGATGAACCCACTGGGAGGGAGAGATTACTTTGATGATAACCAACTGATGAACCTAAAAAGTCTTGTTGGTTGATAATCATGAAAAAATGTCTTTTTTAAGGATTGATGAACCCACCAGGAGTGGATTTCCTTAGGAATGATGAACCCATTGGGAAGCTTGTTGATTAATGAACCTACTAGATATGAGAGAGACACTTAGGTACTTGTGGGATCGATGAAACACCAGGTGTGGCCCTGGGTTTGGAACACTAGTGATTGCAATCACTGATGAACTACATGGAAATGTGATCTCTGTACTCCCATGGTAGTTTATCCAACTGATGAACCTTCCCTGTTAGTATAAAAAAATTTCTCCTTTAATTGAATTGTGATTCTTTGTGCTTGCATGAATTCCTATATTATTATTGAATATAAGAAATGCCTCTATGGTGTGACAATTGGGAGCTCCCAAGAACATCTGGGAAAGAAGATACTTGTTCACTGTATTGATTTCCTGATAGCTAGTGGGTAAAGGTGGATTGGATTTTGGAGACCATTTTTCACTTGGTAGTATTGATTTTATTCCTTTGAGCACACCTCCTCAAGCTTTGAAATTTGCCTTGGGGCTGATTGGTAGCAAGAAAGGTTGCATTCTAGGCCAATATAATCTTGGGTGGAGAGTTGAAGTCCTAATATCAGTTTATAGGCCCTTCATTACAAGATAAGTGCTTATTATCCTCTATGAGCAAGTGAAATTCATATGTATGCTTGTTGTGTTATTAAATTCCATTATGAATGCGAGGAATGCTTATTTCCTTATGTGAACAATTTGAAATGTTGATTTCTTGTGTTATTTAGGAGGCAATATTTATTTCTTGTAGAAATAATGTGAAATGATGTTTTCTATGTGTTCGTTGAGGAATGACTAAATCTTGTGTTTATTTTTGAGCTTCAACTCAGTCTAAATGGAATAAGTGTGAAAGAGATGGGTGAATCTCTGTGTTGATATATTTTTATTGAGAGTAAATTTGTAATAGGCCTTTAAAAAAACACAAACATATAACTGAACAAGCTCATGAATGATATATTTATAATCATGTACATATAAAAATGTAGGTTAGGACGAGTACTGCAAGCTCAAGAGAGAAAAAATTCTTATATAAATATACACATTTAGATATATCCCTGTGTGGGATGGGATGAATGAAAATTAAGCTGAAGAGAGATAACCATTTTAATCGATCCATTAAAAGCTCAAGAGGGAATATACACCTTTTTACATAACTATTATGCTCAAGTGCAATGTCTGCTTACATACACACAGACACACACATGACTACATAAATTATGGACAAGCCTGACTGAGGTATTATTAATCTCGAGAAGGATAAAAACTTACATATATATATATATATATATATATATATATATATATATATATAAGTCAGTAGAGAAACCTTATATTACTAGATAACTGTAAAGTACATCAAAACCAGCTGGTCTTCCAGATTGGAAACCAGACCAGCTGCAGTAAAAGATAGTCTTGATCACACATTTAACTAGATATGCCATAAGGTTTTTCTGTCTCTGGTATTCCTTATACAGATCTACAAAATTAACTTTAATACTATTGCTACTTATCAATTTACATCTTAAAAGCAGTCTGTCTATTATTTTTTCTTCCTGTAATGTATCTACATATCTAACTATCACCACATAACTATTATCTGGCCTAAGCAACCATACAAAAGAAAAATCAAAAAAAGGAAAAGGCTCGTGATCATTTAACCATAGGCATTGGTGCTGATTCCGTGACACTTGATTCAGATGCAAGTGTTGCTCTCACAGCTGGAGTTGCTGATGTAGCCACCCCCGCTCCTTGAGTTGTTTGTTTCCTACCGCTTGCACCAATTACCTCCATGAACTAATATTTTGTGTCGCATCGGATCTCCTTGATCATTCCCCAGTGTGATATCCAAGTTATGGATATATTTCAAGTAGATGGAGAACATCTTATTCATTTCTCTAATCTTGTCATCTTACAAACACTCTATATTCTCCACCCTTTTGAGGGATTCCTCTACAAATCGTAACCTCTGCCTAATTGCCTTCAACTGGAGTTGGTTCTTCGTTTCTCTCCTAGTTCTATCCTCAGCCGCCTCCACTTGCAGCTTCCCCACTAAGGTTTTGACATGACACATCATCTCCAATGTCTTATGATACAATCTCAATTGTGTTCAGGATTTCCCAGTGTCAATAATCTAGTCAACTTCTTCTTCAATTCTGTTATCCGAGACATTCCTATGTAGGCGCCTAATTTCATTCTCCCAGATTTCCATGATTTATTTTCCTTTCTCCAGGATAGTCACATGATAATTTTTTGCAGCCTCCCTCATCGAATCCTCCATCCCTATCTTCTTACCAGTTGTTCAGCCCCAAGCATCTACCCCTCAGCCTGCCACCAACATTATGTCCCTTAACCATTACTATATTGGAAGCCTTAATTATCAAACTAATAGACTCTCCCTCGCTGAATCACATCCTTATATCCTTCTGACTTATCTTTATATAGCCTATGCACCTTCCAGCCTTCTCATATAAAGGAAACATCCAAAACAAGTCATACTGCCCCATCCTTTGAGCACCTTCCTTGGCTATTTTTGGCAACTTCCGCATCCCGTTGATGTTACAGTACAATCGTGCAAGGTTGGGGGAATCTTCCTCCTCATTCTCCTCTTCAATCGATCTGTGTAGGATCATTATTTCCATAGCCTTGTTCCAATACAGTTCCCCTCTGGGATTCGTACTTCTCCACTCCTCACACCATCCTTTCTAATTAATGTTGCCACCCGACGGACAATCAATTTGATCTAAGTTCCTCTCCTTCCCACCATCGACCATCATTTCCTTCGTATCCTATAAACACATACCTCCTCGCTCTTCCCTAAGAGCCATTACTTGTCTTATCATGATAATCATTATGCATTCATATCACCAAGTGGGTCTCCCCCCTGATCCTATCCCACCCCTTGTTTGTCTCTCCTCCCTTCCGACGTGGAGTAATCTAGCTTCGCTTGTGCTTGACAATATTCGTTTAGTTGTCCCTCCAACAAGTCCTCCCAGACCACCTCATTAATCAACCTGGCACTCTCCACCCTTTATTTTCCACTTTGTTGCCAATGCATTAGTCGATTAACGTGCCAAGACAAACTCCATAGTTTTCAACCCCTCCATGTGCTCCTGTATCCTTTGGATTATCTGGGAAAGGCAATAATTATTCATGACTTTGTTTAGATGTATGCCATATTACGATCGATGTGTCGCTTGAATAACTAATGCAAAATCCCCTTCGACTATTACATTCACCATTCCTTCCTGTCACAACGTTTCCAGCCCATGCTCCAAGTCTTGGAATTCTTCTACATTTTTCAAAGCGTGTCCCATATTGATGAAGTATAGGCTTCAAATTTTACCCATCTAGTCCTGAATGATCCCTCTAGACCCTGCCTTGCATGGGTTTCTCTTGGACACCCCGTCAAAGTTCAGTTTACAGAAACCCTCCAGGGGAGCCTGCCACACTATAGAGGCTAATTTTATGTGGCACTCTCTGGATCTGTGGATCATAGTGCTCAGGTAATCCATGTCAATTTTTTTTTATAATTCTCACTTCCCAAGGGGAGGGTTGTTACTCTAAGGTTTTAATTCATTTTCTACTAATCGTTTCCTTAAGCTGAAGAAAAAATTCTTCCATCAGGTTTGCAACTGGGAGAATTTTGTCACGAAATATTCGGTGGTTGAGTTCCTGACAAACTAACCAGAGGAAAAATCCCAAAATTAAGATCTAGTTCATATTCACCACTTCATTCTTAGTATATTGCAACCACCATTTTTTAATAATATCTTGTATATTTTTTTTTTCTCTCAGTTTGTCTATAGATGACGGTCATCCACTCCCATAGAGATTTAGTATAGCTGCAAGTGTTCAGAAGGTGATTAAGTCTTTATTCTACACTCTCACATAGGCAACCCGACGATGGACCTGTAATTCCTCGTTTTGCTAAATTATCCCAGGTTAAAACCTTTCTGTCCAAAATCAACAACATTTTTTTTTAATTTTCGGTCAGTGAGAGGCCACCCAAAATTTTGTCCATGATGGGTCACTGAATTTGTTGTGTTCAACTCTGAGACATACCTTGGCTTCCTTCACGTTGAACTCTCGCCCCTCTTTTTGTCCCCATCGAAGTTGGTCCCAGTCTCCATTCACCGAGATTTTCCTCTTGCTGAGTTCCTTTGTAATATCTTGGATGATCGAATCCCTCAGGTCTGCCTGATGAAATATGTTTAGGTTCCATCTTCTCCATTTTTTTATTCTCCAATCCTTGAGCCCATAATTGGTGGACTTCCTTGTACCCCTACCTCTTTGTGCATACTTATAGAGCCCACCATTCATGTCTATTTAATTTTAGTTGTCTTTTCCAGGCATCGTCCCAGAATAAAGCTTCCTTTCCATTTATTATTTCCCCAAAAGCAATGTTGTTGTACGAATTCTTTGTTATTCCATGCCAGGTTCCATATAGGAAACCCCTAGATTGAAATCGAGAGCCTAACTAGGTATTTTTTGGAAATTAGGGGCATATTTTGTTTTCCATAGTTTCTCCCATGGAGTCTCCCATAGTTTTAACCATATCCACCACAATTTGGATCCATTTGATTTATTTTTTATCTCTAGGCATTGAAGCCCTAGGCCTCCAATATTTTTTTATTTAGAGATCGTGTTCCAAGACATCAACTCCCATTTTTAGTTTTTCCTATGCCCCTTGCCACTAGAATTTTCTTTGAGCCTCCCTTATTTTTTGGAGCACTCCCTTAAGCACAATTATGATGGATAACATATACCCTGGGATAGCCTGAAGCAATGCCTTTACTAGAACCAGTCAACCCAACAAGTTCAACACTCTCACCGTCCATATTTTGACCCTATCTTCAAGGTTATAGATTACCCTCTCCCAGTTGGATTTATTCCTACCTTGCACTATTAGGGGGACCCCTAGATAATTCGATGTGAGGGGTTTCATTTGGAACCCTAAAATAGCTTATAGGTTTCTCGGGATAATAATGTGGGTGTTAAAAAATAAAATCATAGACTTAGACTAGTTTAAATCCATACCTGAAGTTGCCATGAAGGTATCCAGAATGGCTTTGAAATTCCAAGCCTCCTTGACCGTAGGAATGCCATGAAGCATGGTATCATCCACAAATTATTGATGAGTTATCACTTGAGCATCCTTATGCAACTTAAGTCCCTTTATGTCTCCTTCTTTGTTGTCCACTCCAATCTCCCTCCCAAGTCCTTCCATCATTAAGATAAATAGGAAGGGAGATAATGGGTCCCCTTACCAAATTCCTTTAGATGGAAATAAATGTTTTGACAAGGATCCATTAATCAAGATTGAAAAACTAGGTGATGAGACCAATGCCATAATCTAGTTGATCCAGTGTTCATCAAACCCAAATGATTTTAGCACTGATTCCATGTATTCCCAAATAATATTATCATAAGCCTTAGAAAATCCTAATTGCATGATCATACCAGCCTTTTTCTTAGTCTTCAGTGAAAGAGCTACTTCATTGATCTGAATGTGATCGATTAAGTGCTGAGGTAGTTTGATTAGTTTGTCATTAAGATTGATTATTAACTGAAGAGAGCTTCAAAGTGAAAGACGACATAAATTAGTGGCAAATAAATGATTAAAACACAACATAAAACAGAGAGAAGAAGAAGCAAATAGTTTATTATGTAGTTCGTACTTGGTGGACTACATCTCCAGGTCCGCTTTCAAGTGGGCATCCGCTTTATTAGGATTGAACCGAGGAATTATTTACACAGAAAAAACACTAGACTTACTGTGCTCACAGGCACTTATGGTCTCTGAAAACAGGAATCTCTCTCTCTCAGCTTTCCAACGCCTGTCTGTGCGCTCAATTCCGACTCCAGACAGTCGAGCAATGTTGAAGACAAAACTACCTCTATCCTCTTGCAACTACACACTGAATTCTCTCCAAGCCTTCAAAAACAAAGATAAGATATCCTTCATGAAGAAATTCCATGGTTTAAATAATGACTGATCGAACCTCCATTTCCTCATTTAGGAGTTAGTTTAGCATTTTGAGGGATAAGGGTCGAATTTCTTCTTCATACATGAACCTTAAGGATTTAACACCCTTAACCTTTAGCGTTGAAATAAATACAAAAACCCAAAATTGACCTTATATTAAATTTCTTAACCATTCAGGCTAACTAACCAAGCGGAGGATTTAATATAGAGCATGTGATAGGTTTACTTTCTGACGGTCACGATCTATCCTGACGGTTCTGTCTTATATGTTGCGTTTAATCCTATTCACATGGCTTAACTATATCCAACACGGTTTTAACACGCGGCATAAACACGCAGTCACAACAGCTGTCAACCATTTCATATGTTAACATCTGTTTACAAGGTGTAGCTCCGACACGGTCTGTAATACGGTTAAGGTTTGTGGTTTAGAACTTAGCGTTGTGGGTTTTGTTATAAGGTTTTTATTATAATGTTTATTAACCCAATAGTTATTTGACCCGAACATTAGTATTTAGGATTTGCATGGGTCTTACACCATAGCGCTTAGGTTTTATAACAATGTTTTATAACCATTTTAGCCCAAACCTTAGTTTTTAGGCTTTATAACACGGTTTAAACTTTGCGCTTAGGTATTTTAGGGTTATATGTTTATTTGTTTAGGTTTTAGACTTAGTTATTAGGGTTTAGGTCTAGGTATTTATGGTTCTAACTTAGAAATTTTTACAAAATGAAGGTATTACACCTTTTTAAGACCATTTAAACCCAAATTGTATGCCATAAACCTAACTTTACATGTCTTTTCTTCAATATTATAGGCGAAACTGGCGGATTGGAGACTGAACTGGAATTTGAACTGCTGGAGCTAATGGAAATTTTATGTTGAACTGTAATGAACAAGATCCTCCTAGATCAATCCTCTCCACTTGAAAGCTTTTGGACCACACAAGTTTGATTTTAAGCAGATAATAAGTGAGGATACAACTCCCTCACTTTTCCAATCTCTATCCTCTTCGCCTTACTCTGATTTATGCCCTTGAGTCCCACTCGAAGATATTCCACATCTCGTCACTTGGAAGTACGAACTCTTCTGTCCAAGATGGTGTCTTCCTGCAACTCCGTCATGTACTCAGGTGATAAATCATCAATAGAAGGGATCTGTATATCATCCTTAGATTCAAAAATCATCGAAGGTTCATACAACTTCAGATTTTCAACATTGACAACTGAGTAAATATGCATATAAGGCGGTAAATCTAATCGAAACACATTATTTCCAATCTTCTCAAAAATTTTGAAAGGATCATACTTGATAGATTTTAGTTTCTTACCTTCTCCTTTCATCCTGACTTTGTTGATATACAACCATACATGATCGCCGACCTGAAAATGATGATCAACTTGATGCTTGTCGTGGCGTAATTTGAACTTGGCCTGACTCTCTTTCAACTGGTTCCATACTGCCCTATGTATCTCTTGTATCTGAGAAGAGTGACCTTTCTGAATAACTTGCGCTTTTCCTTTCTGCGGCATACACAACTTACCCAAATAATATAACAACTTGTCATAAATATGATAATTGTTTTCTTCTATCTGAGTATCATGAGTTAGTGATTCATAACTATCTTTGAAATCATCATCAATACTATACTGTTCTACATAAATTTCATGTTTCAATGAACTATTATGCAGTACTACTGAAGCATTCAAAGACGGTCTAGATAGCATATCAACTACTTCATTTGTTACATCTTCCTTGTCCTTAATTACTAAGTGAATTTGCTGAAGAAATCCCATCCAATTGTAGTAGCGAGATTGTTGCAACTTAGTATGTGACTGAATGTATTGAAGCGACTGATGATCTGTATGAATAACTGTTTTCTTACCCTTTGTATTACCACTAGCATCTATTTCAAATGGTTGTCGATGATCTAAAAAAATTGAGATTGATGTTGTGAAGATATTCTGCTTAACTGATTTAAAAACTTTAAAATTGACACACATTCCCCATGTCTCGTTTTTCTTATGAGCCAAAATTATGGGTGATCTGTATGGAGATGAATTGGGTCGCATGGATTCCATCCCTAGAATTTGTTGCTTTATTTCTTTACACTCTATAACTGACTTGTGACACATTCCATTATTAGGGGCATCAGACATCAACTGCATCTCATGTGATATTTCCTTTTTAGGAAGTAGATGTTTTGGTTCTTTAACCAGATCTTGAAATGAATCTACCTTTTTAACCAAATTACCTTCATACTGAATTTCACAACCTGAACAAGCCTAATTAAGATCCTTATGTTGCTCTTTTACCGACATGAGTATGTATCTCTTACTTGAACTTATTAAGTGCTTCATCTGATTAGCATTAATTAAATTCAAGTTATGGTTTTTATTTTATGTGCCCAAACGATGTATTTAATCCCATATTTCTTGAGATGATACGTATGCTCTTTCCTATAAAATATTTCATCATGATCATAGAGATAAGGACTACCTAAGACAATTCCACAAATTTCTAACGATATCACATCCAGATCTACTTCGTCGATATAGTTAGCTGTGATTGCAAATTTTAACCAACACTGTTTGGTAACATTAATTTGAGATTGTTCCTTTAACCAGCCTAAAGGATATGGTTTTGGATGATTATGTGTTTTCAAACCCAATCTGTTAACCAATGATTCATAAATAAAATTTTCCTGTGATCATGTATCGAACAATGTATCTATCTTAGTATGCTTTGAAGTTACCCTTATATGAAATAACTCGACTCTTTTATCTTCATTCAATTGTTTGATGTTTGAAGAAGCAAAAGTACTAGCTTCAGAAGTTTTACCTGTTGTAACCATAGCAGTGATTTTTCCTTCATCACCTGAATCGGATCCCAAGTCCAGGCCTTGTTGGATTGCTGTTTCAACCTTCTTTTCACCCTTCTTCGTTTGGAACTTCTTTGGCTTGAGTTCCGAATGAAGTTTCCAAAACCTAGCTTCATAATGGTCTATCCTTTGGCAATGTGTACAGGTAGGTCTTTCATATTCCTTCTGAGCTATGGCAGTCTTCTTTCCCTTTGACTTGCCCTTATTTTTGCTATCTTCAGTTTCCATCTGCTTGGATGTCTTTGGTGTAAACTTGAAAGGTTTACCACTTGATTCGACATAAATATCTTGAACAAAAAATTTATCAAAATCATTAGGATTGACCATTAATAATGTATGCTACAAATATGAATGTAAACTACCAATCTACTTCAACAAAGTTTCTTTTGTGTCCAAAGAAATACCAAGTGCTAATGCTTTCTTTCTGAATTCCTGTGTGAACTCTTGAACATTCTGTCCCTTACCTTGTCGCAAGCGCTGCCAATAAATAATAGCTTGTTGTGTATGACCCAACGGATAGAATTGTTTCTTTAGAGCTTTAATAAACTTAGTCCATGAAGTGATAACTTTTCCTTTACACTTTAAATATATCTGTGTCTTACTTTCCCACCAGATCAAAGCAGTACCCCCCATTCTAAGAGTAGCTAATTGGATATTTGTCTTATCATCAGTAATATTTTGAATACGATAATAGACTTCTAACTGTTTTACCCAATTATCTAATTTCTCAGGGTTTATTTCACCATCATACACAGGTAATTCGAACTTAACATCAAGTTTCAAAAGTGGACTTTTAGGTTTCTTTTCTTTTTATGATTTCATAACTAGAAGTAGAAGAAGAAGATGATGATGACGGAGATGATGGAGGAGAAGGAGATTTATTTTCTTTGCCTTTACCCTTGTCCTTCTTTGATGCCTTAGACGATGAGGCTGCATCTCTCATCTTCTTGTCTTCATATAATTCTGCCAACATATGCTGCATGTTTAAAAACATATGATGGTTTTGATTCTCATCCATGGGTTTCGTTTCAGTAGCTTCAAGGGTCTCAACGTTCTCAGTCCCTGTCATCGTTGATTGATGAACGACTTTCCGATTTCCGATCTCCGGATCGAATTTCTCAAGCTTGCTTTTTCCACGTTGCAATCCAAACCTGGTTAACATCCACTGACAAAGAAACTACAAAGCACAACTTGCTCTGATACCAAAAATGATCTGAATGTGATCGATTAAGTGCTAAGGTATTTTGATTAGTTTGTCATTAAGATTGAGAGCTTTAAAGTGAAAGAATACATAAACCAACATAAAATAAATGATTAAAACACAACATAAAATAGAGAGAATAAGAAGCAAAAATTTGATTACGGAGTTCGTCCCTGGTGGAATACATCTCTGGGTCCACTTTATTAGGATTGAACAGAGGAATTATTTACACAGAAAAAACACCAGACTGATTGTGCTCACATGCTCTTTTGGTCTCTGAAAACAAGAAGCTCTCTCTCTCAGCTTTCCAACGCCTATCTCTGTGCTCAATTTTGACTCCGGACGGTGGAGCAATGCTGAAAGAAAAACTGCCTCTATCCTCCTGCAACTACACACTGAATTCTCTCCAAGCCTTCAAAAACAAAGATAAGATATGCTTCATGAAGAAATTGCATAGTTTAAATAATGAATTATCGAACCTCCATTTCCTCATTTAGGAGTCAGTTTAGCATTTTGAGGGATAAGGGTCAAATTTATTCTTCATACATGAACCTTAAGGATTTAACACCCTTAACCTTTGGTGCTGAAATAAATACAAAAACCAAAAATTGACCTTATATTAAATTTCTTAACCATTCAGGCAAACTAACCGAGCGAAGGATTTAATATAGAGCATGTGACAGGTTTAATTTCCGGTGGTCACGGTCTATCTCGACGGTTCTGGCTTATCCGCTGCGTTTAAGCCTGTTCACATGGCTTAAATATATCCAACACGGTTTTAACACGTGGCATAAACACCCAGTCACAACAGCTATGAATCATTTCATATGTTAACATATGTTCACAAGGCGTAGCTCCGACATGGTCTGTAATACGGTTAAGGCTTGTGGTTTAGAACTTAGCGTTGTGGGTTTTGTTATAAGGTTTTTATTATAATGTTTATTAACCTAAAAGTTATTTGGCCCGAACATTAGTATTTAGGTTTTTCATAGGTCTTACACCATAGCGCTTAGGTTTTATAACAATGTCTTATAACCATTTTAGCCCAAACCTTAGTTTTTAGGCCTTATAACATGGTTTAAACTTTGCACTTAGGTATTTTAGGGTTATATGTTTATTTGTTTAGGTTTTAGGCTTAGTTATTAGGGTTTAGGTCTAGGTATTTAGGGTTCTAACTTAGACCTTTTTACAAAATGAAGGTATTACACCTTTTTAAGACCATTTAAACCCAAATTTTATGCCATAAACCTAACTTTACATGTCTTTTTTCAATGTTATAGGCGAAATTGGTGGATTGGAGACTGAACTGAACTTTAAACTGCTAGAGCTAACGAAACTTTTCTGCTGAACTGTAATGAACAAGATCCTCCTGGATCATTCACGTGCAAGGATCAAATTATCCAGAATATGTCTCCCCTGAACAAAACTTAATTGTTCCTCAGAGATCAGATATGGGAGAATTGTTTTCATCTGATTAGCTGCTAATTTGGATATGATTTTATATAAGATGTTGCAAAGGGATATTGACTTGAATTTCTATGGGGTGTTGGTCGATTCTTCCTTGGGAATAAGGGTTATAAAAGTCGAATTCAAGACTTTGAGAATTGTTGTTGACTCATGGGAATCTGCCACCACCTCATAGATATCATATTTTACTATTTCCCATTAAGCTTTGAAGAAATCAATAGTAAATCCATCCGATCCAGGGGCTTTTCCATTATCCATTTCCTTCACTGATAGGGCCACTTCATCCACAAAGAGCGACTTGTTCAAATGCTTATTGTGTTCTTCCATGATCAACTTAGGGACATGCCTCACAATCCTTTGGATATTCTCCCGCCACTTGGGGATCATTTGTTATCTTCTGGAAGTGTTGGAACACGACCTTATCAATGTCCTGTTGACCTTCAAAGGTTTTCCCCCTCTCATATTTTGTTCTAAGTATTCTATTAGAATTTCTACTTTCTATTGTTGAACAATGAAAGAATTTAGTGTTTCTCTCACCCTCCCTGAGCCATAACACTCAGTATATCTGTCTCCATAGAATTTCCTTTTATTTACATCTATCCTCCCACTTATTTAATAACTCCATATCCTCTTCTCTTATTTATTATGAGTAACCTTCTAATATTAGCCTTTGTTGTAATGCTTCCATATTCTATTCCAATTCATTTTTCGCTTGAAATATGTTCCAAAATTATATCTTATTCCACTGCTAATTTTGACCTGATGTGTTTTAATATTTCCCATAAGGTATATATTTTAGAGCCTCTAAATTGGATCTTTTCCTCCCACCATCTTTTGATATTCTCCATAAAGGTAGGATGGTCCAACGAGAAGGCTTCAAATCTAAAAGGCCTATTTTTGGGGGTGCCTAACAACTGCATCATTAATATCACTGACCAATGGTCATAACCCCCATAGGGAAGGATATTTTATGTAATAACTACCCCTCTCATAAGTAAATATTCTGAAATTAAAAACCTTTCAAGTCTAGATGCAACTTGATGTTGCCCTCCCTGCTTATTACTCTATGCGAAACACCCATTAGCAATTTACATATCAATGAGGTTGGTCGCCTCAATGAATTCCTTGAATGTTTCAACATATTTGTCTACTTGTCTTTTTCCTCCTTTCTTTTCCGATAGAGAGGTTATCATATTGAAGCCCCTACCCCCCCCACCCCCCCCCCATCCCCCAAGAACCCAAGGGAGATTCCCTTTCCTTATTTTTATCTTACTTAGATCTTGAAGGAGTTTGATCTTCTCCTCAGTTATTTGAGGCCCATAAACATTTGTAAACACCATTATGCCTGCGGTCCCTATAACCTGCATTTATACTGATAAGTATGATATTTTTTCTTCCGAGTCTAGTAAGATCAAGGATTGGGGGTTTCAACAAATCTCCAATCCCCCTGCTGACCCCCACGCTTCCACCTCCATTGTATCATACCTTCTCCCTAATTTCCTACTTAATTCCTTGATTATATCTACAGAGCACTTTGACTCTTACAAGAAAATATTAATATCAGGTTGTCCAATTTGAATATTTTTATTAAGAAAACAGTGTTTCCTAAGGCTACTAATGCCTCTTATATTGCATGTTAAAAATTTCATGATTTAACTGTGGTTAAGCGTGGGCCAGCTTAACGCTCTCATATTACTCGAGTTTATTAGCATGGATCCCAAATCCTTGAGGGAGACATTGTTGAACTTCCTCCTCTTTTCCTATGGTTATGTCGTGGCACCAAAACTGTATGAGATCTAGTTTCTTTCACTCCCAATTCTGATATTTCTGGATGTGATATTTTATGGCCCCTTAATATCGTCTCTTCTCTCATCATGTATAGATATTGGATTCTATCCATTTTATCCGCAGTGATAACTTCTAACCTCTCTTTTATTTCTTTCTCCACCATATCCTGGAGGTCGATTCCTCCTTCTCTATTATTTCCTATAGTTATGGGTCCTCTGTTCCTACCTCGCTTGTGGTCATTTCTGCATATCCCACCAAAAACTTCGATAGATATGGGATATCCCCTTGTTGTCCAATATCCTCGGTTGACTGCAACATTTATTCTTCTTTCCCTGCTCCTTTTTCCTCACTATCCTCTTCCTCCTCCCCTTGACCCTCTGCGTTTTATTCAACTATGACTTCAAATTTGTTTCTCTGAGATTTTCATTCACCCTGATTTCTTTGTTGTTGTCTTCTATTAGGTATGCCCCTTAGGATGGGTCTAATAAAATAGTCTACATCATTTTGGTATGTTACTTTTCCCTGTACCTCCATTTTAATTAAAGGGATTTCCCCTATCAGGTGTCCATGTTCATGGCATCTTCTGCATCTAAAATGAATCTGCTCATAGTCCATTACTTGTAACCAAAATTCGTCCAAGAACTCTAGTTTGACTGCTTTAGGAAATGCCCTGGAGACATCCATTTCTACGCATATTTTTGGATACGATGTGTATCTTCCTTATAAAGTAGCCTATGAAATTTTAATAAATTTTCCAAGAGTGTCTCCTATCAACTTTAGAGTTGAGGGGAGCTACTAATCTAGGGGAAGGGAGTACAACTAGACCCAGAGTGGGACACATATAAAAGTTTCCTTCATTGGGGTAAAATTATCCATCCATGGCCTCATGTACAAACCAATTGATGAAAAAAAATAGGGACCACCATCAAATATACAGTCTATGTCTTCCATATTGGAAAACACCACCATAAAAAATCCTTTAGACCCTAGATGTAGCTCTATCTCTCCTCAGTTTCCAATGATGTTTGATCCAATCACGCAAGGATTTTTCTATGGACCAAAGACCCATAGAATTTCATATGAAAACATATGACCTCATACGCTCTATGAAGGCCTGGGTCTTGAGATAAATTATCAATGTCGTCAAGATCACCGCTGTTTTTGGCTTACACAACCCTATGGAGCCTTTTGTCTTTTATTGTTGTTGTTGATCCGTTTGGTTTCCTGTTAGACCTATGTCTTCATTTATTCTCTATCCTTTCCCACCTACTTTTGCTGAACCTTAGACATTCTCTAAAATAAAATCTATATGTGAACCAAAGCCTTCCTTGAACCCCTTCCCCTTGTTCATTACCACATTCTGATAAGAGGGAGCCCCGCTCCCTCCCCCTCTGAAAACTATCTACGTCAAATCCTAGGAATTGCTACTCAGAAAACCCTCACTTCTCCCGAGAACTAGAAACAACCAATGAAAAAATTTGTAAGAATTATAGATCAAAAGTTGAGTGGGCTTGGACCTAGTTCAAATTTCTCATGACTATTCACCACCGTCGCTTAGGTTTGAGCACAAGACCTGACTGTCTTTACGAGTCTTAATTTCACATTATATATATATATATATATATATATCACACACACACACACATATAGTC
Source organism: Pinus albicaulis (assembly GCA_034641835.2). Lineage (NCBI taxonomy): Eukaryota > Viridiplantae > Streptophyta > Pinopsida > Pinales > Pinaceae > Pinus > Pinus albicaulis. Next base: position 749,368,611 of record CM076575.1, on the reverse strand, counting down.
ACGAAAGGGAGTAGCCCAAGCGAATAAGTGTCGAAACTTCCCTTTACACATGCACACACACACACACACACACAAAGATATATGATTCACTATATAGTATAAGTTCAAGAGGGATTTACATCATGGTTGTGAGCCAAGAGTTATAGCGAAAGGCTAAGAAATGGGGGTTGAATTTCCAATATCAATACATATTCACAAGTATATATATTCAAAATGTGGCGAGGGTTGGAGTGGAATTGCAAGGTGGAACCACAACTGAGGGACCCCTTGTGACATCATTGCGGGGGGGGTCCCTCATTTTAATTTCAACCATCATATCGGTTGGGGATAGGATATATATTAAATGATACCTATAGAAGCACAAAGTTATGAATAGGAGACCCCACCCCCCCTCTTTTGATACCACGAGGGGGGTTACCTAAATTTAATCAGAGCCATCAATCCCTAGTGGTATTAGATCCGTCGGATGGAAGGGACCCCTGAACCATGGGACCCTGAAGGTTTTTTGTGTGCACATAAAGTATTTTGGTCGGGAGACAAGGCTAGGATGGAAGGTAAGTCCGATAAATTATAGGAAAAGTGTTACATAGGCCACAGGGCTAAAAAGCTACAAAAATGCCAAATTCATTATAACTGGGAAGCCTTGTTTTACAAGGGGCCAAGAACTTGGTGAGACCCAAGACCAGGTGGTGGATGACGCAGAACCCAAGCTGACATGGTGCTATGATGGCATGCTACATGACACTTAGATTTAATGTTTGGAGGGGCCAAGTGGCCCAAAAATGGATGACACATGGTGCTCCTGGAGGAGGCCACATGTACTGGGTGATGTAAGCATGACATCATCTCGCGTCAATGTCGCCCTAATGGTTTTAGGAGGAGGAAAAAAAAATGGCCAGGGTATTTACGCCTTGGGGAATGGATAAATTCCCATTAATTGTCGTGAATATAATTTCTTTCCCGGAGAATTTAAATGGTGATGTTACGTCGATGCTAATGACACCCTAATGGTTTCCAAAGGGGATCAGTGAGAAGAGGCTAGGGTTTATGATCCGGGGTGGGAAACATGAACATGATGTCAGACTAGTGCTGACATCATTGGGGGTTTTTGTGAAGGGCGATAATAGGAGAAGGCTAAGGTTTTTATGCTAGGGGAGGATCTCATTTAATCTAAGTTGTCAATTTCCTCCTATGGTTGTAGGTCGTTGATTGTCCAAGGGAGTTATAATGAAGAAAGATCTATTTCAAGCCTTGGATGGAGCCACGTATGGTGATATGGCCTACGCCACATAGTGATGCGCTAATGTGGGACTATGTATAATATTGACATGGTACGATGTGGAGTGCCATGTGGGGTTGACATGCTTGCCACATGGCAGAATCTAGTGACGTGGCAAGATGTTATTGGATAATTCTTTAAATGGTAATATCTTTTTACCGAGGAGTTGGATTGAAGAAAATTTATATCACTAGAAAGGTCTCGGTGAGACTCACACAATGACGATGTTTATTTTAGATTTTGAGGAGTTCGAAAAAATGAAAAAAATTCTAGATCCCATTTCCATAACAGGATATTGGAGGCCGGGTCATGCATAGTAACATTTCTCTCTACCCTTAGTATGAGCTAATTATGGATGGAAGTGTTTTTCACTTTGGATCCCTATTAACATAGGTGGAGGAACTATGAGCTATGACTCCATGTAGCACTTAGCAGGTGGAACACCTTGTGCTTTGGATTCTTGTAAAAAGGTGGAGACACCATGAAATATGGATTCCTATGTGAATTGGTTGATTGGCATTGGTGTGAATTCCATTGAGAACTTACTACTCATACTCTTAATCTAGCTTGGGGGTGGTCAACTACAAAAATATTATAGTGCAATTGGTATATGGTTGGGTGAATAGTTGAAGTCCCTCCCATAGTGCTATTAAGCTATACGCATAAGTGTATTCACTTGTACCTCTGTTGCACCATGAGTATTGATTTATGTTGTTATTGGTGATAACAATGAATGCATAAATATTTCTTAAGGGGGAATGGTGCTATTATTGGCCCTCTTTAATGAGATGTATATGTGATTGTTCTCATTGTTTGAAGGGGGGATTTGCAAGCCCCTGTGACTGTTGATACCTACCTGAGTGCAGGGTTAACTAAATAGTGTGTATCATTACTTGTTGAGTTCAATTGACTGTCACTATGTGTGAGTATATTGTTTGATGCATTATGAATATCATGGATATTTATTATTCGTGGAGTAGTGAAAGTATGTGGTTGATTCTATGTGTGGCACGTTATAATCCCAGGATGTTTTTTCTAAAGAGCTTAATCTTTCCATCCCTACGAAAGTTTTCCAATGGTGAGGGTGAATTAACTCTTAATGAACATTTATTTCAAGTTGTCCATTTTTTATTTTCTAATGGAATACATTGCAAGGATGTCATGGCTAGATTACTCACCCTCACATTTGAAGGTCGCGTTAATCGATGGTGTCATTCATTACCTACTTCTTCCATCCATTCATTCGACCAACTTGCAAAGGAGCATAGTAAAGCATTTGACAGGTATGATTACGAGAATGTTCTTGAAAGAATTAATCAACTAAGAATGAAGCCTAATGAATTAGTTGAAGATTTTTGTAATCGATTCCTTCACCTTTTCTATGAATTTTCGGTAGACGACACAAATTACGATTTCTTTAAACAAAATTTTAGCATTTGGTTGTTGCTACAACACCCTCCAAAATTTCCCCGATGTGAAGTCCCAATTAGACCTCACATCATTTGGAATAGGATCCCCATTCGGGATATCGTCTTGACTGCCCTATATTCTTATAGATTTTCCTTGGCTACAAAGTTCAGCACAAAAAAGGTAATGAATAGGTAATCTTAGATCAAAAAGTGAGTATGCCAGGTGAGTGTTTGGATGCATTTGTGTCAAGATTCTTCTACTGCAGAGGGAAATTAAAGTGAGCCTCTAGGAGAGAGCTAATAGTACCATCCCCTCTAATAGGCATTTTTTGATACACACACACACACACACACACACACACACACACATATATATATATAACATCCAACAGAATAATCCACAAAGATGCGGCGATCATTACAACCATTATAAAAAATAAAGATTTGTCTAAAATCCAACGAAATATTCCACAAATATGTGACAATAATAAAAACCGTTACAACACATTAGCAGTAATATAAGCACTAAAATAACTGGAATAGTTCAACTAATTTAACACATATGAAAGAAAACATGAATTACTAACATCCAAAAAATAGTCTTACAATATTCATAATCCATGCATCAAGAACGTGCTAGCCATGAGGCTTCTGATATTAAGTAAAATTCCCAAGATGCATGTATACAACGAACACCACCAGCTCCAATAGTGGATCATTGGAGCCACTCCTTGCTCCCCAAAAGAACTAGCTTGTCTCTATAATGCCTTGCAGGAGGAGCCAAGTTGAAAAGTGATTTGCTCATACAATGAGGGTGTATATATAACCAATGGGGGGTTGATGCTTCACCTTCCTTGTGGTTCTTTGACTGCCCTCATCACTATTTGAATTCCCATGAATTTTCGACTTTACACGACTCTTCAAATTCTGTACATCTCCTTTGGACTTCCACTTTACAATGCATTTTCAAATATAAATTTACATAATCCACAAAAATGGTGTGGCACACGATGACTCATGACATGACATGACATGAAAATGATGACATGGATTGCATGATGATGTGGCAGTGACAATATGTCCTTATTGCTATTTGTCTTCATTAGAGATATGCTTTGTTCTTCATATTTTCCCTCCAAAGGGTTGTGAATCAGATGGAGTCTTCATGTGGTCTTGATATTTGGTCTTCTGTTGTAATCCAATGTTCCTTAATATTCTTTCTTTATGATAATCTTATCTCCTCAACTCCTTAGGTGTCTTCCATTATGGTATCCTTCTCCATGTCCTTCATCATCATCCTGTGAAGACATAATAAAATACCTGTGACTGGAATCCACACATGAGTGGACGACATCAATATGATAAACCCCTTGCTTAAGATGCTTCATGAAATCAATTGCTAGGGCTAAAAATGGTGACTAGTTGAGTGAATGACTCAGATATTGCGTAGTTCTAGAGGATAAGGTTCAGGACTGAGGTTTTGAGACTGCACAATGCATAGTTCAGGATGGTCATGGTTAAATTATCGCACAATTGAGGGAATAAAGCACTTAGGCTAGAGGCTTGAGACTTGAGACTGTGCAATGCATAGTTCTGTAGGTCTGGACAAGGGGAATGCACAGTTGAGGGAATCAAGGGCTACAACTCCTGGACTGAGCCTTGAGACTGCATAATGTACAGTTCAGGTTGGGACTGAGAAAAAAAAGTATGCAGTTGGGGAGCTCAGGGAGCTAGGATGAGGACTTGAGCATTTATTTTTCCCATTGCGTAGTTCTAGAAGGCAGAGGAGGCTAGGTGATTGTGCAATTATGCGTTTTAAGAGATCAAGGGCTGGGATTAAGGACTGATTCTGTGCAATGCATAGGTTTTGAGCTCAGGGGGTTGGGATTGAGCATTGTGATTGCATAGTGCACAGTCCTAGAAGGAAAGAGATATGAATTGTGCAGTTCCAAGAGGCAGGGTTGCAACTTGAGTGCTGACACTGTGAAATTTTTAGGTTAGGAGGGTTGGATGAGGTTAGGCTGCTTGGTCAGGAAGTTTTCTAAATTTGACTAAGTGTGGGATCCGTGCAAATGATGTGAACAGTGACAAAAATTGATTGTGATCACACTCTTAGAACACTTGATGACACAACATAGATCATATAGAACACATGAACAACATACTTCCCTTAGTGCGACGACTTTGCAACAACTTATGACAAGTGTGACACCAAAGATACAATTTTCTAGGACTGTGACGACACTTGGGTGACAATGCTTGAAAATTTGGGAATGAGTGTGATACATGTTTACATGGTAAGTATAAGTCATTAACGCAAAGTTTACCCCTTGAAACACACCAAAACTAGCTTCTGCACACTATGTGACACTCCACATGCCAAAAGATGACATTTCCTATATGAAGAGAAAATGCTGAACAACACTTGCAATACACGAATTGCAGTGAAAGAAACACATGTCAGGGTGAAGCTAACATGAAAATGATACTAGTTAAAGTAAAATAAATCAAAAGCGATAATCGAAAGCATGAAAATGACACTCGCAAAAGCGAAGGTGTGCAAAAGCGATAGTTTGAAAAACTCACCAAAATAGAAGTACAAACACATCCAAAAGTGAGGGACTCTCAATAACAATACACACTAACTATCGACATGGGTTGTGTTGGGCCTCCAATTTGTTATGATTTTTCTAATCAAACCATCCATTTTTGCATCATTCCACTCACCCATTATCATCATTCTTAACCACATTTCTTCATACACGCACCAAATTCTAACATACATGTTTACATGGTTTATTATTATTATTTACATTATTTTTAATGAATTAAGAATAATTTTGCATGGTTTTACAAATGATAGTTTAGCAAGTTCAAGTTTCTGCAGTTTCGTTAAGTTTCCATAGCTATCTCCATGGTTGAGGTAGTAGAACCACTCTAGAAGGAAGTATGACACTTGGACTTGGTTTCTAGAAGCTCCAATATGAATTTATATTGGTAAAATTCCACCCAGCTCGCACGTGTGGACCTCCAACAAAAGATCAAGTGAAAAATGCAGCAATTTTGACCAGTCAACTTCAAATGTGTTTCCAGAGCAAATTAAAGCGAATTTCAGAAAAATAAAACATGGGTTTTGTTCATAACATGCCCAGTTAGGTTTTGCATGAGAAAATTTCTTAAATTAGTTACCATTTGAGAGATTTTCGAAGTTATTTGGAGACTTATTTTGTAGATTACGAGGATAAACGATTTTTCAAATGGTCATGTAATGTACAGTCAACAAAAAGTCCTGAACGAGATGTTCTTTGGAAAATTCATGGCATAGATATAAGTTTGATTAGATCTAGGCTGATCTTTGATCCAAAAATCCATGAAATTTGATTTAATTTGATCTCATGACCAAAACTCAAGCAAGAAAATTCTGAATTTGTTAATTGTCTCAAAATTCTATAAATTGCAGTCTCTTTAATGAGAGGAGAGATCAGAGATATCAAGGATGATCTTAATTTGTAATTGTTGTTGCTTGTTGAAGGAGAAGAAATCTATTTTTTTTCATTGAATATAATTTGTTATATGGCGCAACTCTGAATGAAATTAGTGATTTAGATCTCTTCTCTTGATCTGAGTTTTCAACACCTTGTAGTTCTTAGGAGGCCCCCCTAGAGATCCGTGAGAATAGTATATATGCTTTCCATTTCTTTCATAGTGTCATGAATGGTTGTTTTACATAAATTAATTGTTTATGCTTATCATAGATTAAAAACTTGTGCTTTCCATAGATTAAATGTTTATGCTTTCTTAGATTAAAATGTCCATGATTCCATTGATTAAAGTTTGTAAGTTTTATAACAAAATCTTCATGCTTTCATAGGGTAAAATATCATGTTTTCTTAGATCAATAATTTTTTTATTTTTATTTTTATTATTTATTTATTTTAAATTAATTAATTAATTTATTTTTATTTCTAGTTTAACATTAATTTCCTTTCCAAAAAATTATTACTTTCATAGTTTATATTAAAGAACCCAATTGCCTTTTGAAGTTTCCAATTCGTTTCAATTATGCATAAATATTGAAAGCTAATATCTTAGCAGATACAACGTAGTGTACTTCTCAATCTCACGTACCTGATTGACATATAAATGCAAGTAATTTAATAGTCAATTAAATTACCTAATAGGTTGAAAATTGCACAGACATTGTCTTGATGGAATGTGCTATTCTTGTTCAAGCTTGCATAAAATAATGTGCTCATGAACTTGTCGCAAAATGAGCATGTGTGAGCAAGTGGCTTCGACCAATCAAGAGGTGACCACTGAATGACTGATTGCAAGATCCACAGTAGCCTCCAAAATTCAAGTGTAGGTAAAATTATGGAGGGCGGTTGTCACATCAACAACACTTGGTGACACACTAGTAGAACTCCAACTTCTCTGCCTTGGTAAATTCTTTCATGGAGGGTCTAGTTCTTCGTGGTGGATTCCAAACTTACACCATGCACAAAGGTAGTCCCCTTCACTCCTTTACCGAATTAAACACAAATATAAGGTTTGTGATCACACAATGTTTTGAATCAGGAAAGGGTATTAAAGTTTGTAATCTTCTCGAATGCGGGTGCTTGACACGCTCGGTAAAAGCTGCCACCTGGCCATTCAATGCAAGGGCACTTGTCGAAACCACATGGCAGCACATTCCTATCACGTGCATACCATAAATAAGCATGAAAAGGGAGGACGCCGACACTCCGCAACATTCACTCCTACTAGATGGCCATTAACAGCTGGTGGTTCCCAAAATTTTCATATCAGTCTTCAAATTTCAGTCCCTGCTGAGCTCCTTTGTCACACGTCCTCTGCTAGTTGCTTTGTTGTACACCTGCCTCCCTCTGTTCATTCGAACTCTTCCGAGTAGACTCTCCTCCTCGCTGAGACCATGCCGAGATGCCACAAAATGTGATGCCGTAGTGGAGGTGGCAGAGGCACCCCCTCCCGCATTCTAGCCCTAGGTTCATTTGTGCGCACTCAGTCCCTCTCTATAGCTCTTGAAAACCCAAAGTTTATCAACCCTTTCTATGACCCCAAAACTCTCTCTTCCCATCTTCTGGTTTGCCTCCCAAATGAGCAACAACACGCAATTGGCTCAGGAGGCAAGAAAAAGCCTCGCAAGTAAAAAAATTCGCGCACCTCTTCCCCTCTGCCTCGAAAATATGCTGGAATCCCTGTCAAAAGCATAGAGGATGACTCAGACGGCAGCTGGAGCATTCCTTCAGATGGCACCCGGAAAAGAGAAGAAACTACAGACAGTGTGGCTCACACAGCTATGGTCAAGCAGACCAAGACAATCTCCTCTTCGAATTTAAAGTCGGACCCCCAGCTCACAAAGGAGGACATAGAGACCATGTCTGAATATGGTTGCTTCATAATTGAGGAAAATCCACGACTGGTGGATAATGATGCCTATAATCGGTAGTTACAGCACCTTGGACCTCTTTTATTTCAGTTTACATAAGCTCATTTATGGTTTTAATGCCTAATTTTTCTTCTTCTTGCAAACTTTGTTACTCTTAAACATGTTAATGGCTGGTTTCCCCTTGAAGGGCAGCATATTTTTGATTTTTTGAATAGTCCTTATTGAACCGGGGTTGTCTAGTCTAGCAACCACCTGTACTAAATCATGATTTGTATCTTTGTACATTTTAATAGAAATTAGTCTAATTTAGAAAAAAAAAAGTTTGCGAGCTTTAGATTTTTAGAGTGTAGTTTTTCATCTTTGGTGTTGCTCTACTGCCAGCATGCCCAGACAGTACCTTGACTGAGTCACTTTAGACACACAAACATTGCTCCGCTGCTAGCAGGCCTAGACAATACCCCGACGAAGTTTCTAGCTTCACCACTCTGCACATGAATCCTTTCTCTTCTTTCGACTTTATTTATTTATTTTATGTAGGGTTGTGCATCAACACTTTTTATTTTTTGGGCAGAAGAGGGATCACGAATTATTGAAAGACAAAGAGGTTGTCCCTTCAAAGACACATATATAAAACATTTGATATTGGTTTTCTCATTTAAATTTCCCCCTTGTCCTTCTCTACTTGATTGGATCAGCCTGAAAATATCAAAACATAAAGACCCGAGTGTAGGCATGGGGTTTCTAGAATAGACATGGAGATCATGGTTCGACACAAGGATTTACTTATGCAAGGATCGTATTTTTTGTCGGAACATCATCGAAAAAAAGTTGTAACCAAGATAAGGAAGGAGGACAGAGAGTTATACAAATTTTTCATTGTCACAAAGTTCTTTTATATTTCACCACACTGTCTTTAGATCCCAAATAGGAAACCCTTCATGCAAAGTATCATTAAACCAAGGACAAAAAACAAAACAAAACAAGGAAAAAAAATTTGGAGGTCAAAAATAGAAGGAACCTGACCTAAAAGAGGATTTAGGAAAAAAGTTAGAAAACACAAGAGAAACGATGGAAAATGAGTGCAGGATGAATGTGCAAAGGAAAATAACATGCAACTAAACCTACTCCTAACCTAACTAGTCAGAAGTTCGGTGTTACGTATAATGAAATTTCCAGTGTAGGCATCATAGTTGTTCCCGACCTACAATCACAAAGATATGATTGATTAAAAATAAAATAAAATAACGTGCAATAGAAAATATAAGAGCTTGATGAAATTTCAAAACAAAAGAAAGGTCTTTCTTGTTGGCAGAAAGATGTGTCACAAGCACTACTTCTAACTAGTTCACATTCTCACCTTTTTTATGAAGACCAATTTTAAACAAACCTCTAAAGATTATTGTGAATTTATCTTCACATGCATCAGATTCTTTAGCAAGTGTGAGAAAATGCTGAAACCCATTATTTGTGATGGAGTTTTCCAAGTGATATTGCTACACCCACTCAAAGCTTTTAAACAATGAATTTTCAATTAAAAGCACAGGATCAGAATGAGAATCTTGAAAGGAAAAATGGAATTGATCATATTCAACAAGTATACCAAGACAATGAGGACCTGACATAACCATTAGTGAAGGCTGAAGTGCCACAATTTCTTGAAAAATATCTGAACAATGAGGAAAAGGATCAAGAATAACTGATGTGAAACAACTGTCATCTATCATACTGATGGGAAAATGATACAACAAATGACAGTTAATATTATGATAAGATGCCCTAGATTCGGGTGACAGTAGAAGTACACATGAAAAATATCTCTCCCACACTCGATCTGATGCGGATCTGTAGCACAGGCCTTCACTCAGCGTGGATCCACACTCTTGCAATCATTCGCATGAGATGACAAAGATCGAGCACAATGAAGACACGCCTATATAACATCATCCCCTCCGGGGCACCTCTCTACTGCTATCTTTTGAATGATCTCCTAGACAATATGATGTTGGGCCATAACTCTACACACATGCCTACTCATGAAAACCATTACAGCATGCAGCTACGAGCGAGGCATAATAGTTCTCAGCAATTTCGCATGATTCACAGGCCTATTAAGGGGAAGGATCTATAGCACAAAGCAAGTCATAGTTTGTTCCTTCTGTTTTTTTTGTTGTTACTATTCCAACCCTCCTGTAGGCCTATTCTGCCGTGCAGCCTCCCCCTAGTGCTGCGTTGCGTAGAATCCTCCGAGACACACTCCCCCTGATTGCACGATTCACCCTAGCTCCTTCGGCCCTGCTAGTTCATCAACTTAGTTTCTCCATATATCTCGTGCCTGCCTTCGTGTACTCACCTTCAGCGCACCTCCTTGCCCACCAGCACCTAGCTGCGCACCTCTCATTTTGGGTTTGATATGCTCTTCCCTTCCTCTATGTTCCCTATCCATCATCCACTTCATCTGACCAAGGCACCTAGACTGCGCCAACGAACCATAAGAGGAGGCCAAAGGGGTGCGCTCCCTTGTCGCTACCATCGAGGTCCTGACAATCGCCTAGAATTTCTTGAAGGCTCCTCCTCCAACAGTCATGTCAGAGAGGCTCCCTAGAGCCCCAAACTGGACCAGAAGGAGGAGGTTCCCACTCATGTTATGCAGAGATGCCGAAGTGGACCTCAAAAGTCCACCATTGCATACCAGGTCCATCCCTTGCCTAGCAAGACTGAGCCTCTTCCTGCAAAGGAAGATGAGGGGGATGAATTAGATGTCTGGATAATGGATGCGGAAGGAACCTGGACGCGAGTCCCAGATGCCGAGTACCCAGTGGCTCCCATCCTTTGCGCACCTGTCTCCAGGCCTCCGCATCAACCCACTGCTGATGAGGAAGCTGCTGCACATGCGTACACATGTCCCATTGTGGAGGAAGATCCGGACAGTGATGATGATGCTGAAGACTCATGACTGCGCTTCATCTCAACTCTTTTTAGTTTTTTTTTCATGCTTGTTATTATCACAAAAATTCTATTTTCACTAGTGCTATGAGACATTTTGTAATTTTCTGTTTCATGTTCTTTTCGGGCTGGTTTCCTCCACGGATTCAGCCCTATACTTGCGCAACAAAGGTTGGGATTGGTTAAGCGCAACTTACCAACGCAGTGTGTAGCATATGTATTGTTCTAATTTCGAATTAATATAGATTAGCCTCATTTACCCAAAAAAAAATAATATGATAAGATGGACTATTTTTGGCATGGGATTATCGATTTAAAGATGGATCAATTTGAACATATTTACGAATGCCTTGAGTAAATAAATCATCTTTCTTGCATGATATATATGAAAACATGTTTCCTTGTAACCGGTAACATACTGCACTAGCATCATAATCATCAAAAGAAGTGAAAATGAATGTTAGTATAACAAACACATGAAACCAATCAGGATACGATGAGTGAAGAATAATTTGATTCACAAGATAAATCATGCATTCATTATCACTCAAGAGGATTTCAGGTGCAATGAAATGGAATAATTGCAACATAACATTCACAATAAAAATGAGGAGTTAACTATTAAGAAATGAATATGATAGGTATGGTTCCTTAGGAAAATATAAATTTTTAAATGATCAACTTCGCAATTCCTTGAATTTATGAGAGAAACACATTCCAAACTTGAATTAAGTACAAGAGCCTTGCATGGAGATGAATCATGTGAAATGGAATCTTGAATCCGATCGAAAACCAAATCTTGAAAGTTTAAAAGATTACATCCGAAATACAAAACATATTTCAAAAAGAAGTTTACATTGAGTGAAACCATGCAAAGAGAAGTATTGTCTGAGAGAAACCATATCTGACTCAGTTTTGGGATCTTACCAGAATTATGAGATCCTGACATAACCTTCAACGGAAGTTGAAGTGCCTTTCCTCCCTGGAAAGCCCCGAAAATTTCAAGGATTGTAAAATTAAATTTTAAAGATTGAACCAAATCATGCATGGTGTGAGGCTGCATGCTTTCACTAATTTAAACGAGACCACTACTAATAGGATGTAAACCATCTATGTCATTGGCTTGACCAAAATTTTCAACTTCAACAACCATATTAATCGAGTTGAAATATTCTTCTGATCGTAAATCTAGAGATGTATGAATCAGAGAAATTTCATGAGCAATCTTATTTGAAGAGTTATCTTCATGCAAAAAAAGAGATTGTACGAGATGGAAAGGATACTCAATGATCCAATTTTTTTCCCATTCATCATGGAAAACCTCATTACCTTGTGATAATTGATAAGTGAACTCATATGATGAAGAAATTGAAGAGAATGGAATATCTTCATCACATGTAGATACATCGCAAAAAATAAGAGCACAAGGGATGGTGACATTAAGTGGAATTTTCGATGATAAAATATTCTTTGACCGAATTAGATTATAGATCTAAATTAAAATATTCATGAGAAACTGAAAGATTAGCTGATGCACCTGGGATTTGGTGTTCACATACATCAACAAAGTCATCATCATCAAAATTATTGTTTCCTAAGTCTATGAATTGATTGGAATAATTGATTGCATTTGATTCACTACCAATATTAGTAGATTGAAAATAATCCAAGAATGTAAGCACATCATCTTGAAATGGGTGACTTTGAAAAAGGGAAGAGAGGTCAAGTTTCTCTTCACTTTTCTCCTCCTCTGCTAGTGTAATGTGATTGCCTTGTATCTGATCGCAATTTGAAACAACAACTCGAAAATCAAGACAGCATGAAGAGCTAGTTGGTGGAGTAGATTGATCAAGAAAATCATGATACACAGAGTCATGACATGTAGATGATAGAGGATGATAGATGTCCCTTGAAGAAGTAACACTTTCAATGGAACTAGATTCAAGATTTGTGTTGAGAGTGCCAATGTCATCTTGAGGAATGAAAGGATTAGCCTTCACCCTAGGTTGCATGATCCATTTTAGAGTTTCCTCCATTAGATATGGATCATGAAAAACAAAAGGAGGTTAAGAAGATGGAATATGAATTTGATTCACATATTTCCAAGCTTCAATATTATCACATAGAGGCACTCGAATTGGTAGTGGAAAAGGAGGAGGACAATGAAGAAAAGGAGTAGTTGGTTGCTCCTCTGAAATTAGAGGTGTCTCATGATTTACAAGAGTTGGGGAAGTACAAACAACATGGGGTTTGGATTCACCGTGCAAAGGGATATGAACCAAATTCTTACATTTTTGTTTAAATAAATCCCAATTTGTGTCTTCTCCATGAAATTCATAACAAAGGTGAAGGATTTGATCATAAAAGTTCTCAATTGATTCACCAAGCTTCATTTGTAACTGATTAATTCTTTTAAGAACATATTGTAATAATACCCGTCGAAGGATTGATGAATATCTCAGAGGAAATGATGAATAGAATGGATGGAAGAAGATGGCAAGGTATTCCACCATCGATTAACATGACCTTAAAGGGTGAGGAAGAAAGCAACACAAGTAAAATATTCATCATTGATTTCGTAATATTCAAAAAATTTAAGAAAATTAGAAGTGTGCTCAGTTATGGATGTTCCATCCTAATCATAAAACTTTAATTGATACAAGTGATAAAGAGGCTCAGATGGGATCAAAATTTTACCCGAGGTTAGGTTGGAAAAACACCTTCAACATTTGAGATAAGAGATTCAAAACAGACTCAATGGGCACAACTTGTTATCTGACCCTACTTCTAGAACCATTTGTTGATGGGTGTTGGAAATCCATCAACCAAGGGGATCTACCCAATGTGAAGTCCTAATTAGACCTCACACTGTTTGGAATAGGAGCCCCATACGGGATATCAGCATGGCTGCCATATATTCTTATAGATTTTCCTTGGCTATAAAATTCAGCACAAGAGAGTAATGCACAAGTAATATCAGATCAGTAAGTGAGTATGCCTGGTGAATGTGGTTGTATGTGTGTCAAGATTATTCTACCGTGGAGGGAAATAAAAGTGAGCCTCTAGGAGAGAAGTGATATGACCACCCTAGTAGAGATACACACAAAAACAAAATATTTGTCTACATTCCAACCAAATAGTCCACAAATATGACGTTCACTACAACCATTATAAACAAGAAATATATATCTGAGATCCAAGGGAATAGTCCACAAATATGTGACAATCATTGTGAAAATCATTGTGAAAATTACAACACATTATCACCAAGATAAGATCTAAAGTAACCGAAATAGTTAAACTACTTTAGCATAGATGAAAGCAAACATGAATTATAAACATCCACATAATATTCTTACACATATTCATAATACATGCATGAAGAACGTGCTGGCCATGAGGCTTTTGATATTAATTAAAATTCTCAAGACACATGTATACAATGAGCACCACTAGCTCCAATAGTGGAGTGTTGGAGCCACTCCTTGCTCCCTAAAAGAACTAGCTTGTCTCTCTAATGCCTTGCGGGAGGATCCAAGTTGAAAAGTCCTTTTCTCATACAATGAGGGTGTATATATAACCAATGGGGGAGGGGTGATGCTTCACCTTCCTTGTGACTCTTTGACTACCCTCATGACTATTTGACTTCCCATGATTTTCCGACTTTACATGACTCTTCAAATTCTGTACATGTCCTTTTGACTTCCACTTTAAAATACATTTTTCTAATAGAAATTTACATAATCCACAAAATTGATGTGGCACATGGTGACTCATGACATGAAATGAAATGGCACTGATGACATGGATTGCATGATGATGTCGAAGTGCCAATATGTCATTGTTACTTCTTTGTCTTCATTAGAGATATTCCTCGTTCTTCATATCTTCTCTCCAAAGGGTTGTGAATCAGATGGAGTCTTCATGTGGTCATGATATTTGGTATTCTTTTTAATCCAGTGTTTCTTTTTCTTTTTTACTTATGATCATCTTATCTCCTCAGCTCCTTAGGTGTCTTATAGCATGATCTCCTTCTCCATATCCTTCATAATCATCCCGTCAGGACATAATAGAATACCTATGACTATAATCCACCCATGACAAGGCGACATTAGTCCGATAAACCCATAGCCTAAGATGCTTCATGAAATCAGTTGTTAGGGATGGAATTGGTGATTGGTTGAGTGACTGACTTAGGGATTTCATAGTTCCAGAGGCCAAAGTTCGGGATTGATGTTTGAGACTGCACAATGCGTAGTTCAGGTTGGAAAGGGTTAAATGATTGCACAATTGAGGGACTCAAGCACTTAGGATGGAGGATTGAGCCTTGAGACTGTGCAATGCATAGTTTTGGAGGCATGGACAGAGGGAATGCGCAATTAAGGGACTCAAGGACTCAATATCCTGGACTAAGACATGAGACTATGCAATGTGTAGTTCAGGCTGGGACTGAGAAAAAAAATGCGCATTTGGGGAGCTTAAGGAGCCATATTGAGGGGTTGAGCACTAATTTTTACCACTGTGCAGTTCTAGAAGGTAGAGGAGGCTAGGCGATTGTGAAATTGTGTAGTTAAAGAGATCAAGGTTTGGGCTTGAGGACTAAGATTGTGTAATGTGTAGTTCAAGCCTCATTGGAGAGAAGGATTGCACAATTTTTGAGCTCAGGGTGTCAGGATTGAGCATAGTGATTGCATAGTGTACAATCATGGAAGGAAATAACTACACATTGCGTGATTACAAGAGGTAGGGTTGCAGTTTGAGGGCTGAGATTGCGCAATGTGTAGTTCAGGAGGGCTGGATAATGCTAGGTTTCTTGGTTGGGAAGTTTTCTAAATTTGACTAAGTGTTGGATCTATGCAACTGATGTGAACAGTCACAAGAATTTATTTTGATCACTCACTTAGAACACTTGACAACAAAAAATGGATCATCTAGAAAAAATTAACAACATATTTCCCTCAATGCGACGAATTTGCGACAACTTACGACAAGTGCGATAGTAAAAATACACTTTGTGACGACCGTGATGACACTAGTGCGACAATGCTTGAAACTTTGGGAATGAGTGCAATACATGTTTACATGGTAAGTATAACTCATTAACGCAAATATTACCCCTTTAAACACACTAAAAATATCTTTCATGCTCTATGCGACCCTCCACATGCCAAAATGTGACATTTCCAATATGAAGAGAAAAGGGTGAACGACACTTGCGATACACGAACAACAGTGAAAGTGACACATGCTAGAGTGAAGATAACATGAAAATGAAACTAATTAATGTAAAAGCAAGAAAAAGCAACAGTAAAAATAATGAAAATGACACTTGATAAAGAGAAGGTGTGCAAAAGTGATAGTTTGAAAAAATCATCAAAATAGATGTACAAACACATCCAAAAGTGATGGAATGTCAATAATAATGTGCACTAACTCTAGAGATTAGTTGAAAATTACAGAAAAATGTCTCGATGGATTGTGCTATGATTTTTCAAGCTTTCGTAAAACAATGCGCTCATGAACTTGTCACAAACTGAGCATGTGTGAGTAAGTGGCTTTAATCGATCAAGAGGTGACCACGGAATGAACGATCACAAGATCGAAAATAAGATCCAAAATTAAAGTGCAGGTAAAATTTTGGAGGGTGTTTGTTGCAGTGAAAAAAAACTCCATGTAGCACTTAGCAGGTGGAATACCTTGTGCTTTGGATTCCTATAAGCAGGTGGAGACACCATGAAATATGGATTCTTTTGTGAATTGGTTGATTGGAATTGGTGTGGATTCCATTGAAAACTTAATCCTCATAATCTGAATATAGCTTGGGGGTGTTAAACTACAAAAAAGTTATAGTGCAATTGGTATATGGTTGGGTGGAGAGTTGATTCCCTCACATAGTTCCATTAATCTATACAGATAAGTGTATTCACTTGTACCTCTGCTGCACCATGAGTATTGAATTATGTTTTTATGGGTGATAAAAATGAATGTGTCAATATTACTTACGGGGGAATGGTGTTATTCCTGGCCGTCTTTAACGAGATGTATATGTGATTGTTCTCATTATTTGAAGGTGGGATTTGCAAGCCCATGTTATTTTTGATACCTAAATGAGTGCAGGGTTAACTAAATAGTATGTATCATTGTTGAGTTCCGCTGACTGTCACTGTATGTGCCTCTATTGTTTGATGCATTATGAATATCATGGATATTTATTATTCGTGGACTAGTGAAATTATATGGTTGATGCTATATGTGACACATTATATTCAGTGTATTTGGTAGTGTCACTAAGGGCCCATTCAGTGGGTTAATATGGTGGTGTTGTGCTTGGAATTATAGAACAATGTTACCTATGGTTTAGTTGGATTTAGTGTCTAATAACATGCATGTGTATAGTGTATAATGTTTAGTTACTTTAATTGCGTTATAGTCACATATAATGTTTGGAATGATAATTTTGGAGTGAAGGTCTTATTGCTATCATAATAATGGTGTCGAGCATTGATAAATACATGGAATGGCTTCACAATCCATTAAAGTCCTTAAGACTTCTAAGCCTAGTTATCACCAAACAATAGACTTGCACTTAGGTTGAATGAGCCTTGTTAGACTTGCAATAGACTCAGAGTCTACAAATATGGAGAAATTTTCATATGGATCCAGTTACATATATGTCCCAAGGAACAGAGAGGTGCCTCTATGGGACAAGAATTTTTAACATCTGTTGATGGACATGTGTCTGTTATAGGGAGAAAAAATGTGCCTTCGCATGATAGATACCTTGACGTTTGTTGATGGGAAAGTGTGATGTTCCATTGAATGGAGATACTTATGCCTCATGTAACATAAATGCAATGGTCAACGTGGAGGATCATAAATTTGACCATAAATCTTATAGAATTAACTAAATCAAGGGGGGATTGGCCTTGTGGGACCCCCTTACCTAAGCTGAGGTGGACGCCACATGGAAGTTGGAGGACATGGAAAGTGACGTGGATGGATGTTTATGTAGCACCACCATAACAGTGAAACGTGGCAAGGGATTGGTGGTACCACGTGGCCTAGGAATACCACTTGGATCTAGCGTGGAGGCTATGTGGAAAAGGGTTATGACACCAGGGAGCTTGACCTCCTAGAGATATTTGTGGTTCCATTTCATGGTAGAGCATGGTGGTTATAGAATACCTAGGGTAAACAAAAGGTGTGGGATGTATATTATCTCCATTACCTAGTGGAAAAATTTATGCCATGCCGTAGAGTTGGAATGAAGCATGCCTGAGACATAAGAGCATAGACTTACAAAAGAATTAGATGAGGATTTATTTGTTGGCTTCCATAAACAAGTCTGTCGTGGTGTGAGTGTTTTGGAGCATAATGTTCTTATAGGTTGGCCCTATGGCATGGCGCCATCATGGGTATTACATTGGAATAGGGGTGATGTGGTAGGGACACATAGAAATATGTGTTGCCACATGGTAATACTCTCTGAAATGGTAAGGGTTAAGGGGCCAAACTTTGAATGGGAATAAATGCTTATCTGGGAATCAGATCATGATAAAATTTATATCGCCTGAAATCTCTTGACAAGCTAGATGTGACGATGATATACGAATTTAATTCTAATAAATTTGGGAAAGGATACTTTTTATAACCCCATCTTCATAAGGAGATCATGGAGGTTGGGTTAATTGAAAGTAACACCTCCAGAAGCCTAGGGAAGCCTAAGGGGGTAGGAGGGAGAATTACATAAGGAAGAAACATCATCGCTCGAGTGAGTCCAATATTTCAAGTTAAGCATGATCAAATTGGACAATACAAATATAATGGCCAAACTATTATTTTCCCACAAAACATTAACACAATCACTAACTACCTCCCATGCCACCTTTAATATTTAGACATTTTGGCTATTAAAAGGGATGGAATAGAGGGAGAATATTGTGATTGTTATGTTACCAAATCTCAAATAATGAATTATCTTATTTACAAGATACATCATTATAGCTATTACAAGGATTTCCAACTTAACTACATAGAAATTACTTCACTTCCTATAGTACCTATAGTTGTCTCTGCTTGACTATACAATTTTTTTTTCTAATATTTCATATACATGCGAAGATGATCCAAGATTTACTAACAACCAAATGTATTTTACTTTCATCTGCTTAACATGCATAGGGAAATGATAGAAACCAGAAATTTTTTTCAAACCAAAACTAACGCTCCAATAAATATTATTGAATGGCCACATATAGGAGGAAAACTAGTTAGAAAATATATTATATAGGAATTATTTGATATAGAATTCCCATCAATTTTATATATGGCAATTTATTACATAGCCAACCATAACACAAAACCATTCACATTAACCAATATTATATTTGATGTCCTATCATGACAATAAATTTGGTTTCCATCGAAGGTTTCATTACTTCCTATACAACCTCATCACGTTCTAAACACCATTGAAGCCCTATGATACCATCTTCAAATTTTGATCACTGACAAGCTGCTAGAGAATATTATGTGATTTGGGACACATCTATAAGGGAGGTGGGCACACCAAAATTCTTACAAAAGTGCACTGACAAAAATTATTGCATAGTTATGGTGCACTAGATTGTTCTTCAAACTTCGGGAAACAAAGAAAAAATGACCAGGATTTCATGATCTAAATGGGAAATACACCATATTCTAACTTGATGATGTGATAACTACGATAGAATTCTAATATCATTCAACAACCCCACATTTTCACTCTATACATGCATAAAAGGTTCGAAATCTTCGATGAAGAGATTCTAAAAAAATACTTGCACTCAAAGAAATTTTGGTATAGGTATGTCAAAGTTGTACATTTATTCCCATGTATCCTATGAAAATCATAAAGCTAAAACTTATCTCTCACATTTTAGTATTATATTTCATGCGGATATGAATGACAACATAGGGGTTCAACACATGTTCATGTCTTTTTATGGATACAAGGTGCTCCATAAATTGAAAATTTGGATTGGGGAGACCCTATGGAAATACATTATGATAAGGTTTTCTTTGATAAATATGTATCATTTTAGAATCATTGAAACAACCATACTACAAATGTGCACATGCACCACTCCATTGAGGATAACACTTGTTTAAGAAATACAATACAAGTCCTAACTTCAAACCCATTTGAGGACTATGATGGGCCTCTAAATTAGACAAAAATTAAGGCCCATCTAATATTTCTTAGGCACATAAAGGATATATTTAATATTTCCTACACTTAATCATGTTTTTAGATTTTAATATGTTCTTAGGAAGGTTTAGAGATAATTGCATATTATGTGCCTAATATTATTTATTTTTGTAGAATATTGAGAGAATATTGAGTAAATTCTAAATGAGATAATATAGGGAATTTCTCCCTACTACAATATGGACCAATATTTTATAATAAATGAACAAAATATCATGATATTATTAACTAATTCTAGAGCTCCACTAATTGAGAAAATCTAGGAATATGTTCTCAGTCATTTAATGAAGATTCCTAGTGTTGGGAACCAGATCCACTTTTTGAGGGATTTTGGAGGGTCAAGTTGCATCCTTTCAAGGATAATGCTTCCTCATCACTTTGTATAGCTACCAATTCAAATTTTTCTCTAGGGGCAGGTATTTCTTAGCCTTCTTGCAGAGAAAACATGTTATTTGGCAGCTCCACTTTCAACTATAGCAGAGATGTACTTGGATTGATTCAAATAATGAAGTTTGGTGCCATTTTTAGCTTCTAAAGTCTGGTTTCCTTCATAAGACTCTTAGTATCCTTGGCTTTGGCCATCCTAGGAGCCTCAAATCCCTCTTGTACAATTTATTTATTTCCTTTGAATGTCTTTTTTGCTTGCATTTCTTATTTCTGCATTTAGTAACCATGATCCATTTGTTGTAGGTTACATTGGTTAAATGATTGAAGTGAGTTGTTTTGCAGGTTATTGAAAGAGTAACAAGCATGGTTCATCCTTAAAACAATTTTGAAAAGTAATATTCATCATTGAGCTACTTGGATTGTTTTGCTAGACAAATATAGAATTTTTGGAAGTCTCTTTTAGCAAAATAGTAGTAATTTTCTATTGTTTTTTAGCACATGTTAACAAACCTATTTTGAGTTGATTGCACCTGGATTAATTCCTAAAACAATTCAAGTTAATAAAAAAATTACCCCATATGATTTTCACTTGATTATGTTAGGAATTTGATAGGTTAACTAGCTCACTAATTCTTGAATTTCCGGTTTTTAGAGTAGTAATTTTCTGCTATTTTTTATCACATGTTAACACGTGTAGTTTTGAGTGATTCCACTTGGAATGGGTCCTAGGAAATCCTAATTTATATATAAAAAAATTCCCATATCATTTTCATTTTATTTTCTTGGGCACCCGACAAGCTATCTTGAGGAGTAGCAACCCTGTAGCATGTGTAAAATTGACCATATTTGCTTGAAAAGCTTGGCTTTTTTCTCTTAGGCTTGAATCATGGCCCCCATGCTCTGAATCCATGATTGAAAAATATCAAATACCTCTTAAGCCTTTCCTCTACTCCATTTAATTCACCTATGTAATTTGGGTTAGTGGACATATTTATGATTTGGATAACATAATAATGGTTTTCTTGATTTCCACATATAATGAACTCTATCAATGGATCTAAGCTCTTTGGAATGTAATGATTTATTAAATTCGATTTCCTTCATGCAATCTATATTAGTTTTCTTTATTTATTCTTAAGTTATGGATTCTATTTCAAGAACTGTTGTTTTTTTTTTCCATATACTAGGTTTCCTTTCAATGCAAGATTTACATTTTGCTAGCTTAATGTTTACTTTTTTGCAAGTAGTATAGCCTTTAAATCTATGCAATTAGTATTAGCATTTACGTTTGAGTGAGCAACATTTCTATTTCTTTCAAATAGGGTAAAATTTACATTTATGCAATTAGTTTAGGTTTGATTTCATGATATTCACTTTGTTGCATTAGCTCAACGAAAGGACACATTGTATGTTGCACATATACTGTCGACGTCTCTTAAGTTTGTACAAACCCAAGGTTGATAATTTAAGTCGATAACCTTGGGAGTTGAAACATTCTTGTTGCAAGATTGGGACTTATCACTTTTTGGCGCCATTGTCGGGGAGGTGTCAAATCATGCATTGTTTTCTTCCCTAGTTGATTCATTTCTTTTACTTTCTGCAAAAAACACAAAAAATTACATTAGGCATCTTGTATTTCAAAAACATAAAATTGCATTGCATTAACATTATTATTCTTTGTTTTTTTTTATAAATAAAAATTACTTCTCCATGAATACCAAACCCCCGCATTTTATCACGTGGTGCAGTAAGAACCAAATCACCATCCGCTTTTGCAGGTAGAAGAAGAAGAGGTGGCAGAGTAGGTAGAAGAAATAGATGAAGATGATGACAATGAAGAAGATCCTCTTGGATTTATCGTTCAAGATATTGATATAAATGTTCATATGAATAACATCCCTCCATATTTCCTTTCCAACTTCCATGGTATGAGGTCAGAGGATCTGAAAACCTTTCTCTTTGAATTTTAAATCCTTTGTAGAAGGCTTATGGTTACTTAGTAAACACTAAAAAATTGAGATTTTTTCTGACCACATTGAAGGATATAACTCTTAAATGGTTCATGATTTTAGGGACTAATCCAATAAGATCATGAAATGATATGAAAAATATATTTCTAGAAAAATATAAATATCATGATCTTAAATAATAAATCCTTAGCATGACTCAAAAATAATATGAGAGCCTTAAGGATATAATAGAGAGATTCATGTATAATGTTAATACAGAAAAATTACATCATTTATGATTTGACACAATAAAAACCCTCTTACATAGAACAACTAGGGATGAGTGGATTTATTTCCTTGATCTCATGAGTAAAGGTTATGTATACCAATTATCATTTGAAGAAATTTTTCAAATATTCAAGAACATATCAAGAGGAAGGGAAAGAGTAAGTAAATTAACATCAAGATCGGTGAGTCAAACTAAACTTGGAAATTTTCTTAATACCTTAAAACATCAATTATTATCAATCTAAGTGAACAAGTAGAAATGTTAAGAATGCAAAATGAGCAAAAAGAAGATGCTGATATTTGTGTTATCCATGTAGAATCACATGCTACTAAATATTTCCCATCAATACCAAGGTTGAAGGAATTTTACCAAGAAGACGATCGACCAAGTTAGTCACGAAAGAAACTCTGTTATGTATCTCCAAGAAGACCATGGAAGCATAGTCAACTGGGTATGATGCAAGAACCTAATTCACAATTTCAAGTTTTTGCATATCCATATCAAAGTAATTGGAACACACCCTTTCTTTAGAAACCTTCGCCATCTCAACCCAAAAACCAATATTGGAAAAAAGCTAGCAAGGACCTTGTGGGATAAATCTACAATATACTCTTTACCCAATTCCATGCTATCCCTACCATCCACCTCAGCCACATCCACAAACTCAACCATATCCATCTCAAATATCCACTTCCACTCAACTACCTGTACAAACATTTCCAAACCCAAATAATCTAGTAACTCAACCCACTTACAATGTTGAGGTACAATACTTCCAAACAACTCCTATTGTTATTAATGTAATTCACCTTAGATCCGGAAGTGTACTACAAAAAATAGATTCTCTTAATGCCATTGAAGAACAACATCAAGAAGAATAATATCAAGAGGAGACTAAGGAACCATGGAGCACATTTAATGGAGAACAACCATTGGAGCCTGAGAATGAAGAATTTGTGTTATTCTTATCATCAGATTCTTTACGTGTTCAAAATACTAATCAAGAAAAAGAAGAAGATTTGAATGTCATGGTAGAAGAGAACATATAAAGTGATCCAAATTTGCAAGTGAATCAAGGGCATCACAACTATATTGAAATATGGTTCCAGACAATCACCAAGTTGCAGCAACACACTCTTCTTCAACAATTCACGATCTTATCTCAGTCAAAGAATTTGGTCTCTCATATTCAGGTACATGTCAAAGAATATATTTCGAGCCTCCACACAATTTTATCTATCATCTTGATATGCACATGGGTCCATTGGAAGTAATCCTATACTTGAAAGAGATTTTTTTTTTTCAAGTAGAGTAGGATAGAAAAAGGAAATAAAAAATGGAAAAAATAAGAGGAAAAATATCTCAGGTGAAAACCTCTTTTGAGGCGCCCGAGATTGGCTCACCGATTGAAAACCTCCTTAAGGCGGTCAGTGGGTTGGAAGGAAAAATAGAAAAAAAAGGGAAAAGATCATAGGTGAAAACCTCCTTTAAGGTACCTAGGTAGACCTACTAGTTGCAAATGAAGCAAGAAATTCCTAAATTAATTTTCACTTGGATTAAATTAGGAGAAATTTGAAATTCCACATCAACATACAACTTGAATGAGTTAACTAAGGCGATATAGTCGTTATCACTCAGTTAGCTTAGTTAATACGAGTTGGGGGCATGAAATTGAGTTGTGAATAGTGGTTCATAAATTTTAGGATCTTAGGTTGAGTTAATTTCAATTGTAACAATTTAGCTCACTTAAATTGATTTATGGTCAGCTAAACTAGTTCCAACTGTTGGAGGAACTAGTGGGAAGACTAGCAGTGGGGTGTAATTTCAATGTTTAGCCAGTTAATTGATCAATCAACATAAATTAATTCATGCATGCATGAAATTAGAGTTAGATAGTTGAGATTGGAGTTCAAGGGAAGTGTACTATCAGTTGTAAACTATTCCAAGTTGTATAGGTGGTGCATGCAGTCAGAGAAGGACCTAAAGGAATTGCGCAATCCAGATTGAGGATTTTCCTAAATGATAGGGGCTAATTCCTTGAGGAACAACGCAAGGAAATATGAGCTTGGAGGGCTTGAAAATTGGATAAGTGTTGGCCAAAGTCAGTCAATCATGCAGAGGATAGAAGATATAGGTGTAGGTTGTGCTCAATCTTGAGAAAACATATTGTATTCATCCAGATTATTTAATTAATGAAATACATGAAAGGGTTTTGAGCAGTTGATTTCCCCTAGATAAATATTTGTGTATTTGTGTTAAATCATGATGCATGTTTTTGATATGTGTTATAGATCATAAGTTTGCTTTCGTAGATGGGTAAAGTAGAATTGAGTCTTATGTTTTAGTAAATTACATGAGAAATTTTAAATCTACATTAAATTTCTACATGGTATCAGAGCATGATTCATAGTCGAGAAGAGAATTCGAAGTTGTCTTTGCAGGAGGATCAAATTTGCAGGATCAATTCTTCAAAGCTAGTAGGATGGAGTTCTATGGTCTAAGGCTTGAATATGTACTTGAGGGTAACTAGAGTTATATTGCTTGGAAGGACCACATGGAGGTAGTGTTGTAAGATAATGGGTTGAAGGAATTCGTTTATACTGGTATCCTGAACTGACAACAAATGATGCTCAGAATCTAGTAGATTGGAAGAAGAGTGTATCCAAGGCAAGGAGGATCATATTGGAGGGAGTATGAGAGCATATTGTCTCTAATATCCATGGGAAAGGGACTCTGTATGAAATTTCGAAAGCATTTCTAGATTTGTACCAGAAAAATAGTGACCACAGAATGTTGGCACTCAAGGACAAGCTTCAAAATAGAAAGATGCAAAAGAGCGACACAATACCACAATACTTGAGTAGATTCACACAATGTCGTGATGAAATTGATAGTGTTGGTGTTACAGCTATAGAAGATGATCAGGTAAGCCTAAAACTTCTAGGCCTTCCTAAGAGTTGGCACAACTACCAGGATTCGATAAATGGGAGGGAGAAGCTACAGAATTGGGAAAGATTGTGGTACGATTTGGTACATGAGGAGATAAGGTAGAACACCAGAGATGAGACCTCATCCAAGTATGAGGAAGACGAAAATTGTGCCTTGGATGGAAAGGAAAAGAAATTGAAAGGGAAGAAATCCAAATCCAAAGGAGATTCCAGTCAAGGGGGCAAGAATAAAGACTTGTCAAAAATCAAGTGCTTTCACTATCATGAACTGGGACACTATGCCACAAAGTGTCCACACAAGAAGGTAGGAAAGAAGCCCTGGGGAAGAGTGGAAGGTGAAGCTTTTGCTTTAAAATTCGAGTTGGACTTCACCCTCATTGAATTCATGACAAGCACAATGATGGGTAGTATGTGGTATCTAGATGGTGGTGCCTCATTCCATATGATGGGAAACCGATAAATTTTTAGTGACTTGGAGGAGAAATACCTCCATATGCACATTGATATGGGAGGTATAGCACAATATATATTGGTACAATTACTTTTCAGAGGGAGTCTAGCTCCCATATCAAGATCAAGGATGTGATGTTTGTTCTAGGTCTAAAGAAGAATTTGGTTTCTGTCGCGGTATTGGAAGGCTATGGCTACGATGTTATATTTAGGAAAGGAAAGACATTCTTTAGGCACATCGCTACGGGACAAGTGAAGCAAATTTTGGTTCGGTTGAAGAACCTCTACAAGTTTAATGTGGAAGAATGTGCTAATTTGAGTAGAAAGGTTGAGAAGGTGCAAAGCTGATATGTCGGTGAATTATGACATTGAATACTTGGCCATTTTCATCATGGAGATTTTAATACCATGCAACAGATCACCACATGCATCCCCAATATAGGACTAGAGTAGCAAAATACATGGAAGGGTGTACCTTGGGGAAGTACACAAAAACCACCTTCAATGATCGGGATAGCAGGGCACATCTAAAATCCTTGAAAGGATCCACTCTGATGTCTGTGGAAATTTCTCGACAATGTCCACTATAAAGAATAAGTATTATGTTATATTTGTAGATTATTTCTAATGTAAGTGATGGATTTTCTTCATGCAAAAGAAAGACCATACATTCTCCAAGTTTTTTTAATTTAAATCACTTGTTGAGAAATAAACTGGAAGGAAAGTGAAGGCTCTCAGGAGCGATAACTGTGGTGAATATGTGTCGAATGAGTTTAAAAATTTATATGCATAGGAATCCATATAATGGGAGTTGACAACACCCCACAACCCACAGTAGAATGGGGTGGATGAGAGGAAGAACATAAGTATTGTGGGAGAAGCAAGGGAAATGTTGCATGACCAAGGCCTACCACTGCACTTGTGGGATGAATCATGCAACACAATGCTCTATTTTCAGAACAAGAGTCCTAATCATATTCTTGTGATGAGTACACCAATAAAATATTTTTTAGGGAAGAAACCAGATGTTTCACACTTCATGATCTTTGAATCATCAGTTTAATGTCATGTTTCCACGGAATGAAGGAAAAATCGAGAGTCAACAACAGAGTTGAGCATATCTATGGGGTACATAGAAACACGTCACAACTATCGTGTGTACTTTCCATCTCTTAGACAATGAGGTCTTCCCTTGAAAGGGAGCTTTAGTTGCATTCCAATGAGGAGCTTTTGGCTCCAAAGGAAGAACCTCAAAATGTTGCGGAGCAACCAAAAGCAGAGGAGAATATAGTGTAGACACCCACTCATGAAAAGACATCCAGAGAAAGAAGGAAGCGAACCAGGAAAGCTTATATATTATTGCATGATTCTAGAGAGAATGTGGGAGCACCCACATCACAACGCATGCAGAGGAGGTCACCAGATCTGTACATTGACTACATGGATCTGATGAGTGAACTAGTAGAGACAAAACCATCCTCATTCGAAGAAGCGGTGCAGTAACCAATATGGGTTGATTCCATGGTAGAGGAATATGATTCCATTATCAGATTTTTTTTTTGGAAAGTGGTTCCAAGACTAGAGGAAAAATTAGTAGTGGGTTGGAGATGGATCTACAAGGTGAAGAAAGCAGTAGATGAAAAAATCGAGAAACACAAAGCCAAATTTGTGACCAAGGGGTTATCTCAGGTGGAGGGAATTGACTATGAGGAAACCATTTCTCCAGTAGCAAGTTACTATTCTATCAGTTCACTTCTAGCACTTGCAACACAAATGGGATGGAAGATTCATCAGATGGATGTGGAGAAAACATTACTCAATGGAGTTATTGAGGAAGAGGTGTACATTGAACAACCGAAAGGATTTGAGACCTTCGACATAGAGTCACATGTGTGTAGAGTCAAGCGAGTGTTGTATAGATTGAAACAAGCACCCCGTGCTTGGTACACTAGGATCGACAACTATTTCATTAGGCTGAGCTTCACCAAAATTTAAGCAGATGCAAACCTTTACCATATTTTTGTTAAGGTAAATGATTGATTATAATATTATATTTCGATGATTTGATTTTAACCGATGATGAGAAGTTTATCAATTCTTGCAAAGAGGATCTTGAAAGAGAGTTCAAGATGAAGGACATGGGAATCTTGCATTATTTCCTCAATTTGGAAGTATGGCAAGGTGATGGGGAGCTATTTGTCTCTCAAGGAAAATATGCAAATGAGATATTGAAGAAATTCCCCATGGGGAGTAGAAAAACCATGGATACTCCTCTAGCATGTAGTTGGAGGAAGGAGGATGCCACTTTAGGTTAGGAAGTGGAGGCTACTTGTGGGTTCACTTATGTATTTGGTGAACACATGACCAAACATGTGTTATGAAGTTAACCAACTTATTCAAGCAATGGTTAAGCCAACCAAACTATATTGGAAGGCAACAAAACATGTGTTGAGATACCTCAAAGGCATTACTCAGTTTGGAATTTGGTACAAGCAGACAGAGAGAGTGAAGCTTCAAGGCTTCACATATGCATATTGGGTAGGGAGTCCATTAAAAAATAAGAGTGCATCAGGAGGAATTTTTAGTTTTGGGTCAGCAATAGTTTCTTGGTACAACAAGAAACAGAGAATTGTAGCACTCATCTCAATAGAAGTTGAATACATGGCTTCTAGTCAAGCAACATGTGAGCCTATGTGGACGAGGAATATTCTTGTTGGGTTATTTGGTGAGATGATGGATCATACAGTGATTTACTACAACATTGAGATTTGTATCAAACTATCTGAGAATCTAGTTTTTCATGATCAATCCAAGGATATCGACATCCTGTATCACCATCTACGAGACTGTGTGTAGAGGCAAATCATGTTGTTGGAATACATTCCTACAGAGGAACATGATGCAAATATTTTGACAAAGTATTTGTCATGAGGAAAATTCGAGTTCCATAGAGGCAATATTTGGGTATCTTATAATCCCCTTCTTGCTAAGAGGGAGTGTTGAAAATGCAACAAGAAATTTCTAATTTAATTTTCCCTTGATTAAATTGGGAAACATTTGAAATTCCACATCAACATACAACTTGAATGAGTTAACTAGGGTGATATAGTTGTTATCACTCAGTTAGCTTAGTTAATTCAATTTGTGGGCATGAACTTGAGTTGTGTACAATGATTCCTAAATTTTAGGAGCGTAAGTTGAGTTAATTTCAGGTGTAACAATTTTAATTAAGTTGAATTGAGTTATGGTTAGTTAAAATAGTTCCATTTGTTGAAGGAACTAGTGGGAGGACTAGAAGTGGGGTGTAACTTCAGTGTTTAACCAGTTAAATAATTAATCAACATAAATTAACTCATGCATGCATGGAATTCGAGATAGCCAGTTGAGATTGGGGTTCAAGGGTGGTGTACTATCAGTTGCAAAATATTCCAAGTTGTACATGTGGTGCATGCAGTCAGAGGAGGACCTTTAAGGAATTATGAAATCCAGATTGAGGAATTTCCTAAATAATAGGGGATAATTCCTTGAGGAATAACACAGTGAAATAGGAGCTCAGAGGGCTTGAAAATTGGCTAAGTGTTTTCCAAATCCAGTCAGTTAGATAGAGGATAAAATATGTAGATTTAGGTTGTGCTCAAGCTTGAGCAAACATATTGTATTCATCCAAATTCTTTGTTTAATGGAATACATATAGGAAGGGGTTTTGAGCAGTTGCTTTCCCCTGGATAAATATCCGTGTATGTGTGATAAATCATGATGCATGTTTTTGATATGTGTTCTCGATCGTGAATTTTCTTCTGCAGATGAGCGGAGTAGATCCGAGTCTTATGTTTTAGTAAATTACATGAGAAGTTTTGAATCTACATTAAAGTTCTACAAAAACCTCATTGAGGAAAATAATAGGCCTAAGAAAAAAGAAAAAAATGAAAAGAAAAAAAATTATTTGCTCCATGTATCTCTCTCTGATGAATCCAAGTGATCTCCAACCTTTGCAAGCAAAAAGAACAATTTAGAACCAAAAGAACAAAGTTGATCAAAAAACTTGTCAAAGGAAGTCAAACTTGGGACTTCTCCCCCTTTTCAAATTGATCCAATGGTACCACGGTCATGTCAATCCATCAACCACATCCATTTACATGACATTTCCCATCATTCACAAGCCTTTTCCAGTCATTTTTCTCGCTGTCCTGAAGAGTTCAAGGAAAGTTTTGTTTTGCTACAAGATTGTCAAAATACATAAGGCATAAATTGTTTTTATCATATCTTGAAAAATTTTCATCCATTGGCCAAGATATTTTACGGGTAGATGCATAAGGATGATGTTAACATGATCAAGAAATTTCAACAAATTCCAGTGCACAATTTTCAAGAAATTGGCCTCCATCACCTTATGTCCATGTTTATTTTTTCTTGATATTTGTGCATCCATTGGCCAAGATTGTTTATGTGGAGATGCATAAGGATGATGGAAACATGCTCAAAAAATTTCAGGTCAATTCAATCTATTGTTGGAGAGATATAGATAAAACAAGTTTGCTATAAGACTATCTTGTATTGCTATAGAACTGTCCATAATTGCTACAAGATTATGATCGGTATAAAAAGAAGGATAAGTTTGGATATTTTTCACTCAAGAATAGTGGAGGAGGCCCAAAATAACCCTATCATCCATAAATCATACCATTTGACACTTTTCCCACCTTCATTCCCATCTCTTTCCATCAAAATCATTGTCCTTCATCCCTTTTTCCACCTCTTTTCATCACCACAAAATTCTCTGACACTCATCAAAAACTACCTTATGAATTGTCAATATTTTATCCAGCAACAATTGGAGAAAATTTTGGTCCTAGAAGGGTTTGCGTGAGTTCTACAGGAAGACACACAGTCCCGTAGCATCCTGCACATACCCTACAGGACCACATTCAAGGCACTAGATTGGGATATATATGTATCATGAAGCATCAAAGGACCGCAACACCAGTTCTGGACAACTACATGGTCCTCTACATATTGATACAAGATCTTTTTTCAACAAAAAAAAAAAAAGATTTTATCCACACTAGGACCTGGGCTCTAGAGGATCTACATCATAAACCTTCAATCAACAAAAGGCACTCAGAAAAAATTCAAGATAAAGATTGGATCAATGAAGACAACAAATTAAACCTTTGAGGGAAATCATGTAGTAACATAAATTTTCCAGCCAATACATCCAAGTTGCAACAATCACATCAGGAAGAGTTCCAACAATATATCAGTTTCCAACAATCATACCAATGTTTCAATGGTCACATTAGCAGATCCAACAGTCAAATCAACAACTCTAATATCACCTGCAAAAACACACCTAGGGTAAGGCTTAGGTATGCAATCCTCTAAAACTTTCCTATGAACTTATTTTAGCTTGAAAAATGTTGCAAGTGTATGAAGGATTTTTTTTTTTTTAATAGCCAAACTTAGTAGCAGGGAAGCCTCAACCTTATCTAGTAGTTAGCTTCACTTTTCCATCAAGGTACCCACATGTGTGGGAGAGGAATAAGACAAAAGTGAAGAGGAATTGAGAAAGTGGGTTATAATCATTTAGTCGTGATGGAGACAAGGAGTGTGAAGGGGTAAGTGAGTGCCAAATCATTTAACAAAAATCACTATGAGTTTAATTTGCATGCAATGAAAAAAGAAAAAGAAAAAAAAAGGTGGACACAATACCACTTGGCATGCAAATATTAGTTGCTACAGGATTCGGGTTGTGTGCTATAGGAAGGAAAATAACTACTACAGGAAGAAAACAGTTGCTACACGAAGGACCATAACTCCTAAGGGGTACCAGCAATGCTACAAGAGTACCATCAGTGCTACATGAACCTAATAGAGTGCTACAAGAAGGAAAATTTAGCGCAGAAAAATAACTAGGGCCTTGGGAAGCAAGGAAATATTCAAGGAAATGTAAGTAAAAAATCCTTCTCTCCAACATTTTGCATAAGGTTGCAAAAGCACCTCAATCATCAAGAAAAAATACTCCGCAAATTTACAGTTTGGATTCTAGTAAGAGAAAATAGTTGGATTAGCTGAGCATTTTCTTAAGAATATGGTGTGTTGAATAGGGAAAGGGTACATGTTGTAAGTTTTCTTTCCTCAACCTTGAAACATGACTGCCAAAAACTTCTTCTGATACAACAACCCCTATGTAGGAACCTACAGGGTCTGCAAAAAGTTCTACAAGAAAGTCACATGTTGCTACAGGAAGCTTGGTAGTGGACAAAATTTCCCTCACACCCTAAGAAGGAGGAAAGAATCATGAGTGAAAGGGTATGCACAAAATTTCCCCACCAATCCTTGGCATCAAAACCCTTAAAACTTTCCCAACTCTCAAAATCATACTATATAGATGCCACCATATTTAAATCTCAATAAAAAATATCAATGAATTTGTGTCATTAAGGATAAAGTGTCTTGTGTTGCATGTTGAGTTATCCCCTCTCCTCAACGTTAGAAAAATAACATTTATTCTACCTCTATTTCCATAAATTCTACCACTCCTATATAAGAAAATATAAACTCCTTGTTCCACGTTGATAAAAGTTTAATGAAGTCGTGATAGGAGGAGAATAAAAAAATACTTTCAAAATACTAAAACCAAGAGGGAGAATCAAAGGAATGATGGGAAATTGAGATAAACACAAATCTTATCTAGCAGGGGTAGATACATCCACATTAGTACGGGACATCATAAAATTCATCTGAGGCATACAAGAAGAACAAGAGGGCAAGAATATGGATAGGTTTCACAGAGGATGAGCAATAGTTTCAGTAGGGGGGTATGATGGGACTCTAAATTAGACACATATTAGGGCCCGTCTAACCTTAGGCACATAAATTCTATATTAAATCTCTCCTTATACACTTAATAATGTTTTTTAGCTTTAATATGTTCTTAATAAGGTTTAGAGATAATTTCACATTATGTGGCTAATATTATTTACTTTTGCATAATACTGAGAGAATATTGAGTAAATTATGAATGAGATAATATAGGGACTTGCTCCCTACTATAGGATGGACCAAGATTGGATAATAAATGAACAAAATATCATGAAATTATTGAAAAATTCTGGAGCTCCACTGATATAGAAAATGTAGGAATGTGTTCCTTGTCATTTAATAAAGATTCCTAGCGTTGGGAACCAAATGCACTTTTTGAGCAATTTTGGAGTGGAAAGATGCCTCCTTTCAAGGAGAATGCTTCCTCATCACTTTTTATAAGTACCAATTTGAATTTTCCTCTAGGGGTAGGTATTTCTTAGTCTTCTTGTTGAGAAAAATTGTTATTTAGCAGCTCCAATTTGATTTCTAGCAGGGATGTACTTAGATTGATTCAAATAATGAAGTTTGGTGTCATTTTTAGCTTCTAAAGCTTGGTTTCCTTCATAGGACTTAGTATCATTGGTATTGGCCATCCCAAGAGCCTCATAGACCTATTGTACACTTTTTTTTATTTCCTTTGAATGTATTTTTCATTTGGATCTCTTATTTATGCACAAGGAAAATACCCTCTAGCAGAGGTTATAAAGGAGGTTTTTAGTGTTATAAAATTGGCCAAAATTTTCAAAAAAACATTTGCTACAACATCTGTTTTCAGTAACGTAGGTTTTGGTAGAGCTTCTAACGGAATTTCAACACGATTAAAAAAACCTGGGTGGTCGAAGGTTGTTACAGATGTTTTTCTCATCGGTGCCTGCATCAAGTGTGCATGCATCGATGCGTTTTACCATGAACGCACCAGTACTGTAAACATACTGAGCACTGAGATGGAAAACGGATTTCGGATGCCATGGGGAGTTTAGTAATGTCACGATGCGTGTCAGCCAGCAAGACACACCAGGACGATGGAAGGTGCATGCACCGGGTCATTAAGGTGTAAAACTGCATCGGGCCGTCTAAGTGCTAAAATGAACCGGGCCATTAAGTTATAAAAACGCACTGGTGCGTTAAAGGAAAACTGTACCGGTGCATGCAATGCTTATCGAACCGCCCGGGTGGTAGTCGTCCATAAAGCGCACCGAGCGTTCTAACTAGTATTGGTATTTGTGAAGTGCCCATAGGTCGTAGAAACACACCGGTGCACGTTATCATACAAATGTGCAGTGACTAACACGCACCGATGTTCATTTTTTATTTTTTAGAAACGTATACCTGTGATAGTGCAATTATTGTGATTTTTAAAAATTCATTATTCATCAAAAGTCGACACATATCTTATAACAATATTCATATCAATTAAATTTTTATTAGTGCATTTGAATGTGATGTTTGGATTAATTTGTTATATCATATCATCGTATTTCGCATCTGCTCATTATAATATTTAATCAACCATATATTTAATCAATGGTGTAACATTTTACATCGACAATGGAGAATGCAATAGAATAAATTAAAACATATTTTATTATATATATAAATAAGACACTCTTTGTCATACAAAATGGGACAGTTATTGGTATCCCTCTGTCTTTCAATTGGGACACTATGTCCATTACATTAAACAAAATGTCTGATTTCACAGACAAATATTTCAAAAAATACGATGCCTTGCTTTGATATCCAAACATATTAATCATCATTCTTCGCTGGAACTGATGTCGCTGCTCGAGCTAATTCCATGACTTGGGTTATTTTGATGAATGTTTTGTTCACTGTGTTGATTGTTTTCTTATTCTTTAAGTTCCATCTACAAACATAAAAATAAATTGTAATGAGTGTATATACATTGGTGAGAATAATGAAAATTTCATATTAAATAATATACATCAATGCAAATTGAAAAGAAATGTACCATAGCAAGAATTGACTCATGAACTATACACATTCTTTCAAAACCAAATTTCATGCCATCTTTCAACAATTCATTTATTGGTGCAATTCCATACTTTGTTTCCTGCAATTTTTATACCCCAGAACAAATCATAATTTTAATATAAAATATTTTTTTGTTCTATTAATTATAGATGGAGCTAAGTAAAACAAGATATATGCTTACAAATTCCACAATTAATTTTTGATATGCCAACATATACTGACAACCCATATTTAACCCAATGTCAATCAATTATTCTGATAGTTCTTCTTTGTATGATAGTACCTGTTTGAAGACATTCAATGATGATTGTTGTAAAACAACTTAAAATATACAAAAATGAAATCTATTTAAGTTGTTATAAGGAATTAACAATTACTCACAAACATAGATATCGACCCTTTTCTTCCTTGTCATCATGTTTTATGTGATGAATGGGTTCCATTATCTTTTCTTTTCTGCAAGAAAATACTTGAAAATTTATATTTAATGCTAAATTGTTTATTTATTGTACCTAATCGAAAAATTCAATGATTACATATTACATTTGAAGCATGTTGTTGTTGAGATGGCTCTTCGTGCGGTGCAGTTATGTCCATTTCTTTGACCATCTCTTTGTACACATTTTTGGACATTCCTACTGGCATATTTCTGATATCAGCTTGTTCATCCTTTGATATTTTCATAATCTCCTAGAAAATGTAACATGACAATAAACTATTTATTTTTTATATTTATATATGAAAAGTAAATATAACAAAAGTGATATTTATAAATGATTTCTTTCTAGTAATATATACATAAAATTCTAGAAAAACATTTAAAGGAATATTACTTTTTCATTCCTTCTTTTTTCATTGTTGTACCTTTTTGCTATTAAAACTCTGACAGGTCTCATTGACCAATTTTTTGGAAACTCATCCTGTAGTTTAAATAAAATTTGGCTCTTGGAATCATTGGATTGATTTTTGTATTGTAAATGGAAAGAACATCTATTAAGAGAATTATTGGTGATTGGAAAGGTCATTGTCTTGATAACAAATATAGGAACATTGAGCTTTAGTATTGAGATAATTAAACATTTCTTTTGAACAATCTATTTATCTTGGTGATTATTTATGATTGTGAAGTTTAAGCCTATAAGATTGGACATAAGATTTGAAATAAAATTGAGAAAATCCAACAATGATTCATAACCTAAAATATTGAACTAAATGCCACGTTCCTTATCTCATCATCTTCGTTTGACAATTAAATGCACTTAAATGGTTTTTAAAGCAATGATTAGATATTTAGATTGTAATACAATCTACTTAGGTTGAACAATATTGGGTTCCCTATTATTTCTTTAAATATGAGTAATAGCCATTGCACTCTCACAAGAAGCATAAGTAGAGATTATAAAGTTTATCTTTACTAATGGAACATAAAAAATACATTCAAATTAATTATGTTAACAATATTAAACCTTGTGTTGATTTTTATTTTTATTTTTTTAAAATTTCACTCCCGCTTGAGGCCACGTTGCAGCGTTCTCTGAGCCCGCAGTACTGCGCTCTCTGTGCCTGCGCTGTTGCGCTCTCCCTCGGCTCTTCAGCTGATATCCACTCTAGGGCAGGCATGGCCCCTCCAGAGTCTTCCCCGGAGGTGGCCACGACCCAGATCCAGGCTCTTGCTTTTTCTGCCCTCGTCAGCTCCTTTCCGCCTCCACGCCCTAGGCCGACGATCTCCAAATTTGTGAAAAATCTTGATGGTTTGTAGGAGGTTGTCCTTCCACCTTCACTTCCTTGTATGGTTGCACTCTCTCTTGCTGAAAAGGGACTTATTGGTCAGTTCACTAGGCTCTGGCCCTCACCAAAAACTGTGCAAAGATGGGTTGAGAGAAATTGGTCTGACAAGATCAATTGGAAAATCTCTATTCAGTTATGTGGGAAAGGGTATTTCACCTTCCACTTTGAATCAAAATAAGATAAAGATCTGATCTTCAAAAATGGACCCTAATTTATGGATGCCAGAGGCTTGTATCTCAATAAATGGATGCCGAACTTTGTTCCAGAGCTGGATATCCCAAGCATCGTTCTTGTTTGGGTGCGCCTTCCCCACCTCCCTCTACACTGCTAGGGAGATGATTCAGTTAGAGCCATCAGAAACGCAGTCAGAAAATTCATAGATCGAAGTGAACCAAAGGATA
This sequence comes from Pinus albicaulis, assembly GCA_034641835.2. Taxonomy (NCBI): domain Eukaryota; kingdom Viridiplantae; phylum Streptophyta; class Pinopsida; order Pinales; family Pinaceae; genus Pinus; species Pinus albicaulis. The sequence continues at coordinate 749,331,249 of CM076575.1, read as the reverse complement.
ACATGCAAGCCTGAACCAGGATCTGTGTCGAGGTAGATCTGGGCAAAGGCCTTCCCGAAGCCATCAAGCTCAAAGTGGATGAATGGACGCATATTCAACAGCTCGATTACAAGTAGATCCCATTTAAATGCAAGGTATGTCATGAGTATGGTCAGTTTTCTAATCATTGCTAAAAAATTATTGATGTGGAAAGCCCTGAATCTGATCCTCAATGGGAAACTGTTAAAAGGAAGAAAACTGCCTCTAACCCTAAGAATACCTCCCCTACTGCTCCCCCCCCAAGACTAATCCCCTGACACCCTCTTCCCCAAAGATTCCAGACCCTTACCATCAACCTTCTACTTCTTCTTCTCCCCCCCCCCCAAAGGCTCATTGGAATCATCCAACCCCTTCTCATCCATCTCCCCCCCTGATGAGGATCCCCCCCTTCTAAAACCTCTCTCCCACTCTGACTCACCTCGAATCTCTCCCTCCATCCCTGAACTTCCCTCCTCCTCCCAAGACCCCTCTTCTGTCTGGATCACTAGAAACTCAGCGAAGGAACATGGAGCTACTCTCGGAAGAAAAAAAAAAGGCCCCGGAAGGAAAACAACAAAGCAACAACGTGATGAAAACACACAGAAGGATATAGAAACGGGTACCCAGAATCCCATAGAAACCTACATTCTAGGACAGAATAGAAAGGAAACTGGGAAAAAAGACCAAGGAGGGAAAGCAACTCTCCGAACAACCTTTCTCCAATGATTAAAATCCTCTCATGGAACAACAGGGGTCTAGGGCACCCCTCTAAAATAGCAGCCCTAAGAGATCTAATAAAACAAGAGAAACTTGAAATCATTCTTCTTCAGGAAACAAAGCAAGGAGAATCAGAAATGAAAGAAATAATCAGAAAAACAAAGCATTATGTTGGCGCCCTCTCTGAATCAAGGGGAGCCTCCGATGGACTAGCCACCCTCTGGAATCACAGTATATGGGATCAAAAAGACACTACAGTAAGTCAGAACTAGATCAAAGTGACATTAGAGAACTGCAGAGAGAAAAAAAAAATCATAGTTTACAATGTTTATGGGCCTAATCATTATAGAGATAAAGAGAAGTTCTAGAGCTCCATCAAAGAAGATATAGGAAATGAGAACATCAACAATATCATAATGGGAGGGGACCTCAACCTTATTCTACACGCAAATGAGAAAAGAGGAGGCAGCTTCAGCCATGATCCTTCTAGAAGCCAGCTCGAAGACATAATGCAAGATCACGATCTGGTGGACATTTCACCAAAGAACCATACATACATTTGGAGAAATAGAAGAAAAGGAAGAGGCAACATCATGGAAAGACTTGACAGAATCCTAATAACGTTCACTCTGCTCTCATACTACTCCACAGCCACTGCTAGTATTCTTCCCTTTCCTGCCTAGGACCATTATCCCATCACCCTCAATTTTGGTGATCGCCACTCTCTTGGCCCCATCCCTTTCAAATACAGTCCGCTCTGGAATGATATACCAAAAGCAACTCAAATGATCCATAATACTTGGATTCAACGTGTTGAAGGCTCACCATCCTTTATATGGGAGACCAAGTTAAAAAACAACCAAGATAGCCTTGAAGGAATGGGCGAAAACTCAATAAAAAGAGCCAGATCAAGCTAAGATTGAAATCAAACATAAATTGGAGGACGTCCACAGTAGCATTGAAGCTCATGGCCTCAACCAAGAATGCCTCAATCAAGAAAAATACCTCTATTGGCAGCTCTACCGCGTCAATAGGAAGGAGGAGGAGAAATGGCGCATCAAGTCAAGAAGTTTATGGCTCCAAGCCGGTGATAAAAACACTGCCTATTTTCATAAGCACACTACTATCCGAAAAGTTAAAAACAACATTGCTTCCATTGTTGACGCCGCTGGCCATCTTCAAGCTGATCAAGAAGCAATTAAAAGTGCTGCCTCCACGCAGTTCAAAGAACTTCTAATAGAGACAAGAGAGCCTGAAGATTACTCTGATCTTCTTCAACATCTACCTAACACGATCACGACGGAGATAAATAGTTCTCTCAACAGAGAAATTGAAGAAGAAGAGATCAAAAGCGCAATTTGGGCCTTGCATCCAGACAAAGCTCTGGGGCCAAATGGTTTTACTATCATTTTTTACGGAGTTTATTGGGATCTAATTAAAAATTATCTTGTGAAAATGATACAATGGACTCAGCGGAAAAATAAAAATAAAAATTGGGGGGGTACACCAACTCTACATTCCTAGCCCTTATCCCCAAAGAAAACCGCCCTTCCTCCTTTGCCAGATTCAGGCCCATCTCTCTTTGTAACTCATCCTATAAGCTTATCACTAAGATTATCGCCACTCGCCTCAAACCCCACCTCCATAGCCTCATCTCTGAAAACCAAGGAGGCTTCATATCTCAAATAAAAATTACTGACTCCATTCTCCTTGTTCAAGAAGCCATTCACTCCAACATCTCCCGCAAAGAAAAAAGGATTCATATTAAAGCTTTATCTCGCTAATGCCTTTGATAGGGTCAGGCATTCCTTCCTTCTTGCTGTTCTTAAAAAATGGGCTTTGATCCAAATTTTCTTGTACTAATCAACTCCTGCATCTCGGGAACTTAGATAACTCCTCTCATCAATGGTAGACTAGCCCCCTCCTTTCAATCCTCTCGAGGATTAAGGCAGGGATGTCCTATCTCCCCCTACCTCTTCATCCTCATGGCGGAGTCCTTCAACAAGGTATTAGATCATATGAGATGAGCAGGTCTCATCACAGGCATCAAATTTGGCATCAGGGTTAAAAATATGAACCACTCTCAATTTCCAGATGATAATCTTCTGATGGGAGGAGCCTCTAGCATCATTTCCCAGCGCTTCAAAACTGTCTTAAAAAAATTCATGCTTTACTCTGGAGGTATGATCAATCACCAGAAGAGTTGCATTTATGGATGGAATGCCACTAACCAAACTATTCACAACATTGCTAACATCTTTGGTGTTCCTTGCACACTGACTTGGGGACATTTCACTTATTTGGGTATTCCTGTGAGTGCTGGGCCACTAAAGGTTGAAGTTAGGAATGTCACTATTGACAAAATTAAAAGAAAATTCTAGCAATGGGGTTCAGCGTGGCTCAATCCAGTAGGCCACCTCATCCTCCTCAAATTAGGACTCTCATCCTTGCCATTATACCACTTCACTCTCCTTCAAGCCCCTACTATCATTCACCACAAAATTGAAACCGTTATTAGACACTTTCTTTGGCAAGGCGGAAAGAATGATAAAAGGAAATATAACCTGGTCAAATGGAAGCATGTAATACAAGACCAAGAACATGGAGGCATTGGAGTTCGCTCCCACAAACTCCTAAACATGGCCTTTGGAGGAAATATTGTATGGAGGCACATCAATGGGAATCAAGCTTGGTGGAAAAACGTCCTGGAAGTCAAGTATCTCAACACCACCTGACAACATCTTCTTGACCAAGAAATACCTAATAGACCATGCTCCAAAATTTGGGCTCTTTGCAAAAAAGCCATCCCCCTCTTAGCGCAAAATCTTTCCAAAGTTCCCATGGGAGGCAACACCATCAATTCCGGGAAAGATCGAATTATGGGACAGATCCCCATCATTGACAAATCTGGAACTCAGTGCATTCTCTTCTTCTTTAGCAATATTGGCATGCATATATTAAGCCAATTCTCCAATTGGGATGCACAAACCTAAATCTGGACTAGTTGGCACTTCCCAAAAGTTCCAGCCCATCTTGAAGCTGAACTTGACAATCTTCAATCTCATCTTTATGTTTTGGCACCTCTAAAAAAAGACAACATTGATGAATTTCGATGGGACCCCACCAACTCAGCATACACCATCAAAGCAGCTTATCAACATCTCTGCAACGAATATCATCCTACGCCTATATGGTCTAATTCGAAGGTTGTATGGAGATCAGAAGCTCTTCCAAAGATCAAGTTCTTCATATGGACTCTTCTAAAAGATAAAATCTTGACCTTTGAAAACCTCAAGAAAAGAGGTGTGCTTGGACCATATAAATGGCCAAACTTTCAAACAGTTGAAGAGACTGCCCACCATATCTTCATTGGTTGTCCCTTTGCAACCCGCTGTTGGAATGAGTTCAACCCTTATCTTCAGCCCAGCTGGACGCAACATAGCTCCATTGCAGAGGTCCTCCACTCTTGGAAAAGCAACTATCCCTGGGGTAAAAAGAAGAACAAAATTTCGAAGAAAGTTTGGGACACCCTTCCCTATGTGACTATGTGGAACATTTGGCTCACCTGGAATAGAAATATCTTCAGGAATAAAGAGCCCTATTTTAGGAAAGTCTGCAGAAAATATTGGAGCCTCATGCTTGAAACAATCTCTGCTAATAGCAACAGTAAAATCGACTACAGGGATCTCTACGCGGAGGAAAGGACCTTCCTTGGTGATTTTCTGGACAGAAACAACAACATTAATCCCCCTCCTAAAAAACCCTACAAAGCTGACACAAGATGGAAGATTTGACTTAAAGAAGAGGACTTTGCTGAATGGATAAAGAGCAGCGCCTGAGCCTCCCTATTTTTTGATGGAGCATCCAAATTAAATTCGGGCATTGTAGGGGCTGGTGGCATCATAAGGAACGAAAATGGTAGCACTCTGGCATCCTTTGAATGGGGTCTAGACACCCTTTCAAACAACAAAGCGGAGGCCTTAGCCCTTTACTAAGGTCTGTATCAGTTAAAAAAGCTTCGTATTACAAACGCTATGGTCTTTGGAGACTCCTCAATAATCATCAACCTGATGAATCATGATCGTCCATCTGCAAACATAGCTCTTCGTCAAATCATCAGCAGATGCCGCGCACTCTTGGAAGACATGAAGGAAACATCTTTCTTTCACATTCTTCGCAGCTTCAATAAGGACGCTGACCTCCTTTCCAACAAGGCTTGCACGTGAACCTTGGGGCATCTTCTATGCAATGATGTTCTAATTCTTGTGCCCCTACCATGATCTTGCCCCCATATGTCTTGAGATCCATCTTGATCCTGCACTCAGAGCTCGCAACACCTCAAAGCATCTTTTGTACTCCATCTCACACCTTGCTCATGACCCATTGGTCTCATTTCTCCCTCTGAGCGTTCTCCTCCCGCCCTCCCCATACTATTTATCTTCGCTCTCCCTGCATTTCTCATCACTCCTCTTCTCCCCCTCTACGTTTTTCTTTCCCCTCTTTGCTGTTTTCTCCCCGACTTCGCATCCCCACCATCTTTTCCGGGCCCCTGCTATCTACAGCACTTCCGACTCCTTTCAATCCTGGCCCTCAGCCTTTTCCCCCTGCCCTTTCAGTGCTCCGCTTTTATTATCAGATCATGCCTCCTTGTAGTGATAGAGTTCCTCTGCTCTGCGAGACTGCCTTTCCTCATTTTGCGCCCATTCTAAATAGTCCTTCCCAGCAGAAGTTCGCCTTATCTCATTGCAAAGCTCGTGTCAATATTTCGCTCCTCCTTTTCTTAGCATTCTACTATAGCATGGCACACAGTGAATATTGCCTCCATTGTGCAGATCTTCAAGTTGAACTAGATTAGATTAGAGTTCACCAAAATATTTTGGATGCAAAGCTGCAAAATGAGGTAAAAATTTTGGATGAAAAACATGAAGCAGATGTTAATATCTTTCTACACAGGGTCACCTCTCTTCAGAATTAGTTCAACACTCTCTCCAACCGTTGCACACATGTTGAAGAATCGGCGCAAATTCTCAAATAGATGTTGGAGAAGCGCACTGCTCCAAGCTCCAGCTCCAACAATTTGAGGAATGCTGGCAATGAAGACAACCCTGAGGACTCTACTGCACGTCATATCAGCCACATAAATTTTGATTAACCATGTCTTTCAAATTTATCCTTCTTCTGTCACAATTTGTCAGAATATATGCATTATCTGTATTTCAGTTCCTTACGAAAGTTAGAAAAAAAAGAAATGTAGTATTTTGCTGTATCTACTTCCTTCACTGCACTGCACTACAAGCAGCCTAGTATGTAACCTTGGAGTTTTTCCTCCTCTTTTTTGGAATACAAAATAGCAACCGATTATGTTAAAAAAAAAAAAAATTAAATCTTACTTCTCTATAAATTATAAATAGAATTTTTAAAATATTGACCATATTAATTTTTTTATATCAAAGTTTAAAATTATTACACCATAAAAATTGTATAAATTCTAATGCAACTTATCAATTTTTTTTTTATTTTTTTTTTTTATTTTTTTAGATTTAAAAGATCCAAAATCACAACCATGAGTATGACCTTAAGAATGAAAATGGTCATCCTACTAATTTCAAATCATCTCACAATATGAAAAAAAGTTGAGTATCAATGCCATTTTTTTTCTCACTATCTTTAATTATATAAAACATAACTTTATCTAATTCTATGATTTAATTACTCTTCTAAATAGTGAAAATAGTCATCCTACTAATTCCAAATCACCTCAAAATATAAAAAGGTTGAGGATCATTGCTATTTTTTTCTCACATTATCTTTGATAATATAAAACATAATTTTATTTAATTTTGTAATTTAATTATTTTTAATTTTTTTTTATTAACATTTTTTTTATGCTTGGTAGAACTACATCTTCATCATGTTCAATATATCACTCTGACAACGAATTGAACCGATGACGTCACATCAAGGAATAAAACACCCAATCACAGTTTATCCAAGACCCCGTGGACTTTTTATTAACAAAATTTATAATGATATTAATACTTTCATTTATATTATATTTAAATATATAAAACACAACCTAACTAATAAAAAAAATGAGGTTTTCAGAGCATTTTTGAGTGTTTATTTTTCCCAAAATCCAGTAGATATTTTTAAAAATAATAAGTTTAAGTTGTTTAATTAGCAAAATTTGAGTGCCTCAAGGGTTTTGAGAGCACTGAATCCATTTATGCATTCAAAAGTGCATTTTAAATAACAAGAAATCACCATTTATGCATTCAAAAGTGCATTTTAAATAACAAGAAATCACAATTTTGCTTGAAATTGTATTACCAGATTCTGACCAAAAAAATAATGTTGTTTATTAATTAGACTATACCTATAAATAACATTCTTAAAGTCATTTAAGTATTCTCTAAGTGCGACTTTTTGGAGTTTCAGGCCCCGAGGAAAATTTTTGTGGCCAAATCTTGATTTGTGTTGTTTAAACTACTTTTTTGACTACATATATGGATTCAACACCCTAAAAAACCCTTGGGGTACTTCGATTGTGAAGAATTCACTTGTCAAACTTGTGAATTCAATGAATCCCTGACAAACTCTAGAAAATTTAGATTGAAAAATAAATCGGAAAACAATAACATTATTAAATTGGTGATCGAAGTAATGTGAAATTTGTGAAAATTGAGAGTCAAATCCCCTAGTTGTGCCCTGGTTTCCAGAGAGGAGGATAGGTAGTAGACCCCTAGAGGTTTACAAGTAGTACACTTTTTTTGTTTCATAGTTTATGTAAATTCTGAAATGATCAACATGACTAACTTGTGGCTTCAGTAGTCACGACCCAAGGGTATGTAGGTTTTAACCCTGAACAAAAATTATCTACACACGAATCTTATAACAGAAAATAAACAATAACAAGAGCATAAAACATAAAATAGATAAACACAGAGATTTTCCCCTGGATCCCAAATTGGGATGACCAGCTTGATTTTTCATTATATTCCTTTTAGTGTGTTACAACACATATATATACATGCCGAAGCATAGATAAACCCCAATCCATTAACCCTGGATTAGAACATAACCGTAGTTCCCTTGACTGGATCTACAAAATACCAGGGGTCGAAAACCATCGTACCCCAAAACCATGTGCAAACTCATGCACAAAACATGGGTGGGTCCGCATATGAGTGGGACCGCATACCAAAAAATTTTTGTCGTGGCCGCCGACACTTCGACAGGGGCTACCACCCCCCTCGTGACCCCCCCCGCTACGCCCGCGCAACATACAACTCTTCACCCTAGTCGTGGAAATAATTTATACACATACCCAACATTCTCCCACTTGTTGTTTTCTTTCCATTGTGGCCCAATGAGAGCTTACCATTTGGCCAATTCTTCAACACCATTGTTTCCTCTACACCAGAACTTCAAAATCACAGACTTCATCAATGCATCTCGCAAATACTCCTTCAAAGTGTCCACCTTTACCAACAACACCCTTTTAGCCTCAACCATATCTCTAACAAAGTGATATTGAACATCAATGTGCTTTGTCTTTGAATGATAAGCAGGGTTAGCCAAGAAAATTGCACTTTGGCTATCACAGTCTATCCTTATAGCTTGCTGTACCAACCCCATACTTCAACACAATCTCTGCAACCAAACTGCTTCCTTGCTTGCATGAGTGGCTGCTATGTATTCTGCCTCTGTAGTTGAAAGAGCCACTACAGACTGTCTTTTACTCATCCAACCGACTGCACCTCCAAATAGGCTAAACACATACCCACTTGTAGATCTTCTTTGGTCCAGATCTCCAGCCCAGTCTGCATCAACAAAACCACGAATGTCCAACATTCTTTCCAATCCTGGTCTTCCCTGGTAGCACAAGCCATAATCACTAGTGCCACGTAAATATCTGAAAACTCGCTTCACTACTGTCCAATGCTCCTTCCCCGGGTTTGACATAAACCTGCTCAATACTCCCACTGCATGTGCAATGTCTGGTCTAGTACAGACCATTGCATACATCAGGCTACCCACTGCACTTGCATATGGAACACGGGACATATCCTCCTCTTCTTCTTGTGTCTTGGGACACTGTTCAGCAGACAGATTTGCACCTACAGGAATAGGAACACTCATCGGTTTACTATCCTGCATATTGAACCTCTACAATATAGTCTCGACATACTTCCTCTGGTTTAACCAGAGCTTCCTCTTTGCCCGATCTCTCTTAATTTCCATGCCCAAAATATAGTTTGCAGCACCAAGATCCTTCATGTCGAATTTGGAGAACAGTTGGGTCTTCAAATCTTGGATAATTTCTTTGTCATTTCCAATTAACAACATATCATCCACATACAAGAACAAATACATAACACGGTCACCAATTAATTTAAAATAAACACAGTGATCCTCCTTGCTTCTGGTGAAGCCTAGTCCCCGTATATAGGTATCAAATTTCTGATACCACATCCTTAGTGACTGTTTTAACCCATACAGAGACTTCTTCAACCTGGATACAAGTTCTTTCTTACCCTTCACCATGAAGCCTTCAGGTTGCTTCATGTAGATCTCCTCTTCTAGATCCCCGTGAAGAAATGTTCTCTTCACATCCATCTGTTCTATCTCAAAATCAAATGCAACAACAACAGATAAAAGTAATCTAATAGAAGTAACTTTGGCAACAGGAGAAAAAATATCACCAAAATCAATTCCTGGCACTTGGGAATAACCTTTTTCTACCAACCGAGCTTTGTATTTCTCCACCTTGCCTTCCACATTCATCTTCTTCTTAAACACCCATTTGCTCCCGATGGGCTTCCTTCCAGCCGGCAAATCCACCAGATCCCATGCCTCATTTTTGTGCAAGGATTCCATTTCATCAACCATGGCCTCCTTCCAGAGTTTTCCATCCTCTGAATCTACTGCCTCCTTGACAGTTCTGGGATCATCATCAGTTATAGTTAAGGAAAAACCTGAACAAAAAGCAGATGGAATATACCTTTCTGGTTGCCTTCTTTCCTGAACTGATCTTCTCAAAGCTGGGGTTTGTGGCTCTTCCTCTTCTGAATCTTCTTCTGTTGTAGAGTCTGATTCATCCTCCTTTAGCTCAAACTCTATCTTCCCAGGTTCCTTTGGTAGGAATTCATGTGTAACAACATATTTCACCTCTCTAAACACCACATCTCGGCTGTACACAATCTTCCTTGTTTCTGGGTTCCAAAGCTTGTAACCCTTTAAACCATCCTTATACCCAATAAAGATGCACCTTTGAGATTTATTATCCAACTTGGTCCTTTTCTCCTTTGGAACATGTACATATGCATCACATCCAAATACCCTTAGATGTGAAAGAGAGGGTTTCTTACCAGCCCATACCTCATGTGGAGTCTTATCCTCCAACGCTGATGAAGGTGATCTATTAACTAAGTAACATGCAGTCTCCACTGCCTCTGCCCAGAATTCTTGTCCTAACCCGGTACCACTGAGCATGCTTCTTGCCTTTTCCATCAACGTTCTATTCATTCTTTCTGCAACTCCATTTTGCTGAGGTGTGTATGGAGTAGTCTTCTGCCGTGCTATACCACACTTCTTACAGAACTCTTCAAATTCCTTCTTGCAGAACTCCCCACCATTATCTGTCCTCAATGCTTTTATCTTCTTCTCTGTCTGGTTTTCCACCAGAGCCTTAAATTCTTTAAATTTGTCAAAGACTTCAGATTTCTTCCTCAAGAAATATATCCATGTATTCCTTGAGAAGTCATCTATGAATGAAACATAGTACACAGACTTTCCCAGTGATGGAACTGACACAGGCCCAAACACATCACTGTACACAAGTTCTAATATCTTGTTTGCCCTCTTAGCACCAGAAGGAAAACTCACCCGATTCTGCTTCCCATATACACAATGTTCACAGAAATCGAAATCCAGAGAACAATTAGACATACCTTCTACCATACCATCTCTATGCAGTATCCGAAGGCCCTTCTCTCCAATATGTCCAAGCCTTTGATGCCATAGCATGGTCTTTCTCCAGAGACAGCTAGGCTTTCCGCTCCACTTTCAAAAAGGAAACTGAAAATAACCGTTACACCTATCAATACATACTTTCTGTAACAGTCCAAATCAACTCCCGCATTAATACCATGTTCCCGAACCATCTTGTGCATCTTTCTCGAACACTATTTTTACACCCGCATCATCCATCTTGCTTACAGAAATTTGATTTCTGGCCAATGCAGGAATGTGCAGAACGCCAAGAAGTGTTCTAATCCTTCCACCTTGCAGATTCAACTTGAGTTTTCCACGTCTGACAAATCTGGCCTTCCTATCATCACCTAAGAAGACATCACCGCCATCATATTTCTCATACTCGCAGAACCACTCCCTATGGGGAGTGAAGTGAAAGGATGCACTCGAGTCAATCAACCATGACTCATGATCTACATGTGTATTTGAAGAAGAAGCCAAATACACATCCCCGCCTTCATCCGAGGTGGTTTTTGCCTCTGCAGAAGGAGCATTATCACATCCCTTTCCTTTCTCAGGAGCTTTAGATTTGCAGTCCTTTTTGTAGTGCCCTTCCTTTCCGCATTTCCAGCACACCTTTACAAACTTTCCAGGAGATTTAGATCTCCCTCTAGATTTAGATCTCCCACTCGAAACCTTATTCTTGTTTCGGTTCTGGGACCTTCCTCGTACAGATAAGGCATCTCCATTCTGACCCTCCATATTTCTCCGTCTCATTTCCTCCGACAGCAAGGCTGAGACAATATCATCAAAATTCAAGGTAGTTGTATTGCTACCTATTGCAATAACCAGACTGTCCCACGAGTCTGGTAGAGAACACAACAAACTGATGCACTTATCTTCATCTAAGATTTTAATATCAACAGATGACAGCTAACTTACCACAGTATTGAAGGCGTTCAGATGCTCTGTCACCGAATCTCCATCCTTCATCCTCAGGTTATACAAATTTTTCTGCAGGATCAACTTATTCACCAGAGACTTAGATTGGTACAAAGTCCCTAGCTTTTCCCACAAGGTCTTCGCCGTAGCTTCCCCAGATACATTCAACAATACTGAATCTGAGACACACAACCGTATTGTGCTTTTAGCCTTCCGATCCAGTTTCTTCCAGTCTTCATCTGACATTGCCGTTGGTTTAGTACCGGGATCTACCGCGATCCACTGATCTTTATCCACCAGCAGATCCTCCATCTTGAGCTTCCACAACTCAAAACTATGACCATTAAATTTCTCGATCTCTATCTTTCCGCCGCTCGCCATCTTCTTTCACCGCAAGAGTCGATCCCGCAGGTCTCACATTGAACAGGGTCTACCTCAGGCCCGAACAAAAAAACCCTCAGCAGTCAAGGCGTCCCCTTGAAGCCGAAACAAATCTGATACCAAATGTAGGTTTTAACCCTGAACATAAATTATCTACACATGAATCTTATAATAGAAAATAAACAATAGCGAGAGCATAAAACATAAAATAGATAAACACAGAGATTTTCCCCTGGATCCCAAATTAAACCACCAACTATTCATTATTCTTTAGTGTTACAACACATATATATACATGTCGAAGCATACATAAACCCCAATCCATTAACCCTGGATTAGAACATAACCGTAGTTCCCTTGACCGGATCTACAAAATACTAGGGGCCGAAAACCATCGTACCCCAAAACCATGTGCAAACTCATGCACAAAACATGGGTGGGTCCACATGTGAGTGGGACCGCATACCAAAAAAAATTTCGCTGGGGCGCTGCCCCAGACCCTGACAGGGGGGGCTGCTGCGCCCGGTGCAACGTACAGTGCGTGGGGCTAGTCGTGGAAAGAATATAACACATACCCAACAGGGTATCTATGCCATCAAAATCACATAAAAATCATATCCAGCCTTGGCCACACCAACCCTTAACACGAATAAAATTTCTACCCAGAAAATTTCAAATCGATGACAACTACACCAAAATATGCCTTAAAAAAACATTCAATCACCATCTACTCCTTACCCAGTAAACAAATACATAAATCACTTTATTAAAAATATTTACTCTAATTTTTAATTTTTTAAAAAATTTACTTAACAAACTTTATGAAACTTTTACAATAATAAATAACATCACCATAAATTTAAAATCTTTATTCTATTTTACTTTTAATTAAAACAATAAATAACATCATCCTAAATTTAAAATATCATAAAAATCATATCCAGCCTTGGCCACACTAACCCTTAACATGAATAAAATTTCTACCCACAAAATTTCAAATCGATGACAACTACACCAAAATATGCCTTAAAAAAACATTCAATCACCATCTACTCCTTACCCAGTAAACAAATACATAAATCACCTTATTAAAAATATTTACTCTAATTTTTAATTTTTTAAAAAATTTACTTTACAAACTTTATGAAAATTTTACAATAATAAATAACATCACCATGAATTTAAAATATTTATTCTATTTTACTTTTAATTAAAACAATAAATAACATCACCCTAAATTTAAAATCTTCATTTTATTTTTCTTTAAAAGCAAGTAAAGGGATTAGAAGTATATTCTATTTTTTTTTTTAATTCAGTGAACAAAATTTATGAAACTTTTAAAATAATCAATAACATCTCCATAAATTTATGAATCTTTATTTTATTTTTCATTAAACACAAGTAAAGAGATTACAAGTATATTATAATTTTTTGGTCCACATCAATTTGAAAATACCTGCCAACCACAACACAAGTGACACGTATATCATTAAAGTCCAAATCGTTTAAAGATAAGTTAGGTATTTGAAATACGTGGATTTAGGTTTCCTTGATTAAGGGTAACTTTATAAGATTCATGATTAACTTTTGCTTTATTAAATAAAGCACGTTACCTAGTTCCTTTTGCTTTATTAAATAAATTAAATATATTGATTGCATCCATTAAAGTGTTTTTCTCTTTTGGTTTTAATAAGATAGATGTTGATGGAATTGGATTGGGCCTACTTATTACATAAATAAAAGATATTGATTGCATCCGTGAAAGTGTTTTTCCTTTTAAAGGACCGATGTTGATGTAATTAGATGGGACCTACTTATTTTCTACTTCTCTTATAATTTTCCATTCTTGTACTTTTGAAGTATACTATATTATAATGTTTTTTCCTTTTGAAGCATTATATATATATATATATATATATATATTCCATTTGTGTATTTAATTTTTTTTATATAGTTTTTTAAGAATTTAAATATTAGGTTTATTTATAGGTGATTATTTTAATTTGAAAAATCATACAGATGTGTATATGAAAATTTAATAAAATGTATGTAAAATATTATGAAAATAGGTTTTATTATTATTAATTTAATTATATATGTAAAAGATGGCTTTTTCTAAGTAAATTAGTAAATATTTTTTTTTTTCAAATAATTATCTAACAAAATTTCAACCCTGAAAAATTCTCTATGTAAATGTAAAATTAGATTTATAATATATATTTATTTGAAATTAAATATTGATAATAAAAATTTAATAACTTAAATATTAGCCTTATAAATATCTAAATATTGACTAAAATTTTGATAGTCCTAGAGTATAATATAGAGGTGTGATTTGGCCAAATATGTATTGAGTGTAATATAAAGGTGTGATTTAGCTAAATATATATTGAGTATAATATAAAAGTGTGATTTGGAGAGATATGTATGTATGGACTACATTTTGCATGTGATTTGGCCAAATGTGTATTGAGTATAACATGGATGTGTATTTTGGACAAATATGTATGGATGGATAATATTTTGCATGTTTGATATGTTTGACTACTATATTTAGATGTTTGTTAGCTTCTTTATATATTAAGTAAATTATATGGAATTTGATACATTGCATGGTATATATTGGTGTACTTTTAATGGATCATGGAGGTGGTGTCAAATGAACCTTGCAATTATATTCAAGCGTGTTAGAATAAGATTTTTTTTTTTAGAAATTCCTCACTATATAGACACAATCGATTGATGAGGAGGGGAAATGCTAAGTAAGAATGCATATTCATTCAACAACCAATTAATTGTTATGTTAATAGGAGGGTTGCAGTTGCAACCTTTCTGGATGACTCTATTAGCATAAGGATCATGGTGTATTGAGACTTATATGCTATCTTCAACTAGATCTCACGAAGAATGTGGGATAATACATTAAGAAAATGTGAAATTATAAAGTTTTAGAAATACCCATTGTCAATGTATTTACCTCTAATTTATCTGAGTTATGTATTTCCTATCAATAGTGTAGATCCAACTTAACCCCTTATTTATTGAAAAGTAAGAGAGATAAAAAAACAAATAAATTAAAGTTCAAATTCCTTGGTGCTTAAAAGATAAAGGTCAAAATAGATTTATTGATTGGATGTATCTTATGTGCTTGGGAGAAATGTTGTTATCCTCCCCACTCAGGTTCAATTCCTGCATGTGACATGTTGAGCTCATAATGAGAATATACTTGTAATGACTTCTGGATTGGTTGTTTGAAAGTCCATTATGTAAAATGATGTCTTATCCATATTGTATATAGAGTGTATGTTTCTTCTCCCACAACAATAAGTATAAGATCCACATGTTTATCCCTTTTCTTACAACACTTAACAATGATTGAATCCAATATTTGGGCAACTTTTATTTTTTGAAAAATCAATTTAAAATCTTCTTATTTGTAATATAGTTAGAATCTCCAACCTATGGTGTAAGTGTGCTAGGAGCTTTAAGTGTCACCTCTTTTAAAGTTTTCCAAATTGCATCTTGTATCAACATAGTGGAAAAATCAACGAAAATAGTAAATTATGCATAACATCTAAAGATATATAAATTGTACAACATGAAATATGAGACACAATGATATTGAACCTATAAAATAGAAATCCTTGTATTGAAAATTCAAGAAAGAGAGAAGTGTCCATGAATTATTCAAGGGAGAAAACTCTAATTAAGTAAGGCGCTAATATAGTAACAACACTTGGCACAAAATTATGTAACATTCTAGCTCTATAAATATTCTTTCACTAGAGAAATTCTAAGTATTTGTGGTCCCAACATTAATAAGTACCAACCACCTAGTGGACCTTATTTAATAAATATGACCCTTTTATAATGAGTAACTATCCCATATCTACATAATGGCCTTATTCAAAGGATATATCCCCATACATTAATTGGACAACTCTTAAATAATCCCAAATTTGGGAGGTTAGGGTAGAGCCCTAACATCCCCTCTCCCTTCAAAATAAATATTGTCCTCAATATTGGAGGTGTAGAAACTATTGTAAAATCATTGCTAGTTCCCAACTAGCATTTTCAGGCTACATATACTTCCACTATATCAAAAATCCCCAAATAGTGCACTAGCATAGTTTTAACTCTCTTATTTTCAATACTACCTCCAATTGTAACTAAAGTTAACCTTGTTCATCAAGTTTAGGAAGGCTAGTATAAAATCAACAATTTAGCTCCACTACCATATTCAAATACGAAATTTGGAAGACTCGGCATATACTATAGTGGGTAGGAAGACTAACATATAAGCTACATATCTTATGTGTTGAAGGGTTTAATAGGGTCCAGAAAAATTTAATGTTAGATTTTGATGGGCATTGTATTTGAGATAGGTCTTCTTATAAGTGTAGAGATGAAGAAACACATCATCCCTTTCTTCAAAACAATACTTAGAGTGACGCTAAACTTCCTACCACTTTTTTTTTTTTAAATTTTGATCCAAATTTATATTGTACTTAAATGTGAAAATAATGGATGCTCTAGTGTTAATATTGCAATCCTCTTCATGAACCTTAGATGTGCCTCATAAATTCAACACCATTGATGAAGGCTTCTATCCATAGAAAAATTCATATCATGAAATTTTCATATCACGGTGATAAATGGTATTGTACAACCATTTGGAAAGGTAAGCTTTGAACTCATTTGCGTTGTCAGTCTTATGAAAACTTTGCAAATAAGTTTTTAGACATTTTTTGACCACCTTTATTTGACCAACAATTGTGTTCCTTGCAGTTTAGTAAAAAAATTCTAGATTTTTTTTGGTGAAGGTAGGATTACAATTCAACGCCATCGAATTAGGCATGCCACATAACCCCCCCTGGTACTCTTTATTTGAAAAACAAAAGGAGGTTGTTGATCAAACTTGGATGAATTGGTCTTTTTCAACTTATTCCATTTATTTTTGTTTTATATCTTAGAGAAGGCATTGTTCATGTCTCGCGAGGAAAATCAATACACATGGCATAAGATGATTTTAGATATTGAGGTCAATATGGGATTGAGTGTTTTTTCCATCTTATAATGATGCCCACCTATTGTGGCTCCTACAATAACCATCCTCAATTCCTCTTCATGCCTTAGGCTTTGAGGGAATTGAGGGGCCCACCAATTCACGTGGGTTCAAAAGTCACATTTTGTAAGTCTCAATCAACCTTCCAATGAATTGAAACGTGAAGGAAAACTTATGTGTTTCACTAAGTTTTATTGGTGATTCTAACATTCCAAAAACACGCTCTAACCCTTAGTTTCTCTTAGGTAACCCTCGCGGAAGGTATTAAATTTATATTTCTTGGAACGTTTATGAATTTATACCTTGTGTATTGTAGAAATAAGCCTTTACCAAACTATATAACACTCTAATAATCCTCATTGCAGTGCTACAACCTCAAAACAAGGATCATTTTGTCACTTTTGCTCACAATTTTGGACCTTTTCCTCAAGATTTTTCCACCCCAAGCCTCTGTAGTGTAGTACTGAGCCTTAAGGTTGCACTATAACATTTCCTCACCCTTACACTAAAAAATATAATGTTATCTTTCCCATATTATCAATGCTATAGAGTTAATCTCGGTCAACTTTGGTGTTCTTCCTCAAATTTTGGAAAATTCTAGCCTTTGTAGTGCAGTACTAATTTTTTTTTCTAATGCTATAGAGCCTCACTAAGCCTCAAGGCTATGCTATACAATATTCTTGAGATCTTAATAATCTTCATAGCATTTGCCTACCCCTCTTCCCAATGCTATAAGGTCAAAATTGGCCAAAGTTTGGTGTTTTTTTCACCGAATCTTTCCTCTTTAGGGATTTATATTGGATCACTTATCATTATTCTAGTTCCATATCTCTCCCTTGAGCCTTAAGTATGTTATATAACTACTCTTTAACTATAGATTTTTTACATTTATAGGCATGCCTTGAAAGATGTGCTTAATGTTTTCATTTGTACTAGAAGATATTTTACATGGATGCTACAGATTTGGAAGACAACCAAGGATCATGCATTTAGCTACAAGGAGTATTGTGTGTTGTTAATTAATTGGAATAGTAGTCCTGAGCATATGTTTATGATTAAGGGGAAGCCCAAGAATTAGCACAATAACACACATATGCCTCCATCATTGTCAATTGAACCTTGAATATACGAGGGAAAATAGAGAAGGATGAGGCTTAGTTAGTGGAACAATGCCAACAACAAAAAACCCTGGACTCATTCTTGGTTTCATTTTGAGAGAATATGTTAGTTCTCTCCTTGTACATAGCATATTTCCTTGGAATACCATGTTAGCATGGAGATCTATCCACCTAGAAAAGACAAAATGATTACATCACACTGTGAAGCCTAGGTGGCATACCTTGAGGTCATCATTATATTCTAAACTAAATATTTAGTGAGACTATGAAAAATGTCAACCTCACTCCTAAGAGTTTCAAAATATTTCCATTTATTATATTTTTAAATTACCAGAAGTTGAAAATTTATAACTAACCTGACAAGAAGATGAATTGTCAGAAAGGAATTTTCTACCTCTAGTCTATAAATAATATAAATATCTATGTAAGAATGAACTTTTTGGAATTTTCATGTAGGAAATATATGAGAAACAGTTCCCATTATCAGATTTCTTATTGTTCATTGAAAGCACTAAGACTAGATATTGGAAGTTGGTCACTTTGTATTTTGGCCATGATATAGAGAAGCCTAGAAAGGCCATTACTAGAACAATATGATTAAATGCATCTTGTTCATGTTTTTGATTATTCATTAACAATTCATGTATGTGTATTATTTGTGGGATGTATAATTTTAGGTTATTGACTATTCTATAAATTAGATGGTTTCTCTCACATAGTTGTTGTTTCTGTTTATGTACTTCTTGTATGAGAACTTATTAGATTGAAATGTCAAATGTTCTTCATATTGTCTAAAAATTTGAATGCTTATTGTTGTCCATTATTACATACAATTTTTTCCTTTCCTATGCAACTGAGTATTTACTGAATCATTGCTTCTTATTTCTCCTCTAAATTTCAACTATTGATAGCATAGTGTAGACCATTTACATATTAGTGTAGTGGTTAGTTTAGCTTGGAATTTACATACCTCCGTTTTTGAAACAATCCCTCATATCTCACAACATTCTAAAAAATCCATAATTATTTTGATTCCAAAATTTGTACGGTTCTCTTATCCCAAATGGTGTGATGTCTAATTGGGACATCATACCAGAGAGAACACCTTGAATTTTTCCGTGTCATTTTCCTCTTATCAACAATAATTTGGCGCTACAAGGAGGTACCTAAGATGCATGGATGGTAGTACTCCTTATTATAACCTTGTAAACACTTCAAGAATACAAAGTCCCACCCAACCACCCGACATTTCATACTCACATTAAACATTCTAAGAGAGACACAAGATATGAAGACGTTGCCTCTAATCATGAAAACCTATAATATTCCTAAATATATTTAAATTCAATTTCTCCTACTGAGGTGAATACCCTTAGGCATATCACTTGTGCTTATGCTAAAAAACTTGACAGAATTCCCGTATCCCTTTATCTCCCAAAAAATAAATTAGGTAGAAGATTGATCCCAAAGGATGATGTACTAGTCGATTCCATTAAGGATTTGGTTGTGAATGCCCTCAAAGGAACTTCTAGGTTTTCCAATCAAACCCCTTATAGCTCTACCTCATCCACTCACTCACCCTTTGATACCATCAGTGAAATTGGTTGTGTTAATCATATTGATTCCTACTCATATTCTGAAGAAGAATTTTGTAAGGTAGGTATACCATTCATAATGTCTGGCCAAACTCAACTATAATGGATGTCACCTGGATCCTTGAACCTTGTAGGACTAATACATGATCTTCTCAAGTGACCAGAAAATATGCTTTAGAAATTTGATCTTAACAAGGTTGCCTCCCCTAAATATCACATTAATTTTTTTATTTGGCATCATGGCTAATGTATGTAGAACATGAAGATGTATTATTTAAATTTTTCCCTTATACCTTTGACTATAATGTCTCAACCTGGTATTGTAATTAACCTATCATATCCATAAATGGATAGGATGCCTTTGAAAGGATTTTTCTTAGAAAATTTGGTGAAGATAAAAAACTCACGTCCTTTTTGAAAGAGTCGATTTCCATGAAATGGACAAGAAAGTGAAGGTCAAATATTTTAACCAATGATTCAACACATTATTGAATAAATTTCCCGTTGATTCTCACCCTATAGATCCTCTATCCATCGAGTATTACATTTCATCCCATCACCCATGCATAGCCTTGTTTGTTAAGAGGGTAGATAAGAACACCCTAGCCTTTAACTTTGAAGAAGATATTAAGGTTGAAAAGAAGATGCTTTCCCTAGATGTAAACAACCTTTAAGAGGAACATAAAGCCAATAAAAATAAGTTTATAACCCATAGTAAGTGTGTTGTGAAGGGATCCACTGATTTAGAGAGTGTGTTGAAACTTTTTAGAAAGCTATATAACGAAGGAATCAAATTGAAGAAGAATTCATGATAAAACATGTATGGGAATAAGCCTTTCTTCCAATTATAGAAGAGGAATAATAACCCATCCAACCTGCTGATAACTCCAATCTAATTTTGAACCTTGATTAATTTGGTACAAACAATTTTTGTTCATGCCATTAAGTGAATCATTTGGAAAACATATATGTAGTGGGTTAATCAATGACCTGGTTTACTAATTAACTTCTGGACCAACAATCATTGTCCAATAAATCTGCCTAAGAAGCATAAGAGGAGACTAGCTAATATGAATAAGAGACCACTGAAAGCTCTTCTCAATACAAGGAAAATACCCGCCAGCGGATGTTTTTGAGGAACCCCTTATAAAAATAGCCCAGACATCAGTTTATAGCGAAGGTTACTAGAGGAGGTTGGCAGGTGGAGGTTTTTGTGGATGTTTTTTGTCCGATGTGTTTCTCATCCTAAACCGCACCAGTGCGTTCCATTAGCGAAATCACTAGTGCGTACTAAAAATTGGCACACCGGGACATCGTGTGCTTGGTACAAACCCGCCTGGTGCGTCTAATTACTGTAGTGCACCAGTGCTCTACACATATTCAACACTAGTGTGTCCTAAAAACCCGCACCAAAACTGAAACAACTCGATGCGGTTGGAAGAAACCGCCCGGTGTGCCTTGAAAACCCAAGCACCGGAACAGGGTTAAAAAAAAAAATTACGGCCAAAAATACACATTTTTCACTTTTTAGCGCTCCAAAGCTCTCAAGCACCGGTGCAAATTTACCTTGTGTGAGGCATCCTGCCATCGGTGCTCCCATTGCACGCACTATTGCTGTCCATTGTCCACCATCTCCAATTCTAATTTTGCAAAACGGTGGGAAAATTTGGTTTTGCAAATTCTACAGCCAATATGCCTCCTCGACGCCCAAATGCACAAGTATTTACTTGTTTTTCCATAATTAAACCTTTTAGCAGATTAATTTTCTAAAATAACTTAAAATTCACCTTATTTAAAAAAAATAAATTCCTGCATGGTGTGCTCGAGCCGTTCGGCTCGCACTAGTTCGCGGTGTTGCTTGTAAATTTATAGGCTGCACCACGGTATCCGCACTAGTTCTAGGGCGGTACTGAAATGGCACATCGTGCATTTTTAAAATAAAAAAATTGTGATGCGGTCGGTTACCCAGCCGCACCGTTGACCATGTCAAAGTGCGGGAATGCAGTGCTTTGACGGAAATATACGCCTCGAGGTGGGTATTTTTGTCAGCGCAACACCCTCCCTAACTGGACATACTCAATGGTTTGGTCAAGTAAACAACCACATCTTTGACTATGTAGTGATGTCAGGAGGGCGGTGCGCTGCCTACACTATACGCCCCAAGGTGTATAGTTTGGTCAGCGCAATGCCCTCTCAATACTGGTACATAGTCAACAGTGCGGTCGGTTATACCACCGCATTGTTGACCATGTAACGATGGCAAGAGGGTGGTGCAGTGATAAAACTATCCGCCCCGGGGCGAGTAGTTTCGCCAGTGCACCGTCCTCTCGAATTTGTTCATAGTCAATGGTATAATCGGTTAAACGACTGCACCGTTGAGCACTAGCTGATGTTTGGTAGTGAAATTAGTCAATGCACCGCTTGAGATAGGACATGTCATGATTTTTGGTGCGCTGCAAATTTCCAGGTGCACCATGTCCGGTGCGCGATAAAAACAAATGCACCATTACCGGTGCATGCCTGTTTTTTATGGCGTACCAACTGTTTTTTTTTTGAAAAAATGATATATATATATATATATATATATATATATATATATATATATATATATTCCTAAATATATATATTCCTAAATACATATCTCATTTAATAAAAAAATTGTATTTAATATGTGAATCATTCAACGACATCAAAGGAGAGAAGAGAGGGGACAACAGCAACAACAGGCGGACTAGTATAACGTGGTTTGCCTGTGGGAGGCATGAGAGAGGGAGAGAGATATGTACCCTCGCCCTATTACAGCAGCCAACCAGGTGCTCCTAAGGGAAATAGGCCTCCTCAAGTTCTATGAGGAGGCTAAATCCCTGAAGGGACGTGGTGGGTTATTGCAACGACTTATCCACAGGTGGAATTCCCACTGACAAGATTTTCGGGTTGGTCCTAACCAGTGGTACGTGTCCACTGAGACATCTATTTCATTACTAGCTTATCGAGGAGAGGGGTGGATTTTCCTTCTTTCTCAGAGGTCCCTATTGGCTGTGCAGCAGGGAGTTAGTTGGTGTACTCCAAGATATACATTAGTGCGGATACACTGTCTCTTGCAGATTTTCAGGTCTTCGGTGGTCAGTTACGTATTGCTTCATTTGGTAGAGAGGAGGTGAGGTGCCTCTCAATATTGATTTCGACCATTGCACACCATACTAGTGAAGGGAAATGCATTAGTTGCCCGCTTCTATTTTATGTTGATTCTTTATTACAGGTGCTGCAACTTGTGAGGTGGTCTGCCATTTTTTTGCGGCAGTTCTGTACAACTTTAGATAGATGTTGTGCTCAGGCATAAGGGAGGGTGAACTTCCCTTGTGCTTCAGTGCTATTTTGTTTATTTTTTGATAGGTTTCTAGAGACGAGGCCTACTTTAGTTCGACACCCTCGTAGGCCGATGTTGCATGTACGGATGCAGATGATTCCCAAGAGGGGCGAGTTAGAGTTTTCCCCGAGGATATCACATGATGCATTGGAGTTGCTAGCTAGTGTTGATGAGCATGCCTTCATTCTGGTCCCCTATCTATATGCTGGTTTGGATTGACGAGGGTGTGACAACTGTAGAAATTTGAATAACTGATATATTATTCACCAATATTCTCCTGATCACACACTATTTTAGCTTCATGCATAATACAAAATCTCTCCTACCATTGATCATCACATGCGGAAATAAAATCAATTGCATGCACACATTAAAACCACAAACAATCACACATATGAACACAGTATTTAATGGGAAAGCTTAAGGCTGAAAACCCCAACTATCTGTATATTATATGTCATGGAGATCATGTAACAATCATAGTACAAAAGCTCCTCACAAGCTCTCATGCACACCCTCAATTGCTACACACTATCAAGCTAGATCTAGCAAAACACATGCTCCAATATTTTACCACTTGATAGCCAGCCTCTATTGTGTAATCAATGCTATGGGATGGCTTCATTAAATGAATACGCTTTGGCTTGTCTTTATGTACGCAATCCTCATGGGCTTCTCCACTATACGTAGCTGTTTCAAATAACAGCGCATATAGTCACAACTAATAGTTAACTTTTATCACTACTATTTACCTTTAAGATATCATAGCTGTCACTTCATGATTTAACGGTACGTTATTTTAGTTGATTAATGAGTTTATAATTAGTGAATTAATTAATAATTAATTCACACCACTCTCACTAATTTTATCAATTAGTTAAACTAGATACAAATAGCTCAACTATGTTTAGATTAGTTAAACTGAACACAACTCCATTAACTTCCTCAATCAACTCCACCAAACTCTGTCACATGAGTTCTAACTGAAATATCCATGCAATAGCTCCACTTAACCCTCAGGAATAGCGTAATTCCTTCTGTCAGCTCCTGTGCCACATCTGTGCACTTAACTGAAGTGCTCCAAGAGAATAAGATAATGTTTAGAGTCTAAATATTATTAAGAGTTAATAATATTTGACATATCTATTTTTAGACTGGCAATCTAAAAATAGATTCCGCCCAGTATGTCTAAAAATAGAAGTCCATCTATTTTTTCCAACTTGACCAACCACCCACAAATAGCGCCCTGCAACTCATAGAACATGATCCATATGTCTAAAAATAGACTTTGCGCCAAAAATAGCCTGCGGGCCCACTTAGTGAAGGCAACTCCTTTCCACTAAGCTCATCATCTTATTGCAATCTCAACAACAACATCCTCTTCATAGATGATGAGCTGCTGGATGATAGAGGTAATATTAGTTTTTTCTTTAAATTTATTCTAACATGTTCTTTAAATTGTTTTTATTAAACTGTTTAATGAAATTGTCTAATTATTATTGTGTACTTATATATATTTTGCAGACATTGGGTAATTTGATGGTGATGAGATTCCACCGCTACCAAATGATCCAGGTGTAGATCTTGATGACGATCAGGAGATGGCAGATGCTGAGGATCAGGCCGGTGCAGACAGACCTAGTCCTCATGTTGCGCAGGTACCGGCTGGTGTGAGGCATAGGCCTGACACTAGATTTAGGATGGAGTTGGGCGAACAACTCTGTGGAATGCTTGTGGAGGAGGGAGTCAGGCCGACCACTATGAGAGAGATACAAGCTAATGTTAGGCTGATAGAGATGTGGAGAGGCATGCCACGTGACATGTTGACCCTGATGCGGCATGTCATAGGAGCTACCAACTTAGTGGCGCGATTGAGGAGGGTCCTTCGACGTAGGTGTGGTCGAGACGCAATACGTCGACAATCGAGCAACGACACATTGTCTGATGATCACGATCAGGGGAGTGATCATCGTTCACCTCGTGCTGCAGATGAGCAGCTTGCAACATTGACCAGTAGTCATGATCATCAGTAGGCTAGACCATCCACGTTGAGTCAACATACATCACTACAACATCCTTGTTCATGATGCAAACGAGCTGGACCATCCGCCAAGGTCATCATGATCGGCTTGCGACGTCCGGTGATGCTCATGATACGCAAGAAGGTTGGGCCAAAAATCATCTCGAGTCATCATGAGTAGCCGTCGATTTGATCACAGTCAACTTTGTGAGCACCACAGATCAACATACGCAGTGATCGACATCCCTATCTGAGCTTGTCGAGGTTGCACCATTGACTAAGCAAGCCTCGACTAGTACTATTATTGATGATGTACCACCAGCTGATATATGAAATTTATATTACAATTATATATTTTTGACATTATATATATATATATATATATATATATATGTTCCATGTATTTTATATTCATGTTGCAGTTGTACTTAATTTACATGTCAAGGTGATCATCATGATGTGTATATTGTAAGGTCATGTTAGATATATTCATTTAATGTGTAACTTGCAGATAGATGGTATGTGATAGCAGTTATTTGACATGAGATGTATATTTTATGTTTGTGTTGTGATGATGTTATATAATGCTTTTGTTTTGTTAGATCATCATGATCACTATGATTAGATGATGTTAGCGAATTCAAATGTGTTTTTAGTCGAATATGATGTTTCTACGATGGTTATCATGATCGTGATGTTTATTTTTAATATTAAATCGTGATAATTATTAAATATTATGTCGTGATTACAATTGAAATTTTAATTTTAATTTTATGTAAAATTGTAAAATTGTATTTGTATTTGAATGTAAAATATTTGTAAAATTTTAATTGTAATTGTAATTTTATATATGTAAAATTGGAATTGTAATTCTAATTGTATGTAAAATTCTAAAATTGTAATTACATCGAAGGTGTTCCTATTATGAGCTTTGCTGGGATGAACAGTGCTCCCAGCCAATCTCTGTGCTCCACCTATCGCCCTTCCACCCTCTCAAAATTCGACACTTGGCGGTTGCTCCAACCCTCCTGCTGTCATCTCCTTCCTGCGCGCGTCAGCTCCTTCGCGTCATTGCTTCTGTAACGTCGTCCCGCCTTCAGCGTTCCGTCGGGGTGCATTTCGTCTTGGATATCTTTTCTCCGGCCTTGCTGTCGCCTGGAGGAGCCTCTGAGAAGGTCGCCATTGATTAATGTGACTGGTAATTTGTTTGTTCGAGTCTATCTATCGATCCTCTGTTGCAGGAAGCGAGAGAGCCCATGGAAAACACACTCACCACTATCTTCCTCCACAAGAAAAATAAAGAAATTGTTAATTATAAATCATCCTCCATGCCCACGGTATCTTCTCGCATCTTCCCTTTCCCTGCATTCCCGATTGTCGCTTTTTCCACCATGGCCTCGTTGTCCACGTGGTACGATCCCTACCTTTTCTTCTAAAAGTTTCATACGTGGCATGTGCCCATTGGTTCAGGGAGACTAATTATATACGTGTCAGTGCTTACAAATTGATCAATGAGTTTGTTCTAACTTTTTAGCGCCACCAGAATTTTTAATTTTAATTATATCACTTGGTCAATAGGCTATTTTTAGCTTTAAAATAGAGAAAAATAATTTCTTTGAATATTAACTTTTATTTATATATATGTTTATGTCTTTTTAATGAACTTTTATTTATATATTGTCATGTTTTCGAAGATCAAATTTTTTTCATTATGTGTCTATGTTTTTTTAATGAACTTTTATTTATATTTTTGTAATGACTTTTATCATGAGATGTTTTGATTTTTTAATTATCATTAAAAATAAATAAAAAATGTATATTACTTTTATATTATTTGATTTATGTTAAATTTAGTTTTTATTAAGTTTATATTTTAGAAAAGAAATTGAATTGGGAACAAATTGGGGGTGTAGTGTTTTAAGGGGCATTTAGATCATTCATAATAGTATAATAGGGCATTTAGATCATTCATAGTATAATTTTTTTTTAATTAGTAATCATTATTATCTAATTATTATTAGATAAATCATTTTGTCATTTAATATATAAATTAATTTTAATTTATATATAATTCAATATAATTTTTAAAAAAATGAAAAAAAGTTAATAAATAAATATTATTCATTCAATTTATAACTAAAATGATAAGCTTAAAATTTTATATTCAAAACATTAAAATAAAAAATCTATAAAACATTAAAATTAAATATTTATTTTTAAATCTCAACAAAATTCATAATTATATATCTATTTTTAAATCTCAACAAAATTCATATAAAGACAACAAAATTCATATGTAAAAAATCATAGGAAGATTTGAATTTGAAAGTCATTAAAAATATGGTAGAAATGATTGTGTACTTTATTAAAAAAAGTTTATCTAAATTTTATATTCAATTTTAAATATGTGATAAAACTATTTTATAATTAATTATAATAAGAATTTTAATTTTAATAATAAATAATTGTATTTATTTATTTGTTTATAAATGGTTTAATTATAAAAAAATTGTAATGATAAAATCATATAATTTTAAGTAAATTATTTTTTTCTTAAAAAATAATTAATTTTTATTATTTTAGAAAAAAAATTTAAGTAAATTATTTTTTTCTTAAAAAAAGAATTTAATTTTTATTCTTAAATATATACGTTTTCATTACACCGAAGTTGTCCCTATTATGAGCTTACGCCGAAGGTGTCTCTATTATGAGCTTTGCTGGGATGAACAATGCTCCCAACCAATCTCTGTGCTCCACCTGCGGCCCTTCCACCCTCTCAAAATTCGACACTTGGCGGTTGCTCCCACCCTCCTGGTGTCATCTCCTTCCCGCGTGCGTCAGCTCCTTCGCGTCCGTGCTACTGTCGCGTCATCCCGCCTTCGGCATTCCGTCGGGTCATTTATTAAAATGATCAAATGCTAGTTTTAATTTTAATTGTCATTGTATGTGAAATTGTAAAATTGTAATTGTATTAATGTGAAATGATTGTAATTGTAATTGTAATGGCATGTAAAATTCTAAAATTATAATTGTAATTTTAAATGTAATTGTAATTGTATGTAAAATATTTGTAAAAATTGAATTGTATTAATGTGAAATGATTGTAATTGTATATATCTATATATATATATATATATATATATATATATATATATATATATATATATATATATATATATATATATATATGTAAAATTGTAATTGTAATTTTAATTGTATGTAAAATATGTGTAAAATTTTAATTGTATTAATGTGAAATGATTGTATTGTAATTGTAATTGTACGTAAAATTGTAATTGTAATTGTATGTGAAATTGTAAAATTGTAATTGTAATTGTAATTGTATGTAAAATATTTGTAAAATTTTAATTGTATTAATGTGAAATGATTTTATTAAAATTTGTAAATTTGTAAAATTGTAAATAATTGTAAAATAATAAATCTAGAATAATATGAATTTTTGTAACATAATAAAGTTTAGAAAGTAATGCAAATAAATTCATGTACTTTAGAATTATCATTATTTTATTATCATCTTACATACAAAAAAAAAGAACTTTATACAATACGCCATTGTTTTTGAGATCAACATCATTGCAAATTATCAAGTGAAATATTGATTTTAACATTAACATAATGCAAATTACTAATTAATTCAAAATACATATTATAATGTTTCGAAAAAAAGAGTCTTATAAGTTATAAGGTAATTAAGTCCTCTTCTTTATAAAACCCATCTTAAAAAGTATAAATGATGAAATAACACATGTACCATATCACTCTCGGTTCTCATGATCACCCTCATTATCTTGCAGCCTACTTGGTATGATAACACTATTGTTATCAAAAATATGTTTTGATCTAGGGTCATGTCTCAATACGAACCACCAATCCCTATCCAACACATCTGGGTAAAAAAACACTTGGTTGCAGTGTTTGGGGAAAACATAGGGCTCCTTAGCTTCATCACACATCTTTCTAGATTTGATACATATCAGCCTACTATCGTGATCTTCCTTTACATTATTCCGATCAAAGGTGTCCCACCACTTGCACCTAAAAATAACACAATGGAAACAAGAGAAATACACTTCAATGATATATTGTATCTTTCCGACGTAACCTAACGCCCCTCGTACTAGGTTTTAATCACGGTGGCTAGATCGACTAGATTGATTGAACTCGACTTCCACTCCACAGTCTTGTGTCATGTGTCCATCATCGGAATTTTCTATGTGAAAATGGTGTCCATATGCCCACATAAATGGGAACAAATGCATGTATAAAAAAGTTAAAAAATAATATTATCATGTGTCTTATAATAACCCAACAGTTAAAATATGAAATATAAATGTAATAACATTTGAAAGGTGCATTATAAGGTTTCAAATGCACATATAAATTAAATAGATTATTACCGAGTTGGTGCACGCAATCCCTACGTTTAGCGCACCCTCTTCAGCACGCGGGTAACGATCGGTTGCACTGTATTTCTCTCTGACTTGGTCAACAACCCAACTGTTGGGGCATATTTTTGACATATTTTCTTTTAAATGATCGGGATAAGGTACACTTATACCATTCAACCGTCTTAATTCTTTCCTGTCACTATTCCATTTCATCCTCTTTTGTTCGTACAATGCGACCCACGGTTGTGTCGCTTCAGAATGGTAAAGAACGAATTTATTGATTTCTTCAATTTCTGCATTCGCTGATGAAATCAAACCGACATATAGTACATATAAGGTCAAAATATACATTATATCGAAGTTCAACATGAATATTTACTTTGTGTAAATTTGAAAAATTATAAGTCACTTACTCTTTATCAAGCGTCTTTTTCCATTCATTTGGTGCATCTCCCCTTATTTTTTATCTTCATCCCTTTCATCGTCCCAAATTGCCACACCTGGTCTGTTGTCGATTTTCTTGATTTACTCACTGGCATAATAGAAAGACTCATACGATATGTACCCCTTTTCCATAGACCCTTCGAGTTTTTCCCTTTGTCGAACAAAGCCTTTCAATTTCTTCATGTACCTCTCTAAGACTCAACACCCAACGACAAGAAACCATCCAACTAATTCAAACTCATATACTAGGTGGATTAGAATATGAACCTGCAAGTCCATGAAACTTGTCGGCAGTTCCTTCTCAAACATACAAACAATCTCAACTATCTCTTGACGCCACCGTGGAATGTTAGCCACATGAATCTCCTTTGACGTGATCCAACGTACAAATGCATATAATTTATATATGGCACATCCTAGGTCTTGGGGGAATTCATGTTTCACACACACACGCACAAGCAAAGGATAATGCCACTACAAAGTTATAAACACGTGCAATAATATACAAAATTAGTTATTTTTATGATCCCTGCATGGGATACAATTTATCAATATAAAAACTAATAAAATCATGCTTTTGAAATTATATAAACTCTTAGAAGATTCAAATGGTCATGTGATTTCAACCCCGACAAATGGTCATCCATTGTGAAGCAGTGCCGCAGTGAAGACCCGTATGAAGATGGCAGCCTCACACCCATTACAACTTCCTTTGCCAAAGAAAGATCATCTTTTTAAAAAATCCGTGGGACATCACCTTCTTTGAAATACCATGAATTAGAGGGACCAACAACTGCCTCTAATCCTGTACTTTCTAATCGTATTGGCCAATGTTTCTTTTTAGTTTTTGAAGTAATAAATTTTTTCCTGACAACCAATGTGTCACTTTGTTTCGATGATATGTGCCTTCATAAAGAAGATTAAACATTTTTAAATATATGCATGGGATCTAATAAGTGGGTAATATTAAGATTCTCCCAATATGGGAGGTTATAAAAGATAGATTTCCTTTTCATTCCAATGGGAAATTTCTCAGCATAGGTGTCGAATAATTCTAGATCATCGAACATAGGCTCCCCATTTGAATCGAACATTTCTATGAAATCCTTCTCCTTCTCTCTCTCGTATGCTCTAAGCCATTCAACTGGTGTCGTTATTGGAGGCCTTTGGGTTCTCTCTCGTTTACCATTGATAGCGGATGATGCTCTTCTGTAAGGGTGTTCTTCTGGGAGGAATACCCTGGAGCAGTCATACGCTGGCTTTCGTACGTCGTTGGACCATCTAACTATCAGATAAGGTCCATAACATTTACATCCAAAATAACCTTTTGTTACAAGACCTGCAAGATTATTGTATACAATTTGTATGCATGGCACATTAAAGAATATCATGAAGATCAGAACAATTACAACGAATTAAATAAATAATATGCGAAAGAATATTGTTACGTATATAAACAAATCAATAAACATGTAAGTAACTAGAGCAAACTCCTAATCTTGGATAATCATGTGTCGTGTAAGAACATATGCCATACAACGTAAAACTCCTCTTTGCTGCATGGGTCTTGATACATTGTATACATTTATCCCATCCCATAATTCCTTTAATTCATCTACCAATTGTTGTAAGTAGACATCCATATTCTTCACTTGTCTTCTACCAGGGACTATGAGAGCCAACATAAGATGTTCATTCTTCACGGACAACCATGGGGGGATATTGTTATTGATCACTACTACCGGCCAAACATAATAGTTGGTGTTCTGGAGGGAATATAGGTTGACGCCATCCATGGCTATGCTGAGTCGTAGACTTCGTACTTCATCCTTGAATTTTTGGGCCATGTATCCTCTATATGCTTCATGGCTATTGAATCTATTGGGATTCACATAACTCCCAACTCACTTTTGTGAGAGGCATGCCATCCCTGCAACATACCTAATTCTTTGCAATGAAAAAGCCTTTGAATCTAATGAAAGCCTTAACAAATTAAAAAGGAGGACCACATGTGTGCCTCAATATCTTAAAAGGAGGATCACATGATTTACCCTTCTTTTTTTATTTATCATACCTGTCATGCCCACATGTTAGACATATCTCTTTGTCTACATATTCTCCTCTATATAGAATACAATCATTTGGACATGCATGATATGATATGTACTCAACACCCAACATTTTCAACAATTTCTTTGCTTCTTCACAGCTACTGGGTAAGAAATTATCACTCGAAAGAACCTTATCTTTGAATGACCTGTAGTTGGTGATCGTGGAAAATATTAAATGTACATTAACGACGATATAATTATCATCGTTCCTAAAATTGACCATTTGTAATGTTCATTACGGTGATTATATTTCTCAAAATTATATAAGGGAGGACTTTATGCTAACTTACCTCAAAATTTCCGAGAAACATGCATTCGACAAGCCAAAATTTGCTTTCAAGTTGTACAGTAACATTGTTGTCCCCAACTGGGTAGAATTTGACTGACCGCCAGGTCCAAAGAGAGGGGTGGTGGAAGAAAATTTAAGGCTTTCAAAAAAGGTGTCAGCGATATGAGCATCATCCCCTAGCTGATCATCGTTTTAGAATGCATCTAACAACATTGTCTCCATGACAGTCGTATCCCTTAAGTAATAATCCATACCAACCTCTATTTGATTGCCTCCATTTCCAGCTTGTGAGGAACTACTATTGTTGTAGTCATTCCTAATTGGTGAATATGGACGTAGTGGGAATTGAATCAGTGGTTGATTCAACCATTCTTGGTATTTTTCCTCTCCGATTTTTTCTCTTAATTCAACCTTATCTCGATTTGACATTGTCATGGGGTGCAACGGAATATGGTAGGTAGGTCGCTCATCATCACTAGAATCCTAATAATTTCAAAAAATATATTTGAACATGATTTGTATAAAATCTATGATATCAATTAGTAAGCACATTGACAATGCATGATTAATTGGTTTGACGTTGAAATAACTACATTAATATACCAAACAATTATTATTACGATCATTGTCCCGGGATTGTGGCTAGAAGATGCAATATTGTTACAATTGGCAGGATGAAGCGGCTGTCAATTTTCATCTACCAAATGCGCCTTGCAGTATGCTGCTCCTGATAAGAGCTTCCAATGTTTTGGAGCTGTTTGAATATTTTGTGCATTTGAACTCGATTATGAATATGCATGAACCTGCAAATTTGTATACATTACAATTTTTATAAAGCTGATTGACATGGATAAAAAGCATAAATTTAATTATATAATGAAAATATAAATAAAATCTGAAGTAAATATTACGTCTCGATACGAGTAGGGAGAGCTCTGCGATGGACTTTGAGAAATATTATGGAACGAGCTGGATTTTGAAGAATTTTCCATTTGATATAATTATGGTATTTTCTCTCTACATTTGAGCAAAATCAATAATAAAGTTTTTTGTACACAACTAAAAGTAATTTCGCTGCCTTAAAAATGGACTTATTGTTATTGGTGGTAATGTGCAGATAACCACACTAGTGTGTTTTAGTTATTGCACACCGGTGCCGTGTTATTAACTGACGCACCAGTGTGGTTTTATTAATTGACACACCAGTGACTAATAGCCACAAATAAAAAAAGCACAACTTTATTTTTTTTAAGTGAAAAAAAAGTGGTAAATTGAAAAATGGGCGACAAAATATTTTTGAAAATTTAATTTCATAAACAATTCTTTAAATACTAAACACTTTTCATTATTTCACTATTTTTGCAAAAAATTTCAGCCAGATATTTGCAAGAGACATATCTTGAGCAAGAGAGCACGAGAACACTGTGGAGCAGCGAAATACTTTCGAACATAACTATTCAGATAATCAGAATTCCAAACCTCTGGTGATTCAAACCCTGTAGCATAGAATTTCAAATGATCTCGTGATTAAATTTTATTGTTTTTTTTACATTTTATACAATATTTTTTACACAGTAAGTAAAAATCTTAAATTTACTATTCATTCTAAGAAAAAAAAGAAAAAAATTCTATTTTACCCTAAACCCTTCATTCTTTTTGTTTTTGCCCTTGCTTCTTCCTGTTTCTGTGATTTCAGAATTAGGGCTTTTCATTTTAGATTTATAGGGTTTGTATTGCTATATATATATATATATATATATATATATATATAGGACTATGACATCTAACCCATGGTACGAATTGCATAGTCGAATTCCAATCCTTGTCGGCCCTTGCGTGAATTTTTAAAAAAAATATTTTTTTAATCGCTGCACCCTTTGTAAACTAGCGCACCGGTGCGCTATCTTATCACAGTGCACCACACACATACTGCTTGATAATTTTTTTTTTTTTTGAAAAACTGTGCCATATGTAAAATAGGGCACTGGTGCGCTATTTCATTATAGCGCATCGCGCACGTATTGTTTGGCAAATTTTTTATTTTATTTTATGTGTTAATCGATGCTCTGTTTAACATATAAATCACCGGGTCTCCTTGTTGACAGATAACACCGTACGATGGCCCCTTATTTTCGCGGTGCATTTATAAGAATAGGCCGCACCACCCCCTCCACGGCAACATATGCTACAAAAACTAACACTAGAGGAATTTTATTAATTTGTTTATGTTAATCGGTGCGTTGGTTAACATATAATACACCAACGATCCTTGTTGACATAGAGCACCGTACGATGTTTTATACTGTTTTGGCGACGCGTTTATAAGAACATGATGCATCGACGTCGATGTGTACATCATTAAAGGCGCACCAGTTTTTTGATATTTTTTTTTTTACCTGAAAAGTTCATGATTTATTTATAAAACATATTAATCAATGATATGGTATATGTTTCATATTGATAAAGAAATGGATGACAAGAGATCAAGTAACAAAAATATTGATATCACATCAGGAAAAGAAAAAAAGACAAGTTCTTTGTAAATTCTTTATAAAAAATATTATTTTTGAACTATATGTAAGTTTAAATAATATGTATTGTTTACTGTGTATCAGGTATAGCCAAAAAATGACGAAGCTCGATAAGATTATTTCTGATCTAGGAATAGAAGAGCATAAAAGCTTGATGGAAAAATTGCAAAAGGATGAATCAAGTGAATGAAAAAATACTATCGATCCAATATGAGTTTCTTTTTTTAATTTTCATTAATAATATACTTAAAATTATTAGTTAACATGTTTCAAACAATATATTAATTTAAATATGTTTAATGTTCTACAAGGACCAACAACTCAAAAGAGGAATGTTGTTCTAAGAAAATAAAAAAATAAGAACATGCAAATGAAAATGAATTGCTCCTTAGCTCATCTAGAGTGGTGCTGGAGGTTAACGAAAGAGGGAATTTTTTTTACAAAAGTTTTAAGGATCTGGTGGAACGAATGTATATACGTTATTTCCACTTACAATACAAAAATCAATCCAATGATTCCAAGAACCTGTTAGGGTCCTATAATAATAGGGTTCATAATTTTTGAATTGACTATGATTAGTCTTGTAAATATGTACATACCTTGCTTTCTGCAAGTTGTTTTCCCATATTTGAAAATAATAAAAAATGAAAAGAGGCTAAAAGTCCTAAAAGAAAGATCAAAGGACTTGAAAAGAAAAAGATAAAAAAGAATAAAAAATGGACCCCAAAAGAAAAAAAGAGATAAGAATAAGACATGAAAGTGATGCAAGTCAAAATGCCACTACTTTTTACTTTTACTGCAAGAATAATGATTATGTGCAGCTTGTTCAAAATGCCATAATCCATGATGAGTTAAATAGTTTAATCTTAACTTTTTCATGCTTTGAATTTCATTTTTATAGATAGAGAATAAAGACCTGTCAAACAGTTTAAACTTGACAAATTAGTAGATAATTAGAGAATACATGAGGAGCTCAACAGTTTACTCTGAGCCCATGGATGAAATAAGGTTAGAATTAGATAATTTTTATGCTTTAAAAAGAAAAATGGATTTAGGGTTTCAAGCTTAAATACACCCATGCAAATAATGAAAAAATGTTAGAATAATGATGGGTAGGTAGAAAGCAGTTTTGCAAGGCATGTAATAAAACATCACAGGGCAAATTACCAATTTCCCCTCCCCCACAATGTTCCAGTATTAAAAACCTTCAGTTAAAAAGGCTCAGAGCATTTCTCTAACTTTTGTTGGGGCCGGACCCAAGGCTTAATGACTGATTGGTAATAAATATTGGATTTCCTTCACAAAACCGTTTTCCTCAACATAGTCACCCTTTACCAAAAATACAATCCCCTTTCCTAATTAAAACACCTTTTTGCTTAGCGAAATTAAAACCCCCCTTAACTAATTTCATTCATGCAAAAAACATTCAAAAACCCACCAAATGATATTTATCCTAAGTTTAAGTGTAAATATTTAAATGAGACAATCATTGTGCTCAAAAGTTTAGATTACACTTTACTTAGTTGATTTTTGTGCATTCTGCTCTTTCATTTCATATTAACTCTTATTTAATGTATTAAATCCTTTATAACTACCCTTTCCTGTAGATATATTAACTCATTTATTTAAAATACCCCAAACCCACTATTTTAACGTTTAACCTATGGTCTAAATACCCATGTGCTAAAAATTACCCCGCCTATTCTCCAAAGGTTAGATACGTTATATATAATAAAACCTGCCTTCATAATACACATAAATGTCATTCATTTACTGTGTAAACACATATCCCGCTATCATATTATAACATCAGTTTATACATTTAAACTATGTTTAAATGTATTAAACAACCCTGACGCATATAAACTCTTGGGCCCCACGCCCCATACCCCCAGCAATTCCATCACTCCACCTCCACTATTCGCAATCCCTCACCTAAATCCAACAATCCATATTCAATATTGCAAATCCAATAGTGCTAACATTAATGCATTTGAGATTTGTGAAATAAGCAGTATTCCCCTCTTCTCTCTCCTCCATGCGACGCCAAATTATTGGATCGCATTCGATCCAAACAAACCATTTACCGCTACGAGCTCGCGCGATAACAACTAGTGGTATTTCTCCTCCTGGTGCTAAACCACTTTTCCTCTGATTTGACTGCCATTCAATGCAAAACCCGTTTAAAACCTAAAAAACTCTATACAACTGCATATATGCTTAGTTCAAGTTTTTTTAGAGTTTTCTGCGCGTTTACATCCTCCCGACTGAAGAAACAATCTTTGTACCCCATTTTCACACTTAAAAGAACCAGAGATCTATTAAAAATTGCTGCCAAGACCGCTTCAAGCCTTCAGTTTACTTCCAAGGACTGCAATAACTTCCAAAGACCATCCGACTCCTCAGAAACCATTTTTCAAAGACCTAATACCTGCAAAAAGAGGTATTCCTCAAAAAAGTAATCTTCCTATCATTTGAAAAGGATTTTCCTGTTAAATCGATAGCCATAAACTCTGTTTGCCCATAGAAAGACCTATATTTGCCCCCAAAAGAACGAATTTGATGCAAAACCCTGATAAAACCCCAGTTTCGAATACTGTAAATTGTTTTAATCGAAATTGAAGGTATTTTAAGCCTTGTTTTAGATCTTAGGAACCCTTGATTAATTCAAATGATTTGCAAATAATTAGAACCTTCTGTACATGAATCAAACCATTTTTTAAAGTCCAGTTTATCTAAAAAAACCAGAGAAACCCATGTTATTTCATTTTATGAGTCTGTAAAGAGTTTGAAGATAAAGTTTGAAACCAAATTGAAAGTTTTAACCAAAGAAAGTGTGATTATACCCTTCTTTGTTCAAGAAACTTCTGTTAAAACCAAAAATACCTTTTGTAAACAGTTTAATCTTGCAGAAGAGTACAAAAAAGCCTAAATACAGAGTTTTAAACATCCAGAAGGTCTAAAATGTCAAAATCAAACCCATCAATGACTTCCAAAACCACTATTGTTATAAATCCACTACAACCTCCTGTTGTAGATGTGAAGCATGCACCTATAGATG
Organism: Pinus albicaulis; assembly: GCA_034641835.2. NCBI lineage: Eukaryota > Viridiplantae > Streptophyta > Pinopsida > Pinales > Pinaceae > Pinus > Pinus albicaulis. The sequence goes on along the minus strand of CM076575.1, from coordinate 749,293,206 downwards.
ATATAGATTACAAGATAACTGATCCAGAGATAGAATTCAATCTACTAGATCTCCACTGTTGGAGTCTTAAAAAATCATTAGATCAAGGAGATGAAGTGCAGATTTGGGAGTCAAATCTACCCAAGTATGTAGTTCCACATACTCATGAGTGTCCAGAAGTCATTAGGCTGTGTCAAACCTATTATTAACCTGACCAAAGAGCTATGGTTGATGCTAATAAAGAATTATTGTTCACTGTAACTGCAAGGTCTATAAACATGATGCTTCAGCTGAAACGAGATCCCAATGCAGTTCCATTATCCATAGAAGCTCTCACAAAGCTTTATATTCAGTTAGAATTTCCTAAGAGATTTAATATTTTCCAAAATTTCATGCTTGCATAGGTTGAAATCCCAAAGATAAACCCTCCTTATTCTGCTTCCAAATTTCCTGAAGGGTCAAGGCATGTCATTTTTATGTTATCCTTTATCTTAGGTTATTTTACTGATGAGCATACAGATGAGTCAATTATTGTCTTTCTATCTACCTTTGTACCTGGTCAACCTCCTTCTGTCATTTACAATTATGTTGAATGCATAACTGATAATATCCATAATCATCTTGTGAAATTTCCCACTGAAGGAGTTTTCAAATATTCATCCTTCCTCTTTCACATGTTCCTTGATTTCCAAGTAGGCAAATTCCCAATAAATCTTCAAAAATTAGATGTAGAAGGGAATCCATTATCAGTCATTTTCTGGACCTCACTAATAAAAAAAGAATCAACATAATTCACCTATGTGGATTTTATAGTTTTCTTTGTTCATCCATTAATAAACATGTTGACAAATAGTGTACAACCAAGAGTTAGTGATGAGATAAAGAAAGTGTTACAGTTGTTAGAACAAATCAGAACTGGAGATTAGTATCTTTACCAACATCATATAGAGATCATAATTTTTGGGTCAAATATTTTACCCTATAAACTACCAAAATACTTGCCAATGAGAGTTTTTGCCTTAAAGTACATAAGGAAAATTGTAAATTTATATTCTATCAACTTTTTGGCAGTAAAAAAGAAGACTCAATTCAAACTGAAGAACCAGGTAGGACAGTTCATTTGCAATCACAGGGATGCAGGTACAGACGCAGCAAAACAATTGCTCGAATAAAAATTTGAAGAAAGTTTCTTATGGAATTATGATCCTCAAGGAATACTCAGTAAAATGAGGGGAAAATGCAAATTGACCCCTTATATCCATGATAAAAGGCTCGAGATTGAAAAATTTGTTAATCAAATAGAGTGGCTAGAAAATACCTTGATAGAAGGAGTTAAACAGGGTGATACTAGTCACACCTTGAAAACTGTAAATCAAGAGGATAAATCTACCAAAAGAATCAGAGAAAAAGGTACCTACACTGCTGAAACAACAATAGATACTAGGTTTAAACTAAGATATAATAATAACCCTAAGCTCAATCCAGTGAACAAGGAAAAAAAAACAATTGAGGTACTTGATGAGGAAAACACAAAGAACACATATGCTGCTACAGTTATTGTGAATGAGCAGGAAAATGATGCTCTAGATACTCATATGATTGAAAAGAAGCAAAATATGGAAGCATCCTCATCACAACAAGAAAATAATACAGATTTGGATATCAAAGAGAAATACAAGGAAAACAAGGCCAAAAATGAGGAGCTAAGGAATGAGATTTATTCACAGTATCTAAAAAAAACTCCAGGAAGTCAAAACAGATTATTATCAACCTTTGATTACACCAATAAGAAATTTCTCATGACAATACTACAACCAACAGTGCCTAAACCTACAACAGTTGAAGACTACAAGAAATTTGACTTGGAAGTGCCATTTGATAGCATCTATCCTTTAGATCAAATTGAATTTCATAGGCAAAGCTCTGAAATGATTTATTCTACCATGACTAACAAGGCAATGAGTGCCCTGAAGCTTCAGAACACTATAACCAATTTGAGAGATCAAATCAGGATAAAAAAAGCTTCTTCTCTTATTAATGACACTAGAATCAAGTCCTTAGAAGAATTGGTAATTGAAGTAGGGTATGACCCAACAAATTTAAAGGCTGCAGAAGAGACGATAAAGAAGAAAAATGCTGACATAGCAACACTTAGAAAACAATTGAAGCTTCCTCCAACAGAGCATCCACAGACAAAAGAGATTATGTAAGAAGCTCAATAGAAATATGAGATAATGAGTCTCCTACTTCAAGTGACAGCACAGATTAAAGACATGGAGATAGAAATGGACAAGCTTGTCCAAGAGAAATAAACAACTAAAATTCAGAGTGTTCCTCCTACATTTATCCCCATGGTAACTACAACAGCTCCTTCAACCTTAGCAGAAGAATTGGCACCAAAAGTACCACTGGCTACAACTGTACCAGTGACATCTTCTACTACTTCAGCTACAGAATCATCTACATCAGCAGTGCAGCAAACAGATGAAGCTAGCAAGCTTATGAAAGTTATGGAAGAGATGTCCATACAGAGTATTGAGATCAATAGGTTGAAAGAACAAATTAAAAACTTAGAAGATTCTAAGAAATTAGCCCAACTCAATGCTAAAAATGAGGAGCAGAAAGCCAAAAGGGCAAGTGAACAGTTGAAAAAAGTTGAAGCAAAGTTGACATTGAAGGAACCAATGACTTTCATAAAGAATCAGTTGTGGTCCAAGATCATTGAGTCAATAAATGATACTTGTTCTTCTATTCTGGTAATTTATGAACAAAAGGACTTGCTTAAAGTAGCAAAAGAGGAAATTGTGAAAACAAAGGAAGAACTTGGTGCCAAACCAGAAGAGGCCCTAGAAATAATCAAATTTCTCAACACCAAGAACAAACAAGAATTGGATGAATTAGGCATCGCTGATAGAACTGAAACAATTCTTGAAGTGAGAAAGGTGATTACAAATAAGAATTTGATGAAGTAACTTGAAGAGAAGTGACAAAACATGGATTTGGCCATAACTAGATTTATGGTAAAATTTGACACATTGAGGCAAAAAGACTTGCCAAACATTCTTGTTTTAAATGATAAACTCATGAAGCAAGATGACTACAACAAAAAGATCAGATATTTTTCTAAGGAACAGGTAAACAAGGCAGATTGGCAAGGAGCGCCTACAGGAAAAGTCTTGCACAAAAGAATTGAAGATTTGTTTTATTTGTAGCATGAAATAAAACACCTCTTTATGGTTAAACCAACATTTATCAGATACACAGAGGCTGATGAAAACTACATAAAACTTACCAATATCAAATTTCCTGATGAAGAATTTTGGAAAAAACTTACTGATTTGTGTAAAAGACAATTTTATAGTCAAAGAGGAAAAAAAAATAGTTTGTTGTTTTTACACAGTAAAAACAGAATTTACAGTAGTAAAGCAATCCTCAAGCGGATGAAAGAGTATCAGAGGTAAAAGAGTATCAAATGAAAGATTATCAGATAAGAAGATATATTTTCAAAATAGATTAAAATATCTTTTTCCAGCAAAGAAGACAACAAAGTAGCCAGCTGCACCTAATCCAAAACAACATTTCTATTTTATTTGGATAAATAGGGCAACTTGCTAAGTTGTTAAGCAACTGTCACTATATTGTTGTAAAAGATATTTTATTTTCCTTAGAAAATTCCTATGAGTATTCTAGGATATTTTGTAAAATTTTTTGTATAAATACTTCACTCTTTGAAGTATTATTGTGGAATAAATTGCTGAATATTTTTATAGCCATTTTTGTTGTACCTGAAGGATTTCTTGTAGCAAGTTCAAGTAGTAGACTGGATCAAAATCATAAAGCATCATATTTCAGGATTCATGTGATGAGCCATTGAAGTGAAGTACTCTCTACTATCATTGTTTATCTTCTCATGTTTTACATAATTTCATAAATGTATTCTAAATTTGAATGATAAATCAGGAATATTACTACAGAATTTGTTAAAAGCACTATGTCTTTAACTATTTATCATTTCTATGTTTTCTACTGATTTCCAGAGTAGAGAATCATTAATTTATCCCTCTTTTGAATGACCTCTCTCTTTTTCTTCCTTATCCGGATCAAAGAATTCTTACCTGCTCTTTATCCCGATTAATCCACTTCACCAATCATCCTGCAAAGATATTTAATGACTTTTATATCTTTCCCTAAAAATATTTGTCTTTTGACCTTGATCTTGAGCTATCTGCTTGACATATTGACTCCTTTTGCCCAATGGAAAACCATATCTATTACTATCCATCTCTTTAAGTGATTTTTCCCACCAACCAAACCAAATCTTAAAACCAAATTGTCTTTATAACTAGCCTAAAATCAAACATTAAAACAAAGTTAAATCTTATAGAGAGAGCCCTCTCAGAACCCTAGGATGGCTAGATCCTAGAGTTTAAAAGTAGGTTTGTGGTTACCTCTAATGTTCTTTAAACTATAAATTAAAATCTCACAACTTGAAGAATTATTAGAGTGATAACATACTAGCGACTCCACTGGGGAGTAACCAATCCTCAATTTTAAAATAGATCTTAAAGGAAATATTTTTCATTATCCTTTTACCTTAAAGACTATTTTATAAGTTGTGAGTATCATTTCATAAAAAATTGTAATTCTAGCTTCTAGAAGAATCTACTATACCAGGTCAAACCCAGATCCTCAACTTGCTACTATATTAGACAATCCAGACATAATTGAAAAAAAGAATAAACAAGTGGAAGATTTAGGCACTAAAGTTTCCTTAGTTAGAGAAAATTCTCTTCCAAAACAGTTGACAAGTATACAAGACATAGAGTTTGACTTAAATTTTGAACATTCTTTATTCAGAAATAAATAAGAAAGTGACTTAAATAGTGTTTTTATAGACCCTAAATTTATTTCATTTCTTGAAAAAAGCAGGAAACTGTCTCAGTAGATTCTGAATCAAAGATATTTGAAGTTTATGATAAACTAGATGAAATAAATGCTACTATTCTTAAGGAAATAGATGAAGCTCTTCTTCAGCATTCAGTTGAATTAGCTGCTTTATCAGCATATACACCTAAGCCCTCTACTTCTTAGATAGATACCCACCTTTTAGAGTCTGTAGGTTCATTTCTTTATACCACTAAATCATCTATAATTTCCATCACACTTCAGTCCACAGATCCATTTATACCAAAACAACCATTCCAACCTAGAGTATTATTTCCATATTCTACCACTTCAACCCCATCCACTAGTTTATCTTATGCATTTCCTAATACATCATTCTCATTTCCAAGTACTTCTTCATATTTTCCAGTTTCATCTTATGCCATCCCAACTTCACCTTTGAGTTCTTCAGCCACATTTTCTAGTACATCATCTTACATTCCAATCTCATCAGCCACTTCTTTAACTACATCAGCTAGTACTTCTAATTCTGCCCCAAGCACTTCTAACTTACCTCCTAGTCAAGATAGAATTCAAGCCATGGCTGCTAGGTATGCTCCCTTGGTCCTTCCAGGACAGTTACATGATATGGCTCAGGATTACCAGAGTAAAATACCTCAATTTGATGCTACCACTCATTATACTGCCCAACAACATATTAATAAGATGACATATTATTTTGAGCTTCATGAAATAGATGATTCTGATGTACAAATGTGACTCTTTGCTCAAACATTAACAGGGGAAGTTAAAAAATGGTTTAAAGGTCTTAATCCTAGTAGTATAGCTGATTTAGTAGTCTTTCATAGATTATTTTTAAATAAATGGGAAAAGAAGAAAAATCCACTTCAAATATTATCTGAATTTGATGCAATGAAAAGAGCTCCTAATGAAACAGTCCAAGACTATTGCACTAGATACAACAACTTTTATAATTCAATCCTGCTAATCTTAAGCCCACTCCGAGACTACTTACATCTGTAGAATTCCGAAGTGGTTGAGACAGACATGGCCTATCAATTAAGAGAGAGAAATGCTGATACTTTAGAACGAATGCAAATAAATGCTGTTAGTGCAGAAGTAAATATTTTGGCTAGAAAAGCTAGATTAAGGAATGAAAGGAGAGTAACTATAAAAGAAGAGACATCTAGGTCAAATGGAAAAATAGATCAACTAGCTAAAACTTTAGAGAGAATGATGGATAGATTAGACAATATAGAAAGAAGACCAGAATGGGATAACCAATAGCAAATCAGAAATTCCAACTTCAGGAAAAATACAAACATAGGAAAATCCAAAGAATCAGCACCTGATCAGATAATAACACCTCCTTTTCAAGAGAACTATGCTGAAAGTTCTCAACATAATGATGATGATGAAGACACCATAAATATAATGGGTATAAATGATGACAACACTATCTTTCTCACACATGAAGATCAAGAGTTATTTGAACTAAAACAACTTCAATTAGATTCAAGTGAATCATTTAACTACAAAAAAGGTTATGATTTTGCTATCAATGAGGTACATAAGCAATATAACCTAAGAAGCAAGAAAAACACTGAGCCTTATACTAAGAAATCTGTACAAACACAAACTAAGAAAACAGTAGAAGCTCCCACTACAAAAGTTCTGCAAATTATCCCTAGGGAAAATAAGCAAAACTCTAATTCATCCCAGAAAATTTCCAGCTCTAAAATTTCACCCAGTCCTAATATTGTTGATATAACAAATGAAGTTGTCCAAACATCAACAGATTCACAAAAATCTGTTGCTGTGAAAACAACTAATTCTGTTAAAACAACAATTTTAGTTGCAAAAACACCCACTGCTGATCCAGAATTAGCTGATCCAAAAGCTGCCAATGCTAAAACAACTTCTGATAATTCAAAATCTGCAAAAACATCTACTTCTCAAACTATCCCAGAAAAGGAAATTAAAAATTGTAAGATAGTAAAAACTCAAACTAAAAATGAGAAAATAACTGTAGAAAAACAAGACAAACCTACTCAAACTACAATTACTAAAGAAGAGTTAATTCAGCTTAGTAAATCATAAATTTTATTCAATATACAAGCTGAAATTGCAAAATTTAAAATACCAATTCCTTTGACAGAATTGGTAAAACAAGATTTGTACAAAACAACTATCACTGAAACCTTAAACATGAATGATGGAGAAGACTCAATAAACTTAAATTATGATCAACCAGAGTTAATTTTTGGTCTTGATGTTAATGGAAAACACCAAGATGGAGCAATTCCACCATTTTACATTAGCTTAACTGTTCATGACAAAATATTACATAATGCAATGTTATATTCAGGAGCTTCACACAATCTAATGCCAAAAGCAATAATGGAAACCCTAAATTTAGATATCACTAGGCCTTACAAAGATCTCTTTTCATTTGATTCAAGCAAAGTGAAATGTTTAGGTTTGATTAAAGATTTGTGTGTCACATTAGTTCAACATCAAGGTAAAAGCATACTCATGGACATTGTAGTAGCTGATGTCCCATCCAAATATGGAATGCTCTTATCTCGCTCATGGGGAGAAAAATTATAGGGATCTTTATAGTTGGATATGTCATATGCAACTATATCAGTTTTTGGCCAACCAAAGAAAATCTATAGAGAAAAATTGATGAAATACATGGTGAGTAGTGTAGAAAGACCAAGAAATTACCCAATTTACATCACACCTACTGACACGGATTCATTCATCTTATGCAACTCTGAAACTGATACTGAAATAAAAACTGAACTAAAAGATTAAAAAAAAACACCAGACAGTGAAAATATCTTTCATGAATCATTATGGCACCTAAATTTTGATGGATCAGTCAATAAACTACGAGTAGGAGCAGGATTTTGGATAAATAATATATAAAATAATCATGCAGAAGGCCATGCTTTCAGACCGAATTTTAAATGTACTAATAACATGGCTGAGTATGAAGCTCTCATTTTAGGACTACATATTATCAGAAATTTAGGAGGTAAAAGAATATCAATTATGGGAGACTCAGAGTTGATTGTAAAACAGATAAATGGAGAATATTTTGTTTATAATCCAAGGTTAAGTCAATATAGAGAAACTGTGTTAAATCTGATCAAAGAACTGTTAGAACGTAATTTTTCTGCAATACCAAGAAAACAGAATATACAGGGTCACTCCCTAGCAAATTTTGCTAGTACCTGTAATCTGCCCTTTCAGCCAAATCATAAGTATACTACAGAAGTCAAACACAGACCAATAATTCCAGATAATCTTAAATATTGGCAAATTTTCTCACAAAATTAACAGATTTAGCATTTTATGAATAATGGAGGTGAATTTTAGAATTGTAAAATAAACACAGGCTATACACTAGATCAGAATTTAGATAGTGAAATTGATTTGAATAACATAGATGTAAATAATTTAAGTTTTGCAAAACCTACTAAGTTTAGTCAATCAGACATAGATAAACTAGAAAGAGTAGAGATTGATGAGATAATTGATGATGAATCATATATTTTAAACCTTAAAGACAATTTTTTACCAAAAGGATTAACCCCTTTAGAAGATTTATTTGACTCAAATGATGTTGCAAGAAAACCCAAAATGGAGCCACTTAGATCTGATATTGAGGAATGTAACATAGTTACATAGTTAAAACCTAAGATGATCAAACTTTACAAAGCCTTACCTCAGCAAGAAAAAGAAAAATACATTGCTCTTTTCAAGGAATTTCTGGACGTTTTTTCTTGGATTTATGAGGACCTAAAATCCTATGACATCAGTATAATACAACATAAAATCCCTATAAAGGAAGACCAAAAGCCTTTTAAACAAAAGTTAAGAAGGATCAATCCTGTTTTTATGCCTTTAATTGAAAAAGAGGTAAAAAGAATGTATGAGGCCCAAATAATTGCACCAATCATATATTCTAATTGGGTTTCTAATCTAGTTCCCACTAGGAAAAAGACAAGAGAAATTAGATTATGTGTTGATTTTAGAAATTTAAAAAGGTATCCTTAAAAGACAATTACCCTTTACCAAAGATGGATCACATTTTACAAAGAGTAGTTGGTTCTTCTAGGATTTCACTTTTAGATGGAATTTTAGGGTACAACCAAATTTTAGTCCAACCAGAGGACCAAACTAAAACTGCTTTTACTACTCCATGGGGCACTTTTATGTATGTAAAAATTCCTTTTGGGTTAATGAATGCATGAGCTACTTTTTAAAGAGCTATGGATATAACCTTTGCAAAGGAAATTCATGAATTCTTAGTGATTAATTTAGATGATATTACTGTATTTTCAAAGATAGATTATGAATACTTGGATCATCTCAGGCAAGTATTTCTTAAATGCAGGAAATTTGGCATCTCTCTAAACCCTAAGAAAACTTTATTTGGACTAGAAGAAGGTAAATTACTTGGACAAATAATATCTAAAGAGGGAATTAGAATAGACCCTGCTAGAATAGAGGCCATCCTTAACATTAGTCCTCCTAGGAACATAAAAGAATTACAAGATTTTCTAGGTAAAATTAACTTTCTTAGAAGATTCATCTCAAATCTAGCTAAAATAATCAGAGAACTTAGCACTATGCTTCAAAAATATTCAGTTCTTAAATGGACTATTGAGGCCAAGAAATATTTTGAATCTATCAAAACAACCTTAACAAAAACCCCAGTCCTTATAAGTCCTGACTTTAAAAAGGATTTCATCATTTTCTCATTTGCTTCAGAACACACTATTGCTGCAGTTTTATTGCAGAAAAATGACCAGGGTTATGAACAGCCCATTTCTTTCTTTAGCAAAACACTTAGAGATGCCACTTTAAAGTACAATATAATGGGAGAAACAGGACCTAGCTTTGGTAAAGGCCATTAAAGACTTTAAAGTGTACATTCTTTATTCACACATAATTTCCTATGTTCCAAATGCAGTTGTAAAAGACATTCTAACACAAAATGGTCCTGATGGTAAAAGAGGCAAGTGGATTGCCACAATTTTGGAATATGACATAGAGATCAAACCCACTAAACTCATAAAAGGTTAAGGTTTAGCCAAACTCATGGTTGAATCAAATTGTCATGCTTTAAACATTAATTTTATTGCCCAAGTAGATGACCAGGAAGAGATGGTGACTCTAGAGAATAGTGAAGATTTTTCAGACTCACCATGGTATGCAGATATTATATTTGTATTACTAAATTTACAAGCTCCTCTTGGATTATCAAGAAAAAAATCTAGATTCTTAAAACTAAAGGCAGTAAGATTTTGCATATTAGACAATGTACTTTTTTGGAAAGATCATAGTGGAATTTTATTGAATTGTTTGCTAAAAGAAGAAGCTGACAAAGTTTTAGAAGAATTTTTTGCAGGTGACTGGGGAGGACATCTCTACTGGAAGAATACTGCAGACAAAATCCCGAGAGATGGTTTTTACTGGCCTAATTTGTTTGCAGATGTAAAAAGGTATATGACCTCCTGTCACAAGTGTTAAATATTGGAGGGAAAGAGAAAGATGTTACCCCTGCCCTTAAAACCCATCTCAACAGAATTGCCTTTTCAATAATGGGGTCTTGACTTCATTGGTGAAATTCACCCTCCATCATCAACCCAACATAAGTGGATTATGACAGCCACTGATTATTTTACTAAGTGGATAGAAGCCATACCCTCTAGGCAAGCCACTGACACTGTCATTATCTCCTTTTTAGAAATTAACATACTTTCAAGATTTGGATGTCCTCAAAAGATTATCACTGACAAGTCAGCTGCATTCAAATCTAAAAAGATGATTGAATTTTGCCATAAATACCACATTACCTTTAACCATTCTATTGAATATTACCCTCAAGGTAATGGCCTTGCTGAATATTCCAATAAAAGCCTTGTGAAAATTATCAAGAAATTACTAGAAGATAACAAGAAGACTTGGAACAAGAGGTTAGTTAATGCCTTGTGGGCAGATAGAATTACCACCAAAAAATCTATTGGTACATCCCCTTACCAACTTGTTTATGGGATGGATGTTGTTTTTTCATCTTCCTTAGGAGTACCAGTAATGAAAATAATCCAAGAATTACAAGTTGAGACCAATGACATTCAAAGAAGGATTAACCAAACCATTCACTTGCAGCAAACAAGAGAAGAGGTTTATCTTAAGTCTCAAGTTATCCAAGATAAGATAAAGAAATTTTTTGACAAAAAGAGTAAAGAAGATGATTTCTACATTGGTGAAAAAGTGTTAAAATGGGATTCAAGGAGAGAAGAAAAAGGTAAAAATGGGAAATTTGATTTCCTATGGAAAGGACCTTATATTATTTATGGTTATAGAGGTAACAATGCTTTCTTTTTGAAATAAATGGATGGATTAGATTTGCTAGGTGGACCTGTCAATGGCAGAATGCTGAAGCACTACTACTCCTTAGAAATAACCAATAGTTAGTTTTGTTTACTCTTTCCATTGTAAATAACATTGCAGATTTTTGATTGGAATGGATGTTTTCCTAACAAAGTTGAAGCTCGGAGAGAAGGCCCTAAGCTTTGAAAGGTAAAATATCATAAGTATGAACAATTCTAGAGATCAGAATAACACTTACAAGGTCAGCTTAGTCAAAATTCAAAGGTTACTAGTCTCAAAGTTCTTGACATTTCACCAGGAAATGTCATCCCCATGTGGAGCCACTGTTAGGGTCCTATAGTTGTTTTCCCATATTTGAAAATAATAAAAAATGAAAAGAGGGTAAAAGTCCCAAAAGAAAGATCAAAGGACTTTAAAAGAAAAAGATAAAAAAGAATAAAAAATGGACCCCAAAAGCAAAAAAGAGATAAGAATAAGACATGAAAGTGATGTAAGTCAAAATGCCACTACTTTTTACTTTTACTGTAAGAATAATGATTATGTGTAGCTTGTTCAAAATGCCATAATCCATGATGAGTTAAATAGTTTAATTTTAACCTTTTCATGCTTTGAATTTCATGTTTATAGATAGAGAATAAAGATCTGTAAAACTGTTTAAACTTGACAAATCAGTAGATAATTAGAGAATAAATGAGGAGCTCAACAGTTTAATTTGAGCCCACAGATGAAATAATGTTAGAATTAGATAAGTTTTATGCTTTAAAAAGAAAAATGGATTTAGGGTTGCAAGCTTAAATGCACTCATGAAAATAATAATTTTTTTTTAGAATAATGATGGGTAGGTAGAAAGCAGTTGTGCAAGGCATGTAATAAAACATCATATGACAAATTACTAATTTTCCCTCCCCCATAATGTTCCAGTATTCAAAACCTTCAGTTAAAAAGGCTCAGAGCATTTCTCTGACTTTTGTTGGGACCGGACCCAAGGCTTAAAGACTGATTAGTAATAAATATTATATTTCCTTCACAAAACCATTTTCCTCAACATAGTCAAATTTTACCAAAAATACAATCCCTTTTCCTAATTAAAACACCTTTTTGCTTTGGGCAAGTAAAAACCCCCTTAACTAATTTCATTTCATGCAAAAAACATTCAAAAACCCACCAAATGATATTTATCCAAAGTTTAAGTGTAAATATTTAAATGAGACAATCATTGTGCTAAAAAGTTTATATTACACTTAGTTTATTTGTGTGCATTCCGCTTTTTCATTTCATATTAACTCTAATATAATGTATTAAATCCTTTATAACTACCCTTTCCCGTAGATATATTAACTACCCACTATTTTAATGTTTAACCTATGGTCTAAATACCCATGTGTTAAAAATTACCCTGCCTATTCTCCAAAGGTTAAATACGATATATATAATAAAACCTGCCTTCATAAAACACATAAATGTCATTCATTTACTGTGTAAACACATACCCCACTATCATATTATAACATTAGTTTATACATTTAAACTACTTTTAAATGTATTAAACAACCCCGACACATATAAACTCTTGGGCCCCACGTCCCATGCCTAGAGCAATTCCATCACTCCATCTCCACCGTTCGTAAGCCCTCAGCTAAATCCAACGATCCATATTCAATATTGCAAATCCAATAGCACTAACGTTAATGCATTTGAGATTTGCGAAATAAGTGGTATTCCCCTCTTCTCTCTCCTCCACGCGACGCCAAATTATTGGATCGCATCTGATCCAAACAAACCATTTACCGCTCCAAGCTCGCGTGATAAGCACTAGTGGTATTTCTCCTCCCGGCGCTAAACCACTTTTCCTCTAATTTGACCGCCATTAAATGCAGAACCCGTTTAAAACCTAAAAAATTCTATACAACTGCATATATGCTTAGTTCAAGTTTTTAAAGAGTTTTATGCGCATTTACATCCTCCCAACTGAAGAAACAAGCTTTGTACCCCATTTTCAGACTTAAAAGAACCAAATATCTATTAATAATTGCTTCCAAGACCACTTCAAGCCTCTAGTTTACTTCCAGGGACTGTAACATCTTACAAAGACCATCCGACTCCTCAGAAACCATTTTTCAAAGGCCTAATACTTGCAAAAAGAGGTATTCCTCAAAAAAACAATCTTTGTATCATTTGAAAAGGAGTTTCCTGTTAAATTGATAGCCATAAACTCTGTTTTCCCACAGAAAGACCTGTATTTGCCTCCAAAAGAATGAATTTGATGCAAAAGCCTGATAAAACCCCATTTTTGAATATTGTAAACTGTTTTAATCGAAATTGAAGGTATTTTAAGCCTTGTTGCAGATATTAGGAACCCCTGATTAATTCAAATGATTTGAAAATAATCAGAACCTTCTGTACATGAATCAAACCATTTTTTAAAGTCCAGTTTATCCAAAAAAAACAGAGAAACCCTTGTTATTTCATTTTCTAAGTCTGTAAAGAGTTTGAAGATAATTTTTGAAACCAAATTGAAAGTTTTAACCAAAATAAAGTCTGATTATACCCTTTTCTATTCAAGAAACCTCTGTTAAAACCAAAAATACCTTCTGTAAACAGTTTAAGCTTACAGAAGAGTACAAAAAAGCCTAAATACAGAGTTTTAAACATCCAGAAGGTCTAAAATGTCAAAATCAAACCCATCAATGACTTCCAAAACCACTATTGTTATAAATCCACTAAAACCTCCTGTTGTAGATGTGGAGCATACACCTCTAGCTGATATAGATTACAAGATAACTGATCTAGTGATAGAATTCAATCTGTTAGATCTCCACTACTGGAGTTTAGAAAAATCATTAGATTAGGGAGATGAAGTGCAGATTTGGGAGTAAAATCAACCCAAGTATGTAGTTCCACATACTCATCAGTGTCCAGAAGTCATTAGGCTGTGTCAAACCTATTATTCACCTAACCAAAGAGCTATGGTGGATGCTAATAAATAAGTATGGTTCACTATAACTGCAGAGTCTATAAACATGATGATTCAGCTGAAACCAGATCCCAATGCAGTTACATTATCCATAGAATCTCTCACAAATATTTATATTCAGTTAGACTTTCCTAAGAGATTTCAGATTTTCCAAAATTTCATGCCTGCATAGGTTGAAATCCCAAAGATAAACCATCCTTATTCTACTTCCAAATTTTCTGAAGGGTCAAGGCATGTCATTTCTATGTTATCCTTTATCTTAGGTTATTTTACTGATGAGCATACAGATGAGTCAATTCTTGGATTTATATCTACCTTTGTACCTGGTCAACCTCCTTCTGTCATTTACAATTATGCTGAATACATAGCTGATAATATCCATGATCATCTTGTGAAATTTCCCATTGAAGGAGTTTTCAGATATTCATCCTTTCTCTTTCACATGTTCCTTTATTTCCAAGAAGACAAATTCTCAATAAATCTTCAGAAATTGGATGTAGAAGGGAATCCATTATCAGTCATTTTCTGGACCTCACTAATCAGAAAAGAATCAACAGAATTCACTTATGTGGATTTTATAGATTGTTTTGTTCATCCATTAATAAACATGTTGAAAAACAATGTACAACCAAGAATCAGTGATGAGATAAAGAAAGTGTTATAGCTGTCAGAACAAAGCATAACTGGAGATTGGTATCTTTACCAACATCATACAGAGATCAGAGTTTTTGGGTCAAATATTTTACCTTATAAACTACCAAAATACTTGCCAATGAGAGTTTTTGCCTTAGAGTACATAAGGAAAATTATAAATTCAGATTCTATCACTTCTTGGCAGCCAAAAAGAAGACTCAATTCAAGCTAAAGAACTAGGTAGGACCGTTCATTTGCAATCATAGGGATGCAGGTACAGAGGCAGCAAAACAGTTGCTCGGATACAAATTTCAAGAAAGTTTCTTATGGAATTATGACCCTCAGGGAATACTCAGTAAAATGAGGGTAAAATGAAAATTGACCCCTTATATCCATGATAAAAGGCTTGAGATTGAGCAATTTGTTAATCAAACAGAGTGGCTAGAAAATACCTTGATAGAAGAAGTTAAACAGGGTGATACTAGTTACACCTTGAAAACTGTAAATCAAGAGTATAAAGCTACCAAAAGAGTCAGAAAAGAAGGTCCCTACACTGCTGAAACAACAACATAGACTAGGTTTAAACTCAGATATAATAAGAAGCCTAAGCTCAATCCAGTGAATAAGGAAAAATAAACAATTGAGGTACTTGATGAATAAAACATAGAGAAGAACACAAATGTTGCTACAGTTATTGTGAATGAGCAGGAAAATGATACTCTAGATACTCAGATGATTGAAAAGCATCAAAATATGGAGGCATCCTCATCACAACAAGAAGAGAATACATATTTGGATATCAAAGAGAAATACAAGGAAATCAAGGCCAAAAATGAGGAGTTAAAGAATAAGATTTATTCACAGTATCTAAAGAAAACTCCAGGAAGTCAAAACAGATTATTATCACCCTTTGATTACCCCAACAATAAATTTCTCATGACAATACTACAGCCAACAGTGCCTAAACCTACAACAATGGAAAAATACAAGAAAGTTGACTTGGAAGTGCCAGTTGATAGCATCCATCCTTCAGATCAAATTTAATTTCATAAGCAAAGCTTTGAAATGATTTATTCTACTATGACTAACAAGGCAATGAGAGCCCAAAAGATTCATAACACTATAACCAATTTGAGAGATCAAATCAGGATCGAAAAAGCTTCTTCTCTTATTAAGGACACTAGAATAAAGTCCTTAGAATAATTGGTAATTGAAGTAGGGTATGACCCATCAAATGTAAAGGTTGTAGAAGAGATGATAGAGAAGAAAAATGCTGACGTAGCAGCACTTAGAAAACAATTGAAGCTTCCTCCAATAGAGCATCCACAGACAAAAGAGATTCTGCAAGAAGCACTACAGAAAGATGAGATGATGAGTCTCATACTTCAAATGACAACACAAATTAAAGACATGGAGATAGAAATGGACAAGCTTGTCCAAGAGAAAGAAACAACTAAAACTCGGAGTGCACCAAAAGTACCACTCGCTACAGTTGTGCCAGTGACATCTTCTACTACTTCAACTAAAAAATCATCTACATCAGCAGTGCAAGAAACAGATGAAGCTAGCAAGCTTATCAAAGCTATGGAAGAGATTTCCATACAGATTAATGAGATTAGGTTGAAAGAACAAATTAAAAACTTGGAAGATGCTAAGAAATTAGCCCAACTCAATGCTAAAAATGAGGAGCAGAAAGCCAAAAGGGCAAGTGAACAGTTGAAAAAAGTTGAAGCAGAGTTGACATTGAAGGAACCAATGACTTTCATAAAGAATCAGTTGTGGTCCAAGATCATTGAGTCAATTAATGATACTTGGCCTTCTATTCGGGTAATTTATGAACAAAAGGACTTGCTTAAAGTAGCAGAATAGGAAATTGTGAAAACAAAGGAAGAAATTGGTGCCAAACCTGAAGAGGCCCTAGAAATAATCAAATTTCTCAACACCAAGAACAAACAAGAATTTGATGAAATAGGCATCACTAATAGAACTGAAACAATTATTGAAGTGAGAAAGGTGATTACAAAGAAGAATTTGATGAAGCAGCTTGAAGAGAAGTGCCAAAACATGGATTTGGCCATAACTAGATTTATGGTAAAATTTGACACTTTGAGGCAAAAATCCTTTGCCAAACATTCTTGTTTTAAATGATAAACTCATGAAGCAAGATGACTACAACAAAAAGATCAGAGATTTTGCTAAGGAATAGATAAACAAGGTAGATTGGCAAGGAGTGCCTACCGGAAAAGTCTTGCACAAATGAATTGAAGATTTGTTTTATTTGCAGCATGAAATAAAACATCTCTTTGTGGTTAAACCGACATTTATCAGATATACAGAGGCTGATGAAAACTGCAGAAAACTTATGAAGATCAAATTTCTCGATGAAGAATTTTAGCAGAAAGTTACTGATTTGTTGTAAAAGACAGTTTTATAGTAAAAGAGGAAAAAAACAGTTTGTTGTTTTTACACAATAAAAACAGAATTTACAGCAGTAAAGCAGTCCTCAAGCGGATGAAAGAGTATTAGAGGTAAAAGAGTATCAGATGAAAGAGTATCAGATAAGAAGATAGATTTTCAAAACAGATTAAAAGATCTTTTGCCAGCAAATAAGACTACAAAGCAGCCAACTGCACCCAATCCAAAACAACATTTCTATTTTATTTGGATAAATAGGACAACTTGATAAGTTGTTAAGTAGTTGTCACTATATTGTTGTAAAAGTTATTTTATTTTCCTTAGAAAATTCCTATGAGTATTCTAGGATATTTTATAAACATTTTTGTATAAATACTTCACTCTTTGAAATATTATTGTGGAATAAATTGCTGAAGATTTCTATAGTCATTTTTGCTGTACCTGAAGGATTTATTGTAGCAAGTTCAAGTAGCAGACTGGATCAAAATCATAAAGCATCATATTTCAGGATTCATGTGATGAGCCATTGAAGTGAAGTACTTTCTACTGTCATTGTTTATCTTCTCATGTTTTACATAATTTCGTAAATGTGTTCTAATTTTGAATGATAAATCATGAATATTATTACAGAATTTGTTAAAAGCATTATGTCTTGAAGTATTTATCATTTCTATGTTTTCTGCTAATTTCCAGAGTAGAGATCCCTTAATTGCTCCCTCTTTCAAATGACCTCTTTCTACTCCTTCCTTATCCGGATCAAAGAATTCTTAACTTTGTTGAAACCTTAGTTAAACTGAGAGGGGGGGTGAATCAGTTTAACACATTCATGGACTTTTTAAAACTTTTTCATTAACACTTGTTTACACCTTGATTTCATGTCCAACTTAACATGTGAGTAATCTTAGAATGTGAGCAGCAATCATTAATATAATGTAACATTAGACTTAATATGAGAGCAACAAGTATTAAGCAGATGATATAAACCAGATCAACACATAAACATCATGCACAGAGACACCAGATATAAGTCACATAGACACCGGATATGAGTGGAAACCCATAAAAGGGAAGAAAACCACATCTTATTATTGTTGTGATGCAAAAGACTAGCTCCAACTCCCTCTCACCATGATTTTAATAGGCACCAACCTACGGGAGGCTCCTACCTCCAGTGCACCCAAGGCACAACTTGCCAAGGAAGATCCAAATCCCATCAATTTGCGAGGCACCAACCTACGAGGCTCCAACCTCGATCATCTACAAGCGACATCTATCGAAGCTACGACTTGATAGGGAAGCTCCAACTTCCTTAATCTTTCAAAAAAGAGAAACACTTGCTGATTTACCTTGGATATAAGCTGCGTACATTTCCATACGCTGCGATGTTCATCTATTCTACTATATACGCCTGTATCATCTTTGCATCTTCTCATATTCTCTCTATCAACTTCTCCTTCTTCTCTTCTCGACTCCTCCTTCTTCTCTGCTCAAATCCTCTTTCTTCTCTGCCTCACTGCTTCATTTCTGCATTCTCTTCACTCACTCTCTCTCACTCCTTGTGCATATCAATGTGATATTATATATAGAGTTCATCACATGACTCTTTACATTCCTCAGGGAATTCGAAGTGAATAGTCCTGACTTTTTGTCTTCTGCCTTCTCATTTATTTTACCCGCTCATTCAGAAAAATATAACAATATGCATTAATTTCAATATTACAGTGGGAGTTTTTTTTTTTTCTTCTAGAGACTTGCCAATGCATCACACAATAAAAAATTAACTACAACATTTACATTCACACTTTCAGTTACACTCTTCAATTTCACTCAACTCCTTTTCTGGATTTTGACTTTACTGGATTTGTCTTTTCTGCTGCTGTTGAGTGACTGTTCTATATATCTCTGTGTCTATTCATCTGTTCACTGCACTTGTGTGCACCAGCTACATATATAACTTCTTTTCAGGTTTTATTCTTAAATACATATGAATCTGGGCGATATGCACATTGATGCCATCTGCTTTGTCTCTATGTGTGTTTCTTATGTGTTGATGTGATTCTTTCAATCTGCTTAATTGTTTCCTGCTCTCAACATATGTATGGTGTCACACTAATTTAATATTGGCTGCAACATTTTAAGATTGTTCACACATTAAGCAGTAAATAAGTTTGGTGAAAATTTTAAAAGGCTTATGTATGTATTCATGGATTCACCCCCCTCTCGGTTTAATTAAGATTCAACAAACTTCTCTTTATCCCGATTAATCCACTTCACCAATCGACCTTCAAATATCTTTAATGACTTGTCTATCTTGCCCTGAAAATATTTGTCTTTTGACCTTGATCTTGAGCTTTCTGCTTGACATATTGACTCTTTTTTCCCAATGGAAAACCAGATCTATTACTATCCATCTCTTTAAGTGATTTTTCCCACCAACCAAACCAAATCTTAAAACCAAATTGTCTATATAACTAGCCTAAAATCAAACATTAAAACAAAGTTAAAACTTATAGAGAAAGCCCTCTCGGAACCCTAGGAAGGCTAGATCCTAGAGTTTAAAAGTAGGTTTGTGGTTACCTCTAATGTTCTTTAAACTATAAATTAAAATCTCACAACTTGAAGAATTATTAGAGTGATAACTGGACCAAATTTTATCTAAACTACATGAAGCCTTTTCCATAGAATTGGTCAATGAGACATGTCATACTTTTAATATAAAAAACGTACAAAAACAAAAAAGAAGGAATGAAAAAGTAATATTTCTCAGAAATATGCCAGTAGGAATGTCCAAAAATGTATACAAGGAGATAGTCAAAGAAATTGACATAATTACATCGCACGAGGAGCCATCTCAACAACAATGTGCTTCAAATGTAATATGTAATAATTGAATTTTTTGATTAGGTACAGTAAATAAATAATTTAGCATTAAATATTAATTTTCAAGTTTTTTCTTGCAGAAAAGAAAAGAAAATTGAACCCATTCAGCACATTAAACAGTACGACAAGGAATAAAAGGGTCTAAGTTTGTGAATAATTGTTACTTCCTTATAACAACTTAACTAGATTTCATTTTTGTATTTTTTAAGTTGTTTTACAAAAATCATCATTGAATGTCTTCAAACAGGTGCTAACATACAAAGAAGAACCATCAGACGAATTGATTGAAATTGGGTTAAATATGGGTTGTGAGTATATGTTGGCATATTAGAAATTAATTGTGGAATTTGTAAGCATCTATCGATCTTGTTTTACTTAGCTCCGTCTATAATTAATAGAACAAAAAAATCTTTTATATTAAATATATGATTTGTTATGGGGTATAAAACTTGCAGGAAACAAAGTATGGAACTGCGCCAACAAATGAAATCTTGAAAGATGGCATGAAATTTGGTTTTGAAAGAATGTGTATAGTTCATGAGTCAATTGTTGCTATGGTACGTCATTTATTTTCGATTTACATTGATGTATATTATTTAATATTGAAATTTTCATTATTCTCACCAATGTATATACACTCATTACAGTTTATTTTTATGTTTGTAGATGGAAGGTGAAGAAGAAGAAAACAATCAACATCGTGAACAAAACATTCCTAAAAATAACCCAAGTCATGGAAGTAGCTCTAGCAGTGACAACATTTCAAGCGAAGAATGATGATCACTATGTTTGGATATCAAAGAAAGGCGTTGTATTTTTTAAAATATTTGTCTGTGAAATCAAACAATTTTTTAATGTAATGGAAATAGTGTCCCAATTGAAAGACAAAGGGATACCAATAATCGTCCCATTTTGTATGACAAAGACTATCTTATATATATATATATATATATATATATGCATAAGACACTCAATATACAAGATGGGGACAAGTATTGGTATCCCTAACTGTGAAATCATACATTTTGTTTAATGTAATGGACATAGTGTCCCAATTGAAAGACATAAAATGGCTATACTTATATATATATATATATATGTTTTAATTTATTCTATTGCGTTCTCCATTGTTGCTGTGAAATGTAACACCACCGATTAAATTTATGGATGATTAAATATTATAATGAAGAGATGTGAAATCTGATGATATGATATAACAAATTAATCCAAACATCACATTCAAATGCACTAATAAAAATTTAATTGATATGAATACTGTTATAAGATATGTGTCATCTTTTGATGAATAATGAATTTTAAAAAATCACAATAATTATTATATGATATAACAATTTAATCCAAACATCACATTCAAATGCACTATTAAAAATTTAATTGATATGAAAACCGTTATAATATATGTGTCAACTTTTGATGAATAATGAATCTAAAAAAATAACAATAATTGCACTGTCACAGGTCAATGTTTCTAAAAAATACAAAATGAACACTGGTGAGTGTCAGATACTGTACACCAGTGCGTTTCTATGACCTATGGGCACCGCACAAATACCGATACCAATTCTAACTCTCGGTGAGTTTGTGTGATACCTTGCACCTATGCGTTTCTACGACCTATGGGCACTGCACAAATACAAATACAGATTAGAACAATCAGTGCATTTTTGTGATACTGTGCATCAGTGAGTTTCTATAATACTATGAACTAGTGCGTTGATATGACCTATGGGAATTGCACAAATCCTAATACCAATTATAATGACCCGGTGCATTGTATCACCTACAGTGCGCCCAGTACAGTTTTAGACCTTTATGGCCCGGTGCATGTACTTCAATCGCCCCGGGGCGACCAATCTGGATGACATGCACAGAGACATTTATAAACGTCCTGGGGCATCCTTTATTTTTTTTCCGTCCTAGTGCTTCGTAGGTTTGCAGGACAGGTGTGTTTACTCTAAAATGCACCGATGTGTTAACACTTGAATAACGCACTGATGAGAAAAACATCTGTAATAACCTCCGACCGCCTAGTTTTTTAGTTGTGTTGAAATTATGTTATAAGCTCCGCCAAAACCTTCGTTACCAAAAACGGATGTTGTAGCAAATCTTTTTTTGACAATTCTAGCCAATTTTATAACAATAAAAACCTCCGTTATAACCTCCGCTTGAGAGTCTTTTCCTTGTAGTGTTTATGTTCCTTTGGGACTAGGTGGTAGATACAAAGACACAAACTATAGGAGAAGTATCCAAACAGAGAGAAACTAGCCACTCACATAGCCCCATGGATCTATAATCTTCATAGCAAAGGGCTTGCACCTAAAGCCGCTCAACTTGCCAAGGGTAAATCCTTGTTAATACAATTGCTTACTCCTCCATCCTTTGATAAATCTACTACCTCAACTCCCAATATCACTTCTATTTCTGCATAGAACGCGAACTCTAGCAACACTCTAGTGTAGAAAGCTAAGTCTCCCTCACCTATTGAAAATAAAATTTCATCAATATCTTTAAAAAAATATCTATAATACAATGTTGAAGATATGAAGAAAACTAGGGCTAAAATTTCGTTATATGATTGCTTTGCTATCCCACAGTAGAGGGAAATTCTTGTCAAATATTTTTAGCACTCTCGTGCTTAGCCACAATCATAAACAACCTACGAACTTATACTGTAGTTCCTTCCACTGTGAACATATTTCATTATGCTAATGATCTAGATTCTTTGATTTATCAAAATTAACGAAGATATTTTCTTCGGTTGATGTTAACAAAATTTCATGAAAGAGCGTGTAAAATTCATTTATGCAAACACATAAAGGAAGAGGCAAAATTCGGGGAGATCATAAGAAAAATGCACATAAAAATTTTGATAACAGAGTTCATCCAATGTGGACTACGTTTATGAGCACTGCTTAAATAATGGGGAGGTTGATTCATTCATCTCATCAAAATAAAGGAAATTAAATGGAAAAATACATCATTATACCTCAATTCCTGGGAGTGAATTGAAATTCATCTACTGAAATTGGAACAATCCCAACAACAGTAGATCCGTCTTGTCCTCATGAGTCTTTTAACTATAAACATGAACTACTTTTGAAATGTTCATTGGGTTCTCAAACTTCATGCCCAACAATTAATGATGAAGGTGGGTTTTTACCATGACCCCTGAAATCCACAACTCAGATGCAAAATTTGACTGCACCATTGCGATCCTTACAAAATTATGGTTAAAATGAGTACAAATTTGGTCCCATTCCAACACTATCAATTCTAGTTTCCTTAGGATTTTTAAGACGCCATTGAATATTTTTTTAGAATATTCCCTTAGAATATTCATAGAATCTGCCTCGATTTTCATGCACAGGGCGGACCTCTCTGGTCTGCCACATGTTTGGTCTAATCTATGTTCGACCCCTCCGTAGGTCGATGTGTCTACTTGGTCCCATGGATAATATGAGAAATGAGAGGTTTAAGTAATTTTTGTAGGGTAGATTTACTAAAGGCCAACTTGGGTAGATTGGTATATAACATGCCTATATCAAGTGGTTTGTTGTTGGGTTCAAACCCCATGAATCTCCTAATTATATTTTATTATTATTATTATATATAATAACCATATATTATATGGTTATATAGTTATAACAAAAACCAACCAAAGTTACATAATTTTCCCATATGTAAATGGAAATTTGGCACACGTCTCAAGGCCACTTGGCCTCTTTGAAGGTGTCATGTGGTGCTTTCTCATCGATAATGTGGCCAATTTCCATTGGTGTACATGTCATGACATGTCAACACACAATCACCCTGCCACCTGTGCACCTAGTTAGCAGTCCTTTTCCACATGTTAGATATCATGTCATGCTCCCATGTCAATTGTATGGTCACTACCCATCATGCCAGATGGTGTGCCCTGGTGGTGCCATGTGGTACTTTTTTATTGGTCCATATGGTGGTCCAAAAGTGTCAAAAATAGGTTACACATGTCACGCCATCGGGCTTCCACATAATCCTACTGATGTTAGCACTACGTATTGCTAATGTCATCATTTGAATTTGAATTTTTCCCAATTTGAATAAAAATTTGACTAAGCATCACTTTCACATACGAATTTAGATTGAAGCAATATCATTTTCACCATTGGAAAGATTACGTCGAGCTCTTCGATGTGGTCCTAGTTTAAATGAGATTCAAGGAATTTTATGTTTGGATTATTAGGGATCCACTTGGATCACTAAGCCCACTATAAGCACAACAATCATCAAAGAAATTTCTTAATCGCAAACCCCACCTTTTGTTCTAGAATTTTATTTTTTCAATCACAATTTACACAACTATCTAGCAAAATCCAGAGCTTCCTCCAATTTCATGCCCTACTATGTGTGCAAAAAGCTCAATGTTGTTCTAGAGAAAACCAATGCAAAAATAATTTAGTCAAATAAGTCAGAAGTGAAGGTAATTGGAAAAATAAATGATGTACTAATATGATTATCCTTTTATCCAGGAGTCCATTAGATAATTTACATTATAGTCATCGATATATTGGAGGTTGATCTGCTATTGACTAAGGGCTAGTCTAAGAAATTACAAGGTTATGTCTCACCTCTAGTTACCCTATAAAGGAAAAATAAATCAAATATAGGGAAATAAAAATCCTCATTAGAAGCACATGGAAACTCAACATGAAGGGGCCAATGAGTCAATCATATTTGTGGGAAATACTCTGGGGAATTGTTTTCTTGAGACTATCCATAGTGATTCTTCAACCCATTTGACTCACATCACATTAGAAAAAAATCCCGATCTCCTTCAATAATTTTAAATTGTTTGTTATTATATATAATAACCATATATTATATGGTTATATAGTTATAAAAAAAACCAACTGAAGTTACATAGTTTTCCCATAATTGTCCCATACATAAATGGAAATTTGACGCGCGTCTCAAGGCCACTTGGCCTCTTCAGAGGTGCCACATGGCACTTTCCCATCAGCCACATGGCCGCTTCACATTGGTCCACATGTCATTACATGTCAACACCTAGTCACCTTGCCACCTATGTGCCAAGTCAGTGGTCCTTTGCCATGTGTCAGATTTGTCATGCTGCTATGCCAGTTGTACGATCACTACCCATCATGCCACATGGAACTCTTTACATGGTGCGACGTGGCATTCCCTGGTGGTGGCATGTGGCGCCTTTTTATTGGTCCATATGGAGGTCCAGAAGTGCTAAAAATAGGTGACATATGTGACACATTTGGGTGGCCATGTCACCATGCTGACATCCGTGCTATGTACTAATGGTGTCATTATTTGAATTTGACTTTTGCCTAGTTTGACCAAACTTTTACTAAGCATAGCTTTTGCATACAAAATCAGATTGAAATTTCGTTTACACTGTTGGAAATCTTGCATTGAGCTCTTTGATCTAGTCTTGGTTTCAATGAGATCCAATGAATTTTATTTTTGGGTCATTAGGGATCCACCTGGATCAACTAAGCCCACTATAAGAACAAAAAGCATCAAATCACATTATTAGTCACAAACCCCACCTTTTCTTTTGGAATTTGATTTTTTCAATAAAAATTTACCCAATTATTTTTTTCAGAATTTAGATCTTGCTCCAACTTCATGCCCTACTATGTGTGAAAAAAGCTCAATGTGGTCCTTGAGAAAACAAATGAAAAGATAATTCAATTAGATAAGTCATAAGTGAAGGTAATTGGTGAAATACATGTTGTAATTATATGATTATCCTTTTATCCAAGAGTCTATTAGGTAGTTGACATTATAGTCATGGATATATCAGAGGCTGATTTGCTATTTAGCACGTGCTAGTCTAAGAAATTTCAAGGTTACTATGATTGGTCTCACCGTTGGTTACCCTATAGAGGAAAAGAAATCAAATATAGGTAAACAACAATCCTCATAAGAAGCATATGGTAACTCAAGTTGACGGGGCCAACGAGTCAATCAAGTTTGTGGGAAATACTCCATGGAATTATTTTCTTGAAACTATCCTTGGTGATTATTCAACACATTTGACTCACATCCCATTAGAAACACATCCTGATCTCCTTCAACTAATGTAATTTGATGATAATGAACTCTATATTTTAATTGGAAATCGTGATAATTGTACTAACACATATGAAATATTAATAGTTTTATTGAATTTGAATTTGGCACTGACATTTGTACATTATTTTCTGAAGATTATGAAACATAGGAAAATTGATGTACTCTAATCGAGCAATATGAATAGAAACCCTGACATCTCTCCAATTGTAATATAAATGTAATAATAGTTCAAAGATGAACAAACACTAGGAATTGAGTATTAATCATGTTTTATCTCCTCAATCAAAAGTTCATCCACAAGAGGTATGGAAGTTAATATCTCCATGCAAAGCATTTAATTTTATTTCATTCCTCATTTTTTGAGTATGACGGCTAATATTCTTTTGATTTCAGATTCTATTCCCCTCCCTTGTGTCACTGTGAATTTTTCGACCCAATTTCCAAACCCTATATTCCATTTAACACCCATGGTTGATGGAAATCCCATGATAGCCTAAAAACTCATAAAACATGTATCATATACTTATTCATTCTAGTCAAGAGGAGTGTTGAGATTTTTCAATAGAAGCTATTCCAAGTGCACCTTGCATTGGATCGATTAATTCAGAAATAATTGAGAAACATGATGGATGCATATAGGTATTCCAGGATCAAATTCCTTGCATTTGTTATGAGGATTACATTAGGAAGAGAAAGGCTACTAGTCATTGAGATTATCCTAGTGGACAACCCTTCTCTCAAAGCCTATGTTGCATTACAACTATTGTTGTTGTTAACCGTACATAGATAAAATGACTCTTTTAATTTCCTTTTTAGTCACCATATTTACCTTTTCCTTTGATTTTGGTTCTTTCAATTATCCATATTTTTGTATCCCTTGTACATAAATAAACTTTGTTATGATGGTGAAATTCATGCAGTGACTTGAGAGTGATCTCTTTACCCAAATACTTCTTTCAGGCATATCAAAGGTTAGATCATGGATCTGTGTGATGCCTAGGGCCATTTCATAGAATATCACAGTCACACTTCTGTCTAAAGATACCTTGGATTTTTTTCAAGATATACTCATTCACCTTGTGGTTAATTGAGCAAAAATGAAAAAAAAATGAAAAAAAAATCAATTAGAAAAAGGTAAGGCTTGAGAATGGTTTCCTTCATAGCTAGGACACACACATTTTGTCGGGGCTATGGATGCTAACTGACAATGAATAAATGTTTGTGATTATGAGGTGACTCCACTGAGGTTATGGTTGCTCACTATCAGTGGATCTAATGCCAACAAGTCATATTTAATGATTTATTATTTAATATCCTAAATAACTATTATTTCCTGTACCAAAATCTAAGTGAAGAGGGAGACTCTTGGTAAATTTTACACCCTTTTGGTCCTTTCATAGGTTCAACTAAAATCAAGATAAGACAATTCATGTAACTCAACATTATATAGTTCTCAGTGATGGTACCATTATGGAAATAGTGATACATCTTATAATAACATCAATCACATGTGATTCAAGTATATTATCTATCATACACAAAGATTCAACGTTCCTACTAGTGTTCGCCAATTGTTGTGGCTCCTACAACAACAATCTTTAATTCCTCTCCATGCCTTAGGCCTGAAGGGAACTGAGCACCCCCCCACCCCCCACCCCCCCATATTTAAGTGAGTTCAAAAGTCATATTACCATCACTTCTAAGTTT
Source organism: Pinus albicaulis (assembly GCA_034641835.2). Taxonomy (NCBI): domain Eukaryota; kingdom Viridiplantae; phylum Streptophyta; class Pinopsida; order Pinales; family Pinaceae; genus Pinus; species Pinus albicaulis. Next base: position 749,265,194 of record CM076575.1, on the reverse strand, counting down.
TAATCAACATTAAATTATTTGAAGCATGAAGGAAAACTTATTTGTTTCGCTAAGTCTTATTGGTCATTCTAGCGTTCCAAAGACATACTCCAACCCTTATTTTTATGAGTTAACCGTTAAGGAAGGTCTTAAATTGAGTTATCTTGAAATTTTTGAAGATGATATCCATTTTTTAGTGCATAACTAAGCATTTACCTAGTACTATAACACTCTACTAAAACTTAGTGTTGTGCTACAACCTCAAAACAAGGAGTATTTTATCAGTTTTTGTCACTCTTCCACAAGATTTTGTCTCCCAAAGCCTCTGTAGCATAGAAGGAAGAAACAGAGTTTCACTATAACATATCCTTTACCTTATCCTCAACATTATAATGCTATCTTGACTATAGTATTAGTGCAACAAGGTCAAACTTAATCAAGTTTTGGAGTTTTTCCTCAAATTTTGGCCTCTTCCAGCCTCTGTAACACAATATTGAACTTATGTATAGGTATATAAGATAGAAATTAGCCAAAATTATGTGATATAGAGTCTCATTTACCTCTTACTTAGCTTCATAGTGATGTCTTCCACCTATTCCTAGTGCTACAAGGTCAAAATTGGCCAAATTTTGTTATTTTTTCACCAAAATTTTCTTCTTTGGGACTCCATAACGCATCATTGTTAATTATTACAGTGACATATCTCTCCATTTAGCACTTAATTATATGTTATATATCTCCCTTAACCTTCCTCATAATTCTATAGGGTTTTCTTGGCCTTCTTGATAGCATTACAAGGTCAAAATTCACTCAAAAAATCATTTTTTTGTCCTCCTCCTTCATTTTATTGCATATATAATCCTTAAAATAACTATATAGTGCTGAATTAATCATAATATAATAACTAAAACACACACTTAAGATTCCATCTTCATTCATAATTATTTTCTTGAGGTTTTATTTCACTTAAGGTGCCTTTTACCAAGCCTTCCTTCTGAAAAATGTGACTTGATTGAAGGTGAAAGACAAGATAAAAGGGATGAAATATTTAAAAAACTAAATTCATGAAATTTTTTTTATCATACCCCCTAAATCTCAAATATACTTCCTACCAAGTCCTTCTAAGGTTTTCCCCACCATAACCCTAGGGTTTCATGCCCAAATCCAATCCAATACTCTCATGTTTTCTTTTTGTATTGAATCTTGAAAAAAATTATATATTTAATAATGGGTACATAAATAAGTGTTCCCATGCCAAAAAAAAATAAATTTCCTCTAATTAGCACAAACAAGAGTCTTCTCTAGGAAATACATATCCATCTCTGTCAAAATTGAATATGTTAGCTGTGGTGGTTAGGAGTGATTTTGGGGTTAATTTTGTCTGTCTTATTGTTTCCTTAACAATTAAAATTAATACATTTGCATAGGAATAGCCATGCATTGAAACCTGACCCTTTTGTGCTTTGCACCTAATATTTTAGGCTAATATGCATAAGTTGTTCCTAATGTTTTTATTGGTTTTGCAAGATATTTCACTTGGCTAATATAGATTTTGAAGAAAACCAAGGAGCATGCATTTATCTACAAGGATTACTATGTGTTGTTAATTATATAGAACTATGGACCGAAGCATATCTTTAGGCATTAAGGGAAACCCTAGAATTAGCACAAGAACATACATATTCCTCTATCGCTATTAACTGGACCTTGAAGATATAGGAGAAACTAGAGGAGGATGAAGTCCAGTCAGTGGAACAATGTCAACATAAAATAGACCTAAAATCATTCTTGATTTCACTAAAGAGAGAATATGTCATTTATCTTGTAGTACATATCAACATTCCTCAAAAGAGAATGTCAACATGGATATCTAGCCTCCTATTAAAGAAAAAATGATTACATTACAATGTGAAGCCTGGGTGGTATACCTTTAGGTCATCATTACATTTTCAATTGAAGATTTAATCATAACATGACATATGTATTCCTCACTCCAAAGAGTTTCAAAATATTTTCACTTAATATATTTGTAAATTATGAGAATTTGAAAAGTTGTAACTAAGCTGACAAGAAAATGAATAGTTGGAAAGGTAGTTACAAACTCAAGTCTATAAATAATGTAAATATCTATGTAATAATGGATGTTTTGGAAATTTCACATGGGAAAAACCTTAGAAATAGTTTTCATTATGGGATTTATTCTTCTTCTTTGAAATCACTAAATGCTAGATATTGGAAGCTGGTGAATCAATTTTTTTCCATGATATAGAGAAGGCTGGAAAGGCCATTGCTGGAACTATATGAGTACATGCATCATGTTCATGTTTTTTTCTATTCATTAATAGTTTATGTATCAGTGTCCTTTGCAAGATTTATACTACTAGGTTATGAATTATTATGTAAAGTAGATGGTTTCTCTCACATGCTTATTGTTTCAATTTCTATGATTTCATGTATGAGCACTTATTAGATCTAAATGGTAACTATTCTTCGTTTTTTTTGGAATCTCCAATACACTAAAACCCGCAGGTGTTATTAAAAAAACACATCACTAGAGTTAACGGATCCACAAGAGGCGGTTAAGCATAAGTCATGAAACACACATGGAGTGCTATATTATCTAATTCATCTCCCCCCCAGTGCAAGCCGAGAGTGATTCAAACTTGGTACCTTTAGCTCTAATAAAATTTTTTGGGATCACGATTTCCATTACACCAAAACTCACATGTGTTAGTAATCAAATGCATAGCCAGAGTTAATTGATCCATGAGAGGTGGTTAAGCACATGTCATGAAACACATGGGGAGTGCTGGATTATCCAATGCCTAACAATTTTTTCTATCAATTTGAACATTTTTTGTTGTACATATTACAACTAAATTTTTCCTTGCCCATTCAACTAAGTGTTTACTAGCTCTTTTCTTCTTGTGTGTCCTCTATCTTTCCACCACTACTAGCATATTGTAGACCATTTTAATCTTAGTGAACTAGTTAGTTTATATTAGAATTTGTATGCCCCTTTCCATGGTAGTTCCTCATATCTCAAATCATTCTAAAAAATCCAAAATGATTATAAGGGAAAAATCTAGATGGGTCTCCTATCCTGAAAAAATGTGAGGTCTAGTTGGGATGTCATACCAGAGAGAACCCCTTGACTATTGACGATTCATTTTCCCCTATCAACACCACCCCAAGTGACAATTTAGATCATAGTGCCAATATTTTGGCTATTTCATTATATAAGTTACATTGGTTGAAAATTTTGGAGAAAAATAGATATTTTTATGAAATTTTATTTCTTCAAGTCATGAATTATATACGTAACTATGCTCTTGAAGAATTGAGAAAATAATTAATCAAATTGATTTCATTTCATTTTGTAGTTCTTCCAACGAGTTATGAATTGTATATGTAATTACACTAAAAGGATATATTATATACATAATTTAAAAATATTATTCATGAAGACTTGGGAAACTATGGATAGAATAAAAGGATGTAGTAACACACAAAAGTGAGCATATTTGGAAAAGTGGTCAAATATCACTATGATGATATATTTTTTGCTATATTTAGAGAGGTCGAATATGGAATCCATAGAAAGGTCAACCTATATGATGGTGGGAATAGTGATGGCTACAATGCCTTAAGGTCTTCATTGTTTCAACCTTATTCCTTTAACAAGATTCACGTTCAACTACAAGATTATGGATGTCCTTTTTCATGCCTTCCAAACGAAGGGGAACTTAACTTATTCATATGTTTTCTAAAGTCCACAGTGAAAGCTAGCAGGAGATGGATGCAATTCCAATAACACCCTTTCTTTAGAGTATAATTCTATACCAAAAGTATACATTGTTCATACCACAAGGTTTCTTGCTACTAAGTATATCCGTAGGGGGTTAGAGTCGTTCCTAAATATTTGGATGAGTTGAACAATTATTTCACACAAAAACCATTCTTCTTATGCATCTTCAATCCAATTCAATACTGGTAAGTATAAGAAAAATAAGGACCCTTCCTATTCATATTTTATAAAGAAAGAATTTTCCACTATGTTCTCCTTACCATTCTTGTATATAATCTCATAATCATAACTTAATATCTTAGTGATACACTTGTTCTTCTTTGGTGATGAAAACCATTGTTTTAAAAAGAACCTCAAGTGATGATGGCCTATATTGATCTCTAAGTGCATTCCAATGAGTTAAAAGTGTCATATATTAATTAGATGAATGAATACCATCATTTATTTCTCATAGGTGAAATTTACCAAATTTTTATTACACACTCATTTACTAGTGAATGCTAATGGGTATCTCTCTTGCATCAACATGCCCCCAAAACCTCTAACAAAGGCACCACATTCTAGGAAACAAGTCCTAGTGAAATGGGGAAATATCAAGAATGGAGTAGTACACATGGCTTCCCTTAATGTAGAAAAGGATTAATCAACTTCATAGTTATTAGAAATACATTATTCTTGACTAAGGTGGTTAATGGGGTTGAAATTCACCTATATTTTTTCACAACATTTATATTGTAGCTTGTAATTCTTAAGAAATAACATAATCTTTTCAAAGTATTGAAAGGGCATGGCTAATATTTCATAGCCTCAATTTTCTTGGAATCCATTCACACCCCTAAGTATTCTACTTCAAAAGTGCTAAAAGTGCATTTGGAACACTTGAGGAACAATTGGTGATCCAAGAGTAGTTATAGGAATTATCATCATACTCCACATCTAATTTATATGTCTTAATATAAGTCAATGTATCATAAAAGAAGGAAAGCATAATGTTGCATAGGAGGGTCAATAAATATTAGTCACGAGGCTTTGAAAATTATACGGGGAATTATAAATACCAAAGGGCATCACTAAAAAATAAAAATATCCTTCATGTGTGTGGAAGGAGTCTTATAAATGTCTACCTCCTTCATATAGATTATGTGACCTAGAAAAAAGGTTTAACTTACTAAAAATATTGGCACCATGAAACTCATCCAAGGGGTTATTGATGAATAAGATGGGGAATTTTCAATTACTATCAACTGATTAAGAGCATATAAATTGGGGCGGATGCCCCAATTTTCTTATTTCTTCAACATATGAATATCGAGATGAGTAAGGGCTAGTACTAGTATATATCGTTTTGACCTCTAAAAATTCTTGAATTGTATTTTCAATTTCATTCTTTTCTGCAAAAGGATGTTGATAAGGATGCAGATTGGATGATTGAATACATGGAATTACTAAGATATTGTTTTTGTTGCTACAACACCCTCCATATGTTTCCTAAATTCAAAATTTGGAGCCTCCCTTTGACCATGTGAGCTGTTGTTTCTAGTTTTTAGAGTGGTCTATTACTTTTTTTCTATGTTTTCAAGTCCCTTTCTAAAGGAATCCCAAGTGTCGTCTTTTGTTAAAGGAAGTGTCATTATTTGTGAAAGACAGTTTTGGAACATCTTTGAGAGGCATATCTAGTGCATTATCTTACATTAATAGACTCTATCTATCATGGCACATGCACCAAACTCATTCCTAAAGTATTCCACACTTTCTCTTTGTAGTTGACACTTGTGTCGAAAGGTATATCTTAAGTGTCACACTTGGAGGTAAGTGTCATTTTATTGTCGTTTCAATGAATATATGTCGGTTTTGGGTACGAAATATCTATGTGTTTTGTTGTTGATCATTTATGAGTGTGTGATCATGTTCAAGTATTTTTATATGATTTAACTCTCACCTTCTTGTCTCATTGATCCCACAATAAGTAATTTTCAGAGTTCCCATTGTCCTCGCAAATTGCTCGATCAAAGACCAACCTTTTTTCCTCCTTCAACTGCACACTGTGTAGTCCTAAGCCACAGTGTTGAAGCCTCCTCCTCATAGAAATACACACTGCATAGTCCTAGAGGATAACCTCCCTCAACTTCGCACTTTGTAATCTCAGTGCTCAGTTATTCTGGTTGCACTTGCCCAATGCACAATATTGATCAACCCTGCCTTGCTCTGTGAACTACAGAATCACAGTGGGTAGGGGACTCTCTTCTGGACCCTTTCATTTCTCAAATACACAGTTCCTTGAGACTCTCCCTTAGCCACTGTGCAATTCACAGTCATAGTGCCCAGTCATGCCCCCCTGCCTCCTAAACTTTCCCACTGTGAAATACCTAACTTTCCTCTCCCTCAACTGATGCACATTACATAATCAAAATACCTAGTCCCTCACTCCTTTCCTCCTACTCCTATGCACTTCACTCAAGAGGGCCTCTCTTCCATACACACTATCCCATCATAGTTAGCATGCTACATGAGAAGCATGGTAACCTAGGTGATTTCTAGACTGATATTGTATTTCCATTAGTGAACTTAATTTGTAGGTGTTATTTTCCTAAAATGGAAGGATGATTCTCAAGGAGGACATCAAGGAGATGTTATAAGATGACACTTGTGGAGGTGAAACAAAAATACAAGAAAGAGATAAATGGGAATTGAACTATGATATATGGATGAAGATCAAGATGAAATGGAAAACTAAACACTATAACCAAATATTTGGAGGATGAATATTAGGAACAAGAAAGAATTATCTCGAGGATGTGAAGACAACAACATAGAAAATATCTTGGCCTTGATACACTGCAATGAAGTCTTATGTCACCATCTCCAAGTGATGTCTTCTCAAAGTGTCACAAAAAATGTCATATGATGTCATGTATTTTAATTTATGGAATGCAATATTGTATTTTTGAAAATGAGAAAACGTAAAATGTGTGGAAGCCCAAGGGTCCCACATGGAATGTGAAAGATCACTAGAAAGTTCTAGAGTCATGTAGAGTCTGAAAGGTCATAGAGGAATTCGAAAAGTCACATGGGATATCAAGAGTCATGAGGGAGGCCAAGGGATACAAGGGAGGTGAAGAGTCACCTCATTTGTTATAAATACACCCTCATAGCTCAAGAAAAGAAATTTTCACCTTAGCTTCTCAATCTAGGCATAGGAGAGAAGATTAGTCTTTTGAGCAGCAAGTGGTGGCTTAACGTTTCACTTTTGGAGCTAGTGTTGTATCATTGTAATTGTTTACCTTGGGGCTTTCACTTAATGATTTGAAGCTCTTGTAGCCAACACAATTTCATGCATATGTCGTGGATGATTGTAAGTTATTATTCATACTAATGAAAATGAACTATTTTGTTGGATTTAGTATGCACATTTGAATTGTGCGTCTCTTATTTTCATGATCGTTGTTTCTTTGTGAAGTATTTCACATGATATTTAATGGTTATTTCAAATATATGTGTGTGCCTTTATTAGGATAATGATATTAATTTTCTCTTAACGACTTAGTTTTTCTTACCTTTCGTGAAGGAACCTTTATACACTTTGTAGTCGAATACTTCATAAGGCTAACTTACTTGTTCGTTTGAAAAGTATATGCATTCTCTCTTGTGTTGTTTATTGTAGCCAAGGAAAATATTTAAGAATATGGTATCCGAGCCTATTTCTCGGATGGGGATCCTACTCTAAAATATGTGAGGTATAATTGGGTCTTCATATCAAGGAGACTTCCTATATGTTGGCATTTTCTAGAACAATCAAAATTCTGGTGCCAAAAGGAGGGAAATTTTTTTATGGCTGATAATTCACCATTTTCACATAAAAAACATTCTGTTCAAGTTAGAAATTGTCTGAGCCCAACTCCAACTCATATATTTGAGAAAGGAGAGTCATCTCACGAAGGTTCACACCATTGTTATGAATTCACTTACGAGAAAATCCAGTCAGTTTTCCCTATTACCCGTTAGTTTTTTGGAGCTCTTAGATTACTTCCTGTCACATTTGTTCTTCCTTATAAGTAATCAAAGAAAGAGACAACCTGCCATGGTATTTTAGTTTCTTTAGTGGAAGAATTGGTTACTAAAACCCTTGAAGTTTTAGCTTACTCTTTTGAAGAATCTATTCATCAATGGGATCTTCCACCACCTATTAGGGAAAATCTTGATGGAGGCTGGGAGGATTTTCACCTTTTTTATGAAGAACAATCGAGGGATTACGAATAGTCAAGTAACAAAGAAAATATGAACAATGTAGGAGAAGAATCTTCAAAATAAAAAAAGTGAAGAGGAGGATGTTTAAATTGGCAACAAGAATGACACCCCAGGGGGGCTTCTAATTTAGTTTTCCCTTAATTAAATTAGAAATAAATTTCAATTCCACATCAGATGACAATTTGTAAGTGTTAATTGAGTTAGGAAGACTTATTTAGCTCAGTAAATTCGATTTGAGGGTCAAATTGGAAGCATGTAGAGTTCTCCCTATGTTTTAGGGGTCTAGTTGTGTTTTATTTTGAATTGTAATTATTTAACTCAATTATTTTAGTTAAAATCAGTTTAACTAGTTCTAACTGAGGGATGAGCTAGTGATAGGTCCAGTGAATTAAATATAATTTAATTCACATGCAGTGATCAATCAGATAACTGATAATTAACTATAAATAATTGTTGCATGCCAGTTATAAGGAAGGCCCAGTTGATAGTGGAGTTAAAGGGAAGAGAAGTATTAGTTGTATAATTACAAAATGGTACAGGTCATGCATGAGGTCATTAGGATGCCTTGGATGTATTGAAAAATATATTGATGGTAATTTCCTAATTAATAGGGGCTCAATTAGCCTAGGAATGCGTGATCAAGGTTGGTCGGGTAGAGGGAAGGAAGTGGTTAAATATTGGACCTAACTTTCTTATATCAACGTGAGACAGTCAGCAGAGTGCAAAGGTTTCTCAAGAAGAGAAATAGCATTGTATTGTTTCATGTTCTTAGCTTTATGCAATATAAAAATAGTGGGGTTTTTAGCTGAGGCTTTCCCCAGATACATCTTTTTATTGTGAGATTGATATTCTTTCTCTTTCTTTTTCTTGTGATTGTGCGATCAAAATTGGTTTCTGTAATTTGTAGAATTGATTCATTATTTTTCTTAGTACTTTTCAAGATTAGTTGAATCTATTTAGATATTTCTACATGGTATCAAAGAAAGAATGAATATAGAAGAGAAGAACCAGAGTTTGTGTTGAACATGTGAATTGAATTTACATATTTGTTCTTCAGGACCAACAAAAGATCGAGATGTATTTCTTTGGATTGAGACTCGAATATGCCCTTGATGTTAATTCAAATTAAATAGCATGGAAGGACAGGATGGATGTAGTGTTGGATTAAAACAGACTGAAGGAATTCATAGACAATGATATTCCCCAACCTGCAGCAATAGATGCTCAACTTCTTGATGCATGGAAGACGAATTTAGCAAAGATGAGAAGGATTCTGTTAGAAGGTGTTCGATATCATATTGGCTCGAACCTCCATGGAAAGGAAACTCCATATAATATATGGAAGGCCTTCGCATATTTGTTTCTGAATAAAAATGACCACGGGAAGTTGACCTTGAAGTACAAGCTCAGAAATATCAAGATGGAGATGGGTGACACAATTCCAAAATACTTGACGAAGTTCACTCAATGTTGATATGAGATTAGAAGTGTTGGGGTTACAGTTTCCCAGGATAATTTGGTGAGCCTAACACTTCTAGGCCTTCCCAGGAGCTGACATAGTTACCAGGACTTGATGAATGGTAGGGAGAAGCTACCAGAGTAGGAGAAATTGTGGGTTGACTTGGAACAAGAAGAGATTCAGCGAAACACCAGAAATGGATCATCATCAAAGACTGATGATGAGGGGAACTATGCCTTGGCTGGAAAGGAAAATAAAGGGAAAGGGAATGCATCCCATTCCAAATCATATTCTGGTCATGCGGGAAAGAAGCGAGATTTTTCAAAGGTAAAATGTTTTCACTATCATGAGCTTGGACACTATCCTACAAAGTGTCTACACAAGAAGACCAATAAGAAGTCCTCAGGAGGAGTGGCAGGTGAAGAAATTTATTCATAGTTTGAGTTGGATTTCACCCTCATCGCATGCATGGTGTCATCAATGATGGTTTTTTGTGGTACTTAGATAGTGGATCTTCATTCCACATGAATGACAACAAAGAATTCTTTAAAACTTGGAGGAGAAGGATCTCCATATGCACATCAAGATGGGAGATGACGGGAGGTATGGCGCTACGACATAGGTACAACTACCTTTCAAAGGGAGTTAGGTACTCCTATTACAGTAAAGGATGTCATGTATATTCCTTTTTTAAAGAATAATTTGGTTTCTGTTGCTATGTTGGAAGATTATGGCTATGATGTGATAGTCAAAGAAGGAAAGGAATTCATTCATCACAAAGCCATGGGACAAGTGAAGAAGATTGGGGTTCGAGTAAAGAACCTATACAAATTGGATGTAGAAGGCTGTGCTTCCTTGAGAAAAAAATAAAATAAGGTGGACAACCGAGACACCATATACACCATGGAACTTGGAAGATCATGCAACAGATTTCTACAGGACTTCCAAAGGGTGCACTTGCGTAGCGAGATACGTGCAAAGGGTGTACATTGGGGAAGTATACCAAAGCCATATTTCACGATAAAAAAAGCTGAGAAAAGGTTATCCTTGAGAGAGTTCACTCAAATGTGTGTGGACCATTCTCGACAGCTTCCACAACAAAAAATAGGTATTATGTGATTTGTGTTGATGATTTTTCACGCAAATGTTGGATTTTATTCATGCAGAAGAAATATTAGATGTTCTCCAAGTTTTGTGAGTTCAAGGAACTTGTCGAGAAATATACAAGGAAGAAGGTGAAGGCTTTGAGGAGAGACAATGGTGGAAAATATGTCTCTAAAGGATTCAATAACTTCTATGCTTTAGAAGGAATTCAAATGGAATTGATAGCACCTCATAACCCACAACAGAATGGGGTTGTAAAAAGGAAGAACAAAATTATTGTGGGAGAAACATAAGCTATGTTGCATGACCAGGGCTTATTGTTGCATCTGTGGGCGGAAGAATGCAATATAATAGTATTTGTGCAGAACGGAAGTCCTCATCAGATACCTAGGATGAGTACACTAGAGGAAGATTTTTCAGGTAAGAGACCAGATGTGTCACATTTTAAAATTTTTGGTTCATCAGTTTATTTCCATGTGACCAAAGATGCCAGGAAGAAGCTAGAGCCAATAACTGATTTGGGGATATTTGTGGGGTACACTGATACACCTCACAGCTATCGGGTGTACTTGAAAACACACAAGATGAAAGTGGTCAGAAGAGATGTGAAATTTGATGAAGATAAGGCCATGCGAATTTCCCTTGAGAGGGAGTTTTAGTTGCATGTAGTTGAGGAGATCTTGGCTCCTAAAGAAGAACCTTAAGATGTGGAGGAGACACAATCATAAGTGCATAGAGTGGAAGCACCCACTCATGCATATACATATTAAGATGGAAGGAAGCGCACCAGAGAGGCTGACAGGTTGTTGCTTGGTGCTAGAGAGAATGTGGTAGCACCCACATCACAATGCAGGCAGAGAAGGTCTCCAGATAATTACAATGGATACATGGCTCTTATGAGCGAAGGTGTAGAGATAGAACCATCCTATTTTGAGGAAGTAGTGAAACAACCAATTTGGGTTGATGCCATGGTTGAGGAGTATGATTCCATTATCAGAAACAGTGCATGGGAAGTTGCCCCAAGACCAGAGGGGAAGTCAATTGTGGGATCTAGGTGGAAGTAGAAGCTGAAGCATGTAGCAGATGGGAGTGTGGAGAATCAAAAAGCTAGATTTGGGGCCAGAGGGTTCTCTCAGGTGGTGGGGATTGATTATGATGATACTTTTTCACTAGTCGCAAGGTAATCACCAATCAAATCCATCCTTGCACTCTCAACACAGATGGGATGGAATATACATCAGATGGATGTAAATACAACCTTCCTTAATGGGGTGACTGAAGAAGAGGTGTACATTGAAAAACTAGAAGGTTTTGAGACCTTCAACAGGGATTCACATGTGGGCATAATCAAGAGACCATGATATAGGCTGAAGCAAGCACCTCGTGCTTGGTACACCAATATCGAAAACTACTTCATTGGGTTGGGCTTCACCAAGAGTGAAGTAGATGCGAAAATTTATCATATTGTGGTAGAAGATAATATTTTGATAATTTTACTTTATGTTGATGATATGATACTGAGAGGTGATGAGAATCTCATCAAGTCTTTCAAAGAGGACCTTGAAAAATAATTTGAGATGAAGGACATGGGGCTCTTGAACTATTTCCTGGGATTGTAAATATGACAAAGAGATGGGGAGTTATTTGTATCTCAGGGAAAGTATGCCAATGAGATCCTTAGGAAGCTCCACATGGAGGGAAGCAAACCCATGGAGACTCCTCTATCAGAAAATTGGAGGAAGGAGGATGCTACTTCAGGCGAAGTAGTATATTCTACTATTTATAGGAAGTTTTTGGGTTCACTCATGTATTTGGTGAACACATAACCAAACTTATGCTATGTGGTTAACCATCTTATTCAAGATATGGTTAAGCCTACCAATATCTTTTGGAAGGCATGCAAGCATGTGTTGAGATACCTCAGGCACTACAGAGTATGGGATATGGTACAAACAAACACAGGGAGTGAAGCTTCAAGGCTTCACAAATGCAAATTGGGCAGGGATTCCATCTAATAGGAAGAGCACAACAGGGGGAATCTTTAGCATAGGATCAACAACAATTTTATGGTACAACATGAAACATAGATCAATTGCACTCAATTAAACAGAGGAAGAGTACATGGCGGCTATTCAGTAAACATGTGAGGCCATATAGATGAGGAAGATACTTGTTGGGTTGTTTGGTCAAAATATTGATCCGACGATGATTTATTATGATAACCAGAGTTGCATCAAACTCTAGGTTAATCTAGTTTTTCATGACAGGAGCAAGCATATTGATATACAACATTACCATATCAGATATTGTGTTCAGAGGCGTATTATGTCATTAGAGTACATTCCCACGGAGGAGAAGGATGCAGACATCTTGATGAAGACATTGTCAAGAAGAAAATTCGAGTTCCATAGAGGCAGGATCGAGGTAGAATACAATCCCTTTATTGTTGAGAGGGAGTGTTGAAATTGGCAACAACAATGGCACCCCAAGGGGGCTTCTAATTTAATTTTCCCTTAATTAAATTAGAAGGAAATTGTAATTCCACATCACATGAAAAATTGTAAGTGTTAATCGAGTCAGGAAGACTTAGTTAGCTCAGTAAATTCGAGTTGAGGGTTAAACTGGAGGCCTGTAGAGTTCTCCCTAAGTTTTAGGGGGTATAGTTGCAGTTTATTTTTAGTTGTAATTAGTTAACTAAATTATTTGAGTTAAAATCAGTTTAACTAGTTCCAACTGAGAGATGAGATAGTGATAGGTAAAATGAATTAAATATGATTTAATTCAAAAGTAGTGATCAATAAGATATTTTATAATTTGCTATAAATAGTTGTTGCATGTCATTTCTAAGGAATGCCCAGTTGAGATTGGAGGTAAAGATAAGTGAGCTATTAGTTGTATAATTACAAAATTTTATAGGTCATGAAATAGGTCATCATGATTCCTTGGATTTATTGCGGAATCTATTGATGAGAATTTCCTAATTAATATGGGCTCAATTAGCTCAAGAATGTGTGAGAAATGCTAGTTAGGTAGAGGCAAGGAAGTCGTTAAATATTGGACCAAAATTTCTTAGATCAGCGTGTGACAGTCAAAAGAGTGCAAAGGTTTCTCAGGAAGAGAAATATCATTGTATTGTTTCATGTCCTTGAATTTATGAAATATACATATAAAATGGTTTTTAGATGAGGCTTTCCTGAGACACATATTTGTGTTGTGAGATTGATATTATTTCTCTTTCTTGTTCATGTGATTTTGTGATCGAATTTGTTTTCCGGAATTTGTAGAATTGATTCAATATTTTGTTTTAGTACATTACAAGATCAATTGAATCTATTTAAACATTTCTACAAGAGGAGGATGAAGACATGGTTGATGACCAATTTGATTGGATGGCCCAAGGGCCTCTTGCTCTTTTGAGAAACCTTCATCACTTACCAAAGCACCTGAAAAAGCTTCTTACAAACTATGATCCAGATAAGAAAGCGAAGGCTGAAGATCACATTGATGAATTCTATTTGCATCTAAGTATTTTAGAGGTAC